>CM034351.1:5862201-6462201 GCA_019925275.1 Mytilus edulis
ACCTGAGCCCTTACTTTAGCGCGCTGAGAAATTCAGTAAACCCCTTTTTCCATTTCCATGCAAAAGGGAGCCCATTAACTTTCTGTTTCTTTGCTCTTGTGATGGAAAAAAGTTTTTTATTTTTGATAATCACCAATTGTAAATTACCGCACATGATATCAAAAAAATTACTATAGTTCATGTTTTAAAAAGGGGGGGGGGGGTAATGATATTGAATAATTCTTCTGCAGCCGAATTTTTTTTACAATGGAATAGCCCAATCGGGATAACCCTAAAAAACCAAACCCAAAAAAAAATATAAGATTTACAAAAAAAGGTTTGTTATGAAAAAAAATAACCTGATTATTTTGTAGGATAAAAAAAGTAAACATGGAGTAATTCCTTTGAAGTGGGGAGTGTAAACGTAGACTTCCAACTAATAAATTCACTTTGATGTATTTCAAAAGCATTTTTTTTGCTGAACAAATCATTATCAGATGTGATTTTGATTTTAAAAATCATGAGCTCTTTTGGCCCCCTATTTCAAAAAATTAACCATGACATAAATTAACACATTTTTATATTTCAAAGTAGTTTGAAAATCAAGACGATCGCTGAAATGCATATCTTGCTTTTTCTTTGTAAGAAATTTGTTTGTTTGGTTTTGTCTTACTCTTTTATCTTTAATGCTAAATAAATTCATCACCTAGATTGATATTTTAAATTCTTAATTTAGGACAAAACCCATATTTGTATGACTTTAGATTTAGATCAGTTCATCGATAGTGACTTTTTTTTCACTTGAAAAGGGGAAAACGCTGGTAGTCCTTATTTTATTACAAATTATATTCATTTGTGTTTTCTTTTTTCTCCCCCTTTGATAGAATGGTATCTCGTCTAAAGATATTTGGGTTCACAAAAAGTAGTATAACTCGGGAAAGTACAAAAGTTTAAAGAAAAATTAAAAAAAAAAATTATTGGCAATTTATTTGTGAGTTTGAAACATTCAAATCATTTGAATTTAAAAAAAGGTGTTAAATTTCCCGGTTTTAAAACCCGATATTACGACCCCCCCCCCCCCCCTTTTTTCCCAAAAATTTAAAAGTTCGACAACCCATTTTGTTTGGTATTTAAATTGTGTCTGGTTTTTTCTTTTGGTATAAAAAAAGACAAAATACTACAACTCACATGTTTTTGAAATACCATGATCATATAAAAATAAAGGGAATCAACAACCTTGCAATAGGTTTTCTTCACTAATAAAAGGTGTTGGGCCCAAACTATCTATTAAAAAAATTGCTTTTAATGTTATTTTTTTAGTCCAGTGGAAAATGTTTAATGTAGTTCTAAGACGAGAAAGAATCTAAAACAAATGGGCTTTGCTCATTGTTGAAGGCCTTTCTGTGACCTATAGTTGTTAATGTCTGTGTCATTTTGGTCTTTTGTGGATAGTTGTCTCATTGGCAATCATACCACATCTTCTTTTTTATACAATAGGTAGGTCCTGTACTGAAGAATGAAGGGAGACAAATGTAATTGACACTGAAACATGAGCCACCTTTGATTTTGTCAGTTTTGAGGGACACCCCTCTTTCAATATACCTTAGAGTTCGGTATTATTGTTATACTTTTTTAAAGGGACAGAAATTAATCCTTGCAACAGGCCACAGAAAACATACGAGAGTCATTCCAATGGTTATTTGCATTTAGGCATACAGACTTGCAATTACAAACATATATCTAGAACAAGAGTTCAGAATCTAATAGAATCTAATAGGTCTGCAAGCAGGCATATTACCTGACTATGAAATGTCAAAATAAATAATGCATAAGGTCTGCATACACCAGGTTTGTATACTGGCATACAGACTGAGAAATGCCATTGTTTAATTAAATTGAAAATTGCATACATCAGATCTGTATGCAGGCATACAGACATGAGACATGCACATTTATTGGTTAAATGAGATTACAACAAACACCAGGTCCGTATGCAGGAATAGAGACCTGACAAATACAAGTTAGAGAACAAATACTGAATCGAGCATACTATTCACCCATACATAAAAAAACCAGATGTATAAATGATATGGTATATACTAGTATATATGGCAAAAAATGGCATAACAGTAAAACAAAAATGCAGAAAGAGTAATGTATGACGGTTTATTACTTCAGCTTTATCCTGAGTGTTGAAATAGTTCATTTTAGCATCCTATGAAAAAGTGCAATGCTAAAACAATGTACTTTGTAGTTTGTATTAACGAAAAAAGAGAATAAAAATGACAAGCAAATATAAATAATGGTATACAGAGACACTTTAAAGCGAAATATGACAATCCGGCCAAAGATGTAGCTTTTTTTTTAAAAAGAGTTAAGTGGCATATGATAATTTCTTAATTAAGATGAATACGTATTTACGACAGGACTTACTTATAGTATTTATTTTAGATAAGTTCTCATCCGGCACATTAATAAAATATTCGCCATTGAAAAAAACCAAACAACAATATATGTATAAGTTGTATACACTGATTGGAAAAAAAAAACATTAGTTGGTGGGTCTGCTAGGATCTGAGGTTTTCTCAAGAAACATATTTGTTTTGTTTGCAAAACTCCAATAAACTTATGATCTAACCATTGGTCCTGTCGAGGAAAATTATGAAGTTATTTATATGATAACCCTATTGTATTGTTATTTGCCCCTTTTATTATCTACAAAAATATATATTTCGTAAACCCATAAACTAGTTGTCAATATATCCCTTACTACAAAAAGATCAAACACTGATGAGTATAAATTGAAATGGAATTTATCCACGTCCATTGTGTGAAAGAATACAAATTACGACAGAACACTCAAATACAAGTGATATGGTCTTCTTTTACTCATTTGAAATATTTGTGCCCATATAGACAAATAAAGGCAACAGTAGTATACCGCTGTTCATAACTCATAAATCCATGGACAAAAAACAAAATCGGGGAGACAAACTAAAACTGAGGGAAACGCATTAAATATAAGAGGAGAACAACGACACAACATTACAATGTAACACACACAGAAACGGACTAAGCATTAGACAAAATTCTATGAGAATAACAAATATAACATCAAAACCAAATACATGAATTTGGGAGAAAAAACAAACGACACAACGGAAACACAACGTTAAAATGTAACACACACAGAAACGAACTATAATATAGCAATGGCCATATTCCTGACTTGGTACAGGACATTTTTAAAAGAAAAAATGTTGGGTTGAACCTGGTTTTGTGGCATGCCAAACCTCCCTCTTTTATGGCCATGTGAAATATAACATTAAAATGACAACACAACATAACAGGACTAAAATATAAATAAACATAATTGACAAAGAAACACACGAATAATAGCTAACAAAAAGCAACAAGTTTAAAACTTTAATACTAGGCTTTGAGTTACGCTGGTGATGACATTTTGTTACGTCCTCACTAAAACATCAACCTTTCTTGTAGGATATCTTTCATCATCTGTTCACACAAAGATAATAGGCTTTCTCTCGATAATGAAGAAACCTTTTATTTGGCTTCGGATATCGGACAAGTCAAATAAAGGTGTCACACAAATGGGCTGTCGGGCTAATGGGAAGTCGACAGATGGACACAATAGTAAATTATTGACTCAGAGTTGTTTGTTTTAAGGCGCTCCCTTGTGTATGTCCAAAATCCGTTGATAACTAAATGTAGTATAAGTGGTGTGAAAAGATTTGTTGTCACCAAGTTCACGGTTAAGATCTTATTGTTTCTTAAATATTTGGTTTCTTTGGGTCCTTTGACATTTTTTTTTTATCACTTTCAATAGTATGTTTCTGCAAAGGGATAACGCATGCTCAGGCCTCTGTGGCCAACACAAGGAAATTTTATAAAATAATGTGAAGTTTTAATTTTAATGTAAGGTGTGTCAATAATTATGACTACGAAAATATTTTTTATCTCGACCATGACATGAAGGAAAAGTTGGGATAAGATCAATTAATTGGTGACCAAAATATGAACAAAAAGTAACATTGACCAAACTTTAGAATTATATATTTTGTTTGATCAATGGAAATGTTGATATAAAATGTACTATGCCCCAAGTGCTCAACAGATACATAGAAGATTTATCCGTTAACTGTTACATTTCAGGAACTAACAATATACTAGGCATCTGTATATAAGAAATAATCTTTGAGGAGTTGTGTTGGCAAGGTAAGAACTGGACAGAGCCAAAATATTTTAAGCTAAAAAAAGCATGCCGCTTAAGAAACTTAGTGGAAAAGGGCATTCTTCTCACATGCACATTTGTATATCAGGTACAACAATATACCAACTTTCTTGCAGATACAATAAAAAAACGTAGGATGATTTGCGATGACAAGGTTGGAGTTGGGCAAAGCCAAATTCTATGGTGGAAGGAGAACAAAACTTACACTAATTGGACGGGAACAACCCACCAACATGTACATCTGCATGTAAAAATCTTAAAATTGTAAAACGTTTGTTGTTAATAGGATAATTCATGTAGAAGTAGAAGTGATGTCAAGGTCAGTATTCCAAAATAATTTGGGCGCAAAATAAAACAAAAATAAGTGGACCGGGTCATCCTATACACATGTACATCTGTATCTAAAAATGAAAAAAATATTCATGATATGATTGCCTATGAAGGAGATGGCAATGACACGATCAGCTCTGTGAAAAATCCAATCCACATGCTTCCTCTATTATTATCTAACAGTGTACAAATTTTCATGATGATCCAATACACCGTACCAGAAAAGTTGCCATGACATGGTTGGTTCTAAAATGAATTCAAATCTCTAAGATGAAAGGGGTACATTACATTACAATTCTTGATAAACCACACACTCATATTTCTTTACATGATAATTATCTTTTATTTAACAATGTTTGAAGTGAATCAAAGAAGTTCATCTGGACAGATAGATACTGAGTCAAACAAGAATGCTTACATATCCTCTAAGTTTGTTTTCGGGGGGAGGGGGGGGGGGGAGTAACAAGAAATTTTACATCCATTCTTACCTTTATAAAGCAACCTCTATTACTTAAAAAACTATTAAGATTAGCATATCTATATTTTCACTAAAATACTTCAAATTGGTATTCTTTGATTGACATCTATCTACGACAATACTAATCACCAATAGTGTGATGACTTATCAACAGATAGTGTTTGTTTGCAAAATGTAACAGAAGTGACTAGAGTTATGTCTTAGCATAGCACAGACTGTTGACACCTACACTCCATTTTTTTTTAGATTGCTCTGTTCAGAAGGCCAAATGATATTTTCTCATCACTTGGTGTTCGGCGTCATCATCCGTTCATTTTTTTTAAAATCTTCTTCTCAAATACTACCTGACAAAATTTAACCAGCCTTGACTTCAATCATCAAGATAATAATCTATGGGGCTCAACTTGATACAACCACAGAGATAAAACCATGAACAGATCGGGCAAGTAATTAACATTCAAGCTTGATACAGATCTGAATTTAGATTGTTATTAAATATTTGAAACATCATAGGTTTCTGACACAGAATAGTTGGGTGTAAAGATGAACGAAAATGAAAATGGACTTATTAAAACGTTTAATCCCGCTGCAAATGTTTGCACCTGTCTTAAGTCAGGAATCTGATGTACAGTAGTTGTCGTTTGTTTATGTAATTTATACGTGTTTCTTGTTTTTATATATAGATTATACCGTTGTTTTTCCCGTTTGAATGGTTTTTACACTTGTAATTTTGGGCCCCTGTATAGCTTGTTGTTCGGTCGGAGCCAAGGCTCGGTGTTGAAAGCCGTACATTGACCTATAATGGTTTACTTTTATAAATTGTTATTTGTTTGGAGAGTTGTCTCATTGGCACTCACACCACATCTTCCTATATCTATTATACCATGTATACCTAATATGGTTAAATTCGAAATCTAAATACATGGTTTGATTCATCATATACATATATACCAAGCTTTTAATTGATTTATTTAGTGATGGATACTATAAGTCAAGTTTTTTAATGATCCATAAAGGAATTTAGTTTTACCTGAAATTTGTTGGAATCCTTTTATTAATTAGTTTAATTTGTACTGTTACACCCCTGTCCCATATGGATGGTTTGCCTCTTCAAATTAGTTTAATCCAGCCTTTACTTAGTCAGGTGCCTATAACTCGTTTTTCATTCACTATTTTGAACATAAATTAGGCCGTTAGTTTTCTCCTTTGAATTGTTTTACATAAAGAAATTGTCATTTCTGGGTCTTTTTAGTAGCTGACTATGCGGTATGAGCTTTGCTTTGCTCATTCTTGACGGCCGTACTTTGACCTATAGTTGTTAATTGCTGTGCCATTTGGTCTTTTGTTGATAGTTGTATTACTGGCAAACACATCACATCTTCTTATTTTTATACATTATTAGATTGAGCATATTGAAATCAATCAAAGTTTAAGTGTCCACCATAATTTTGACCCACATTAATACATGGCCCAAACTCAAAAGTATAAGTACACAGTAAGATAAAGCATATCTAAGAAACCCATAATTTTTCAGCGGTGTTATTTGAAATCTAAATTTGCCAACTAATAAATAAACAGTAAAAAAGCAACTGAGCAAGTGTACACAACACAAACTAACTATACCTCTATTTTCGACAGGTACTGATGTTGTACTTTGGCTCATTTCCGCTGAATGATATTTCAAATCATTTGCTAGCTCTTCGTATCCACAGTTACGTAATCCATCAACAAACACACTATATGCAGGTTCTCTTCTTTTGCTCACAATATCAAGTAATGCTTTGTTCTGGTCATCTTGTCCAGCATGTTGTTCTATACGGCGTCTGTCATCTACTGATATCACCAGATGAGTGATCATATGGTCTAAAATCTGACTGATTTGAATGTCCTGTATGATTCTGCTTGCATTTTCTCTAATTCTATCTGTAAATGTGCAGATTGGTTTGTTAACAGAAAAAAAATATAGTACATCTTCAAGGAAAACAATGCTAAAAACTTTCTTACATTTTAGTTGTGTTCGAAATGGTCTTTACCCCCATCATGGATCTCTTTTTTAAGAAAAGTACAATAAAATGTATACACAGACTAAATCAATTTGATCTTCATTCAAAATTCAAAGTAATTTATGTACATGTATATATGTCTATAAAGTAGACATTGCATACATGTAATTGACATGTATATGGTATGCATTTTAGTTTATATACTATATAATTAATACTTGAGAGATATAATATATAGTCACATTTTTCTGAGGATTACAAAATGTATCAGTCATTATGTAGCATACAGTAATGACCTTATACTGATTTCTGTAACTCCAATAAGTTTCCGCAAGAACCATAAATTACAGGGTAATTATGATGTAGTTTTCCATATAGTTAATATTTCAATAGAGCATTATATAACTCTGGACATAACTACTTGCAAATAGTGGTTTAGCACTGATTCTCGAACTTGTATATTATATTGCTTATATAAGAGTGCTGACACAACTAGACAGACAGTCCTAACAAAGGATGAACAGACAGATTGACTAACGCCAGGTATTTCAATGTACCCTGCATCGCATTGTACGCCGTATAAAAAGATGGAAAATACAAGCAACAATTATAAAACAGTACACTTACATTTAACATTGAGCAATACACAAACTCCACCTTCAACCAAGGATACATTAAGATTCTATGTACAGCAGTTCTTGCTTGAAATGCATCAATCATCATGAACAAGTGGCATAAGTCACATTCGATAATGTCAAAATGCATTTGGATGTCCCCTTGAAATTATAAACTAGATATGGACAATGCTCCCTTTTTCTGCTCTGTCATATGCATTAAGATAGTTCACACATTTTAGATTTGACAAACAGTGATGTTGGCATACAACTTGAAATTGTTACACTGTCTATAAGACAAATAATGCCCCCGCCTGATCATAGGAAGTTATAAATTTAACAAAATGTATGAATAAACTGCATTGCTGAACACAGCTGGAGACGCCCGAAGAGGTCCAACCCTGAACGGTTGAGGCAAAAATGGACACAATATTCAAGCTGGATACAGGTCTGAATTTGGATTGTAATTAAATATTTGACATATTAATGGTGTATGAATAAATGTAGTCAAAGAACTTAAAATTGGTAATATGAATTAAATTTTTATTCAATTACAGATTTCTTGCTGTTGTGCAATACACTTTGCTGTTGCGCAATACATAGAAAATCTGTTGTCAGACTATAAACAAACAAAATTTAAAAAATTTTAAAGGGAGTTTACATCAATAGATATAAACAATTCACCAAAGTTTCATAAGAATTGCTGAAACGTTTTTGAGTTATTGTCCGAAATCTAGAAAAAAATCCCCCTTTTGTTTTGGAATAAAACCCCACAACTCGGAAAGGTAAAATCTGAAATTTATAAATATCCAAAGGGAGCTTATGTCAATAGATATATAAACAATTAACCAAAATGTCTTGCAAGTTGGTGATAGTATTCTTGAGTTATTGTCCGAAAACTGTTTAATCATCCTTTTTCTAATGAATAAAACCCCATAGCTCGGAAACATAAAATCGGACGGACAGATGGACAGACGATCAACAATTTACCATAATACGTACCGTAAACGGGCGTATACAAACTATGTATTTAAAAGAAATCAAAATCATGTCGCCATGCACACCTCCATTATTAGTATGAACATCCTACAAAATATCAAAATTGTACCTCCAAAACTGTAGGAGGAAATAGCCGGACAAACCATGATTTCTCTATGCAGCTAGTACCACAAAACGTTCAACTACCTGTCATTTTCAGAATATTTGAAAAAAATGTAAATCCTGTGGCCATGCACACCTTCTACTGCTGTTAGTGTATTAGTATTACCTATAACTGTTTTACCGCTTTAAGTGTATTAGTATTACCTGTAACCATTTCTACTGCTATAAGTGTATTAATATTACCTGTAAGCATTTCTACTGCTATAAGTGTATTAGTGTTACCTGTAACCATTTCTACTGCTATAAGTGTATTAGTAGTACCTGTAACCATTTCTACTGCTTTAAGTGTGTTAGTATTACCTGTAACCATTTCTACTGCTCTTAAGAGTATTAGTATTACCTGTAACCATTTCTACTGTTATAAGTGTATTAGTGTTACCTGTAACCATTTTTACTACTTTAAGTGTGTTAGTATTACCTGTAACCATTTCTACTGCTGTTAGTGTATTAGTATTACCTGTAACCATTTCTACTGCTATAAGTGTATTAGTATTACCTGTAACCATTTCTACTGCTTTACGTGTATTATTATTACCTGTAACCATTTCTACTGCTATAAGTGTATTAATATTACCTGTAACCATTTCTACTGCTATAAGTGTATTAGTATTACCTGTAACCATTTCTACTACTTTAAGTGTGTTAGTATTACCTGTAACCATTTCTACTGCTCTTAAGAGTATTATTATTACCTGTAACCATTTCTACTGCTATAAGTGTATTAATATTACCTGTAACCATTTCTACTGCTATAAGTGTATTAGTATTACCTGTAACCATTTCTACTACTTTAAGTGTATTAGTATTACCTGTAACCATTTCTACGGCTATAAGTGTATTAGTATTACCTGTAACCATTTCTACTGCTTTTAGTGTATTAGTATTACCTGTAACCATTTATACTGCTCTAAGTGTATTAGTATTACCTGTAACCATTTCTACTGCTATAAGTGTATTAGTATTACCTGTAACCATTTCTACTGCTTTTAGTGTATTAGTATTACCTGTAACCATTTCTACTGCTCTAAGTGTATTATTATTACCTGTAACCATTTCTACTGCTCTAAGTGTATTAGTATTACCTGTAACCATTTATACTGCTCTAAGTGTATTAGTATTACCTGTAACCATTTCTACTGCTATAAGTGTATTAGTATTACCTGTAACCATTTCTACTGCTTTAAGTATATTAGTATTACCTGTAACCATTTATACTGCTCTAAGTGTATTAATATATAGTACCTGTAACCATTTCTACTACTTTAAGTGTATTAGTATTACCTGTCACCATTTCTACTGCTTTAAGTGTGTTAGTATTACCTGTAACCATTTCTACTACTTTAAGTGTATTAGTATTACCTGTAACCATTTCTACTACTTTAAGTGTATTAGTATTACCTGTCACCATTTCTACTGCTTTAAGTGTGTTAGTATTACCTGTAACCATTTCTACTACTTTAAGTGTGTTAGTATTACATGTAACCATTTCTACTGCTGTTAGTGTATTAGTATTACCTGTAACCATTTATACTGCTCTAAGCGTATTAGTATTACCTGTAACCATTTATACTGCTCTAAGTGTATTAGTATTACCTGTAAAAATTTCTATTACTTTAAGTGTATAAGTATTACATGTAACCATTTCTACTGCTCTAAGTGTATTAGTATTACCTGTAACCATTTCTACTGATCTCAGTGTATTAGTTTTACCTGTAACCATTTATACTGCTCTAAGTGTATTAGTATTACCTGTAAATAAACTCATTATAGATACCAGGACTACAATTTCTACTGCTTTAAGTGTATTAGTATTACCTGTCACCATTTCTACTGCTATAAGTGTATTAGTATTACCTGCAACCATTTCTACTGCTATAAGTGTATAAGTATAACCTGTAACCATTTCTACTGCTATAAGTGTATAAGTATTACCTGTAACCATTTCTACTGATATAAGTGTATTGTATTACCTATAAATGTTTCTTCCGCTTTAAGTGTATTGGGATCAACATCTTTTACAACTTCCTTTAAACACCTTGCTCCTCTCCCACTATTTACCAAAACTTGCTCAAGTACCCGTATTGTAGGTTTCACTGTTCTGTCTCTCCTCCATTTAAACAACACTTCCTTATTATGTGCTGTCAAATCACCATCATATTTCTCTTTAATGCTTTCTATCTCTTCTACAGAGAGTCCAAGTTCTATTCCTAGTTGAAAAACTATCTTGCCAACAAGCGGTGCTAATCTATCTAAAATTTCATCTGATGGAATACAGTCTAGAATATCGTCAGGAATACCTTTATAGAAGAAGACATAAAATATATGTATCAAAATTAATAAAACACACAAAGTTCAGTGTTACTTTGAATGCTTTTTAAAACAATGGAATATTGTTCATCCTCGAAAGATAAATGTGTATGAAAACTGAAGGGTTTAACCTTGCTTTTATTTTCCAGCTGGTACTAACAATCAAACATGATATAGTATTATGCATTTGGATGCTCTCCGAAAAAAAAAGACCATAGCTAAAACTGAGAGCAGACCTTGTTAATCCCCCACCATCATTATTCATGAATTAAGGTTAATTTCAGGTGAATTTCAGGTATTTGATAATTGTTCTACCTTTAATCAGATAGTGTACCAAGCTAAACATAACATGTATACTACAGAACAGTCCTTTTTAAGTATACCATGTAAAGACTTTTATATATCAAAGTATACTCACTAGATTGTACTTGTTTTCTATGACGTACCTGGAAATATATAAATATTAAACATCACTTTATTACAGGGTGATGAATTAAATCTTACATGGATGCATGTTATATGAAAACAAGTTCCTACATGTATTACAGAAGTAAATGGTCTAGACCAGATGTAAAATACATGTTCAAGGGCATGAGCTACACTACGTTTAACAAGTTTCTACAGTTATTACAGAAGTAAATGGTCCAGACCAGATGTAACATACATGTTCAAGGGCATGAGCTACACTTCGTTTAAAAAGTTCCTACAGTTATAACAGAAGTAAATGGTCCAGACCAGATGTAAAATACATGTTCAAGGGCATGAGCTACACTACGTTTAAGACATATTCAATACTTATTAAATCCGTATTGATGTGACCATTAAATTCTTCAATTGACCCTTTAGATAGGAATGAGTTATACATGTACTAGCCGTTTTCAGCGAACAAAAAGAAAAAAAAGAAATTGTAAACATTGAAGATCAAACAAGAGTGAACCATTTGGTAGATGGATTTGATCCACAAAAGATCATTCTTAAACAGGTGCATTGTACCAACAAACAATCTATAGCATATTTTTAAAGCTTGATATGAAATAAGCAGACCACATGGTCATTATCTATTAATACATATGTTTAAATAGCTGAGTGTTAGGAAGTCACCTCAAGGATTAATTAGATACACGAAAAATGATCACATATTATCAATAAATAGAGAAAGGAAATGGAAAATGTGTCAAAGACACAACATTCCAATCAAAGAGCAGATAACAGCTTAAGGCTACCAGTTAGTCTTCAACTCAGTGAGAAAATCCCTCACTCCAAGATGGGCCTCAGCTGTCCCCTATATACAAATGACTGTACTAGTTTAGTAAAAATGGACATACTAAACTCCAAAACATATATATATATATAAATTAACTAAAATTAAAAAAAAAATAGAAGACTAACAAAGACCAGAGGCTACTGGCTTGGGACAGGCACACAAATGTGGCGGGGTTAAACATGTTTTTAGAGATATCAATCCTCCCCTTATACCTCTAGCCAATGTAGAATAAACTAACACACATTAATACAAACAGTAAAACTCAGTTCAAAAGAAATCCGCGTCCGATGTAAAATAGGTAACACAAGGAACTAAGCAAAATGACAATGATGTATAAATTAACAAAGGACTTACTAGCATTTACTGACATGCCAGCTCCAGACCTCAATTAAACTTATTGAAAAGTAATGTTTTCATCATATGAAAATCGATCCATTGCTAACTGTGCATTTCAAAATTTATTTAAAATTAGTAAATGTAAATCAGATATGAGAATCTGAGTCAAATTGGGGAACATAAATGTGTAAGCTAACATCCCTTAACTAGAGGCTCTAAAGAGCCTGTGTCGCTCACCTTGGTCTATGTGTATATTAAACAATGGACACAGATGGATTCATGACAAAACTGTGTTTTGGTGATGGTGATGTGTTTGTAGATCTTACTTTACTAAACATTCTTGCTGCTTACAATTATCTCTATCTATAACAGTACTTTCTGTGGAAAATGTTATTGAAAATCTTCAAATTTTAAGAAAATTGTTAAAAATTGACTATGAAGGGCAATAACTCCTTAGGGGGTCAATTGACTATTTTGGTCATACTGACTTATTTTTAGTTCTTACTTTGCTGTACATTATTGCTGTTTACAGTTTATCTCTATCTATAATAACATTCAAGATAATAACAAAAAAACAGCAAAATTTCCTTAAAATTACCAATTCAGAGGCAGCAACCTAACAACCGATTATCCGATTCATCTGAAAATTCCAGGGCAGATAGATCTTGACCTGATCAACAATTTTACTTCCTGTCAGATTTGCTCTTAATGCTTTGGTTTTTGAGTTATAAGCCAAAAACTGCATTTTACCCCCATGTTCTATTTTTAGCCATGGCGGCCATCTTGGTTTGTTGGCCGAGTTACCGGACACATTTTTTTAACTAGATACCCCAATGATGATTATGGCTAAGTTTGGTTAAATTTGGCCGAGTAGTTTCAGAGGAGAAGATTTTTCTAAAAGATTACTAAGATTTACGTAAAATGGTTAAAAATTGACTATAAAGGGCAATAACTCCTAAAGTGGTCATATGACCATTTTGGTCACGTTGACTTATTTGTAGATCTTACTTTGCTGAACATTATTGCTGTTTACAGTTTATCTCTATCTATAATAATATTCAAGATAATAACCAAAAACAGCAAAATTTCCTTAAAATTACCATTTCAGGGGCAGCAACCCAACAACGAAATGTCCGATTCATTTGAAAATTTCAGGGCAGATAGATGTTGACCTGATGAACAATATTACCCATTTCAGATTTGCTCTAAATGCTTTGGTTTTTGAGTAATAAGCCAAAAACTGCATTTTACCCCCATGTTCTATTTTTAGCCATGGCGGCCATCTTGGTTTGTTGGCCGAGTTACCGGACACACTTTTTAAACTAGATACCCCAATGATGATTATGGCTATGTTTGGTTAAATTTGGCCGAGTAGTTTCAGAGGAGAAGATTTTTCTAAAAGATTACTAAGATTTACGAAAAATGGTTAAAAATTGACTATAAAGGGCAATAACTCCTAAAGTGGTCATATGACCATTTTGGTCATGTTGACTTATTTGTAGATCTTACTTTGCTGAACATTATTGCTGTTTACAGTTTATCTCTATCTATAATAATATTCAAGATAATAACCAAAAACAGCAAAATTTCCTTAAAATTACCATTTCAGGGGCAGCAACCCAACAACGAAATGTCCGATTCATTTGAAAATTTCAGGGCAGATAGATCTTGACCTGATGAACAATATTAACCCATTTCAGATTTGCTCTAAATGCTTTGGTTTTTGAGTTATAAGCCAAAAACTGCATTTTACCCCTATGTTCTATTTTTAGCCATGGCGGCCATCTTGGTTGGTTGGGCGGGTCACCAGACACATTTTTTAAACTAGATACCCAAATAATGATTGTGGCCAAGTTTCGTTAAATTTGGCCCAGTAGTTTCAGAGGAGAAGATTTTTGTAAAAGTTAACGCAGGACGACGACGACGGACGCCGGACACCAAGTGATGAGAAAAGCTCACTTGGCCTTTCGGCCAGGTGAGCTAAAAACTGAACCATCTCATCCTTTTTAAGCATAATACAACATACAGAAAAATATGAAAACAACACATTATATAAATTTCAGTCGTCCGAAGGGATTTTTTTGATTGACTTTCATCTGGAATGCTCAAAACAAAATATTGGAAAATCAAAGATTGAAAAGAACTGAACAATGTAACAGCTATATGACCAAATAGAATCGAAAAAAATAGCCAAATCCATCTGTCTTGCCTGCGTTACTTATCTTGATCCCATTTATGTTGACCATGTTGTCAGTATGTAATTTGTAAACCTTTAAAAAACACTGTATGCCAAATTTAATATAAAAAGATAAATACAATAGCGCCTGTCCATTGTAGTCTTTACTTACCACACATAATTTATGTGGTGTTATTTCCATTTCTCTCAATCCGTTGTCCAATTCTGTGAATCGTATTTCATCATTTTCTTTTAAATGCATTAGTGTCAAAAACTTAACAAGCTGTGTATTTCCTGGGTAATTGTATTCCATATCATCCCATACCATCTGTTCCATTCCAAGATGAAGAGCCAAATCGTGAAGCATGCGTGTCTCACAATTAACAGACAGACGAAGCAACTCTGAGTCACTTGGAATCTGGGATAATGCATCTTCACTCAAACCTAAGATTAAATCAAGAATACATATGCTTTGTCAAGAAAGTACGTTAATATACTGAGATAAGATGAAATAACTATTTAACATTGGAAGTTATTTGGTACGCAATATAAGAAACATATGCAGTAATCTAATCATAATTACTTTGAACTTATGTTCACAAAATACAGATACAAGTTTTATCTCGATATATCATCTATTGACATCTATCATAGACAATTTACTAATAAGACATATATAGGATATATTGTAATAATTTACAGCAATGAATCTAAACTAAACTTGCAAAAAAGAGGGACGTAAGATACTAGAGGGACAGTCAAACTCATAGATTGAAAATAAACTGACCAATGCCATGGCTAAAATAAAAAGACAAACAGACAAATAATAGTACACGAACCCCATCAAATCATATACTTAAAATTTAAGTTTTTAATAAATGTTTTTTTTGGTAATTGTTAAATCAGATGGTAAAAATATATTATTTTTCACGAATGTCCCAATCTGAAATATGTGAAATACCATTATGTTGATAACACTATACTGTCTAAGCGTTATAAATAATACATTTACCTGGACAACTAGCATCACATTGTTTTTGTTCCTGTAAAATAGAAAATAACTCTACAATTATGGTGTTTGCATAATTCCATATAAGCAACCTACTTGCTTATCGGTCCACAACAAATATTTCATTTTGTAAAATGCGTGAAATTAATGACAAAGCCCACATGATAAAAAAAGACAATATTGACAATTGCTATTAATTACTACAAGCAAAGTCACATAACAACTTTAAGAGCTTGGTATGTGGCATATATTTTGCTCATTGTTGAAGGCCTTACGGCGACCTATAGGCGTAATTTGGTTAATGAAGGTGAGTTGTCGCATTGACAATCATATATCATTTCTTATTTCCTATATAAGGTTGAAAGATTGAATGTCTATCATATCATGCAAAAAAAGTACCTATCTTATGCAATTAGGGAACTTGGTGACATATGTGCAAACTTAAAACACGTATAAATCACTTCTATATTTCTCGAAATGATGTATCTATAAAAGTATTTACATACCCTTTTCTTGTTCCAAATACTCCAGTTATTATTAATGTTTTCTCCGTGTTCACAAAGACATTCCTCAGTCTCCGAGGCCATCTTGTTTTCTGAAGTGAAACAGTTTAATTTCGAGCAGGAATACTCGGTGTGAAAAGGTAACTTGCTGCTGGCTTTACAATGGATGGAGGACTGATAAAATTCGGAGATTCTCTCTAAAGTAACAAACAAACATTCTCTGATACTAGTGGCTATATCAGGTATTATCAAACCTTTGGAGCGCTTGTGGACTAGGTGCAATAAGATCTTATTTCCTTCTACACAGACAACAATATCATGCTCTTTATCAAATGATAACCCAACAAACCCAGAAAACATAAGTTTCCTTCCACCGTATTGCTTCAATGTCCACATACTGAGACATGCGCATATAAGACGGTTTGGTAAAGCTGGAGGTATAATGGTTCCGTTAAAAACAAAAGCCAAACTAACAGTCCTCTCTGGTGTACATTCTTGTAACAAGAAATCTGTATCATTCCTTTGGGTAAGCATACAGGGTACAAAGAAGTGTTCTACTGGTAGCCGACTTCCTGTTTTTGTATCATATCTACGCTGTTCAGAAACGATATCAAGGTGTATCAGCATATTAAATATGTACTCTTTAAATGGTAAAATCTGACGAAAATCTTCTTGTTCCCAAATGTGGTAGAGGTCTAACTTTTGTATCATTCCATTTTTTGACATCTCTTTGAAGGTTTTTCTTGTTTTATCTTCTTTTGGCCAGAATTCAACATCTATGAAAATGAAAAAAAATCAATCTTACGACTTGAAATCAAATCACAAATTAACTTATAAAGGTACTACTTATCTATAAAAGTTATATTGCTCACCTAGATCAGGACCGGAAAACAAACTCATCTTAATGATTCAATAAAATGTCCTAATTTACATGATTTAGCAGTAATTAAACTTTCTTTATTAAAGGCATTCCATGATCAAAAAAGAATATTTTCTCATTTGGAAGAAAGTTACCCCATTAAATATACTTTATATTTAGAAACATGTAGTTCTAAAGTTATACCTACACCTTCATAACTATGAAATATCAATTTCAGTTTTGACTCAAAAAAAAATTTGCAATCATGTTTTTACAAAACGTAAGTTAAAACATCCATCCTCTCCAAAGTTTTACAACATAATAAAATTATTAGCTATAATTTAGCAAGTAGTGACGCTTTGAATACCTAAAGAAAAGATTAATTTTGACTAATTGTATAATAAAAAGTTCTTACAAAGATTAGTGAAAGGCACCAGTTAACAGTCCCCAGTGCTCTAAATGCCTGGTTAACAATATTTTGGTATGTTGTTTTTTTACCAGCAATTTAATTATTACTCAATATAAAAATATTTACACACCAGTAATAAAAGATCTCATAACTTCCACCATAAGAAGGGGACTTATGATAACGTTATCTCTCAACTGTGGGGCGTCAAAATAGACAATTTTCCCTAGAGAATGTTGATAATGTAGAAAATCGGTTAGCTGCTCAGGAGACAGGACAGACACCTCGCTAATGGCATTTAATTCTTTAACTTCAACCAAAGACATAATTTGTTTCCCTTCTGCCACCAGTTCAGCGATCTCGAGCTCCAGTGGAACACATGCATTCGGCATTCTTTCACCCCAACATGGGTGGTCGAATGTAAGTTCTGTTATTGTTTTCTTCAGAACCTCTATTTCTGGGTCAGCTTGATCTTTGGCATTGACAAATATTAAAGGCCTAAGGACCAGATGATGTTGTCCCTCATGGTCTTTAAACAACTTCTCAATTCCACTGTAAAGCTCTTTCCGTCGTGTCTCAACATTCTCCTATTAAAACATAAAAATGTTCCGGATAAATAAACTTGAGGCTGTAAAGAGCATATGTCGGGAACATAATGTTTGTGTATCTTCAATGATGGAACATTCCAACAAGAAAATAGCTAGATTTATCTTAAATCTGCAAAGTAGATATATCTACTCTTACAGGTAAATTATTACACTTTTAACCTTGCATCTATAATTTAAAAGATACCACTTGTAAAAAAAATACGTAACATTTAATAGATTGGCAATACACTTCAAACAAGCCAAGAAGGTATTAATAGTTTAGTATAGAGTACTTCAGGATTTGCGTGAAAATACGGAAAATGTTTTATTTGAATTTGCAGTTAAACAAAAATGAACTTCTTTTAAAATAAAGTATGTATCGTAATCATGCATTTCTTCTCCAGATGTGTTGTATATCAATACATGTTTTATTTCATCATCTGTTTAACAATGGTATTATGGTTTGGCCTGACACATGACCGAGAAAATATTAATTGTTGAGAAGTGCATCTGGTGCAGTACTACTATTCTTAATAATAAAGCTTCATATTGACAACATGATTGTTGAAATAAAACTACCCACAATTCAAAAAGGATCTTGTTTTTTTTAAAAGTGAAGAGCTTTACACGACGTTTGGTCAAGAGCTAAGACATATGGGCATATTATCATAATGTAAGCATTAGAGCTCTTATGAAGCAGTATTTTCACATTATTCAAGTGTTTTAAATGACAATAACTTACTACCATATAGCTTACACTTGATCACTCACCAATGGTACTTTGTCCTTGTGAGTGGCAACAAACAAGATCTTTGGAATGCCTGCATATTCAAGCTTACAATAGGTCAAGATGGAATTGACCCAATATTGCAAGAATACTACAAAATAAAATCAAAATCTGTCATAAAAGAAGTATAAACCAGATGCTCCGCAGGGCGTAGCTTTATACGACCGCAGAGGTTGAACCCTGAACGGTTGGGGCAAGTATGGACACAACATTCAAGCTGGATTCAGCTCTAAATTTGGATTGTGATTAAAAGTTGACACAGCATAGGTTTCTGACACAGAATGAATGTGTTCTAATGAACTTAAAATTTTTGTTTTCTCTTAGAGCAATTCACTATGCTGTTGAATATTAATCCTCTCAAAACAAGAATGTGTCCTCAGTACACGAATGCCCCACTCGCACTATCATTTTCCATGTTCAGTGGACCGTGAAATTGGGGTAAAAACTCTAATTTGGCATTAAAATTAGAAAGATCATATCATAGGGGACATGTGTACTAAGTTTGAAGTCGATTGGACTTAAACTTCATCAAAAACTACCTTGACCAAAAACTTTAACCTGAAGCGGGACAGACTGACGGACGAACGGACGGACGACGTACAGACGGACGGACGGACGGACAGACCAGAAAACATATTGCCCATCTACTATCGTAGGTGGGGCATAAAAATGTTTGAAGAAATTTTCTTTTTTATTTATGAAATTTCAAATGAGAAAAATTGAACCCAATTTTTTAATCACATCCCCCTTTCCCTTATTCCAAAACTAATCTCAATTAAAATTTCTAATGGAGTTTGCAACAATAACTACTCATTTAAATACATCATAAAATATTAAGATGTAAAAAAAACTGCTTGTTATCACTGAATGTTATTTATTATAATTTATCAGTTGGTAGTAAAAAGTGAATATACATTGTATATTGTATATAACAAAGATTTAAGTTGATTCTGGACAAAGAAAGATAACTCCAATTAAAAAAAAATCTTGCTATTGCACAATATTTTGCAATTAGATATTTCTTGCTTACTATTCTGGACAAAGAAAGATAACTCTAATTAAAAAAAATTTGCTATTTCACAATATTGTGCAATTAGATATTTCTTGCCATTGCGCAATACTGTGCAATTGAAAAGACTTGCTATTGCACAACACTTAATATAATAATTTTAGATCCTGATTTGGACCAACTTGAAAACTGGGCCCATAATAAAAAATCTAAGTACATTTTTGGATTCAGCATATCAAAGAACCCCAAGATTTCAATTTTTGTTGAAATCAGACTAAGTTTAATTTTGGACCCTTTGGACTTTAGTGTAGACCAATTTGAAAACAGGACCAAAAATGAAGAATCTACATACACAGTTAGATTTGGTATATCAAAGAACCCCATTTATTCAATTTTTGATGAAATCAAACAAAGTTTAATTTTGGACCCCGATTTGGACCAACTTGAAAACTGGGCCAATAATCAAGAATCTAAGTACATTTTTAGATTCAGCATATCAAAGAACCTAACTGATTCATTTTTTGTCAAAATCAAACTAAGTTTAATTTTGGACCCTTTGGACCTTAATGTAGACCAATTTGAAAACGGGACCAAAAGTTAAGAATCTACATACACAGTCATGACAGTTAGATTCGGCATATCAAAGAACCCCAATTATTCAATTTTGATGAAATCAAACAAAGTTTAATTTTGGACCCTTTGGGCCCCTTATTCTGTGGGACCAAAACTCCCAAAATCATTACCAACCTTCCTTTTATGGTCATAAACCTTGTGTTTAAATTTCATAGATTTCTATTTACTTATACTAACGTTATGGTGCGAAAACCAAGAAAAATGCTTATTTGGGTCCCTTTTTGGCCCCTAATTCCTAAACTGTTGGGACCTAAACTCCCAAAATCAATACCAACCTTCCTTTTGTAGTCATTAACATTGTGTTTAAATTTCATTGATTTCTATTTACTTAAACTAAAGTTATTGTGCGAAAACCAAGAATAATGCTTATTTGGGCCCTTTTTTGGCCCCTAATTCCTAAACTGTTGAAACCTAAACTCCCAAAATCAATCCCAACCGTTCTTTTGTGGTCATAAACCTTGTGTCAAAATTTCATAGATTTCTATTAACTTAAACTAAAGTTATAGTGCGAAAACCAAGAAAATGCTTATTTGGGCCCTTTTTGGCCCCTAATTCCTAAAATGTTGGGACCAAAACTCCCAAAATCAATACCAACCTTCCTTTTGTGGTCATAAACCTTGTGTTAAAATTTCATAGATTTCCATTCACTTTTACTAAAGTTAGAGTGCGAAAACTAAAAGTATTCGGACGCCGGACGACGACGACGACGACGACGACGCCAACGTGATAGCAATATACGACGAAAAATTTTTCAAATTTTGCGGTCGTATAAAAAGTATATATATTCTGCATTTTTCATAGTTGTGATACTACACTTTTAAAAGTTTTTCATTGTCTTTTGTCTTGTTAACCCATTATTTAAAAAAAAAAAAACGACTGAATACTTAGTCAACCTCATTTATTTAAACAGCTGATAATAGTCTTCCTTTAAATTGGATTCTCTGTCAAAAGGTGACAACTATTTCAGTGTATATGTATATTCTATATTGTTGTATTTGTTCTTCAGACTATTTTATTAACACATAGTTTATGGAAGGCATATCAAAAAAAGGTAACAATGCTTAAGACCTGCATACAATTAAAACGTATACAAACACCAAAATAATGGCCAGTTCAAATTGCGGTCCTGTTTAAGATTTTATGGAACAGCCCTTGGATTTTGTGTTTGTTCTAATCGCTATATTGCTTTTTTGATTATTATTTATGGCCGAGAACACAGTTATTCCGTAGTGCATTTCTTTTAATCAAAAAAATTAAAAATTAAAAAAATCACACCTGTTCTATCCAAAAAGATTTGTATGGTATATATAGTGTACCACTTTTGGGACGAATTATGTCAAAATTATAGAAATATCCATCAGCTCTAACTCAAACTGTGGACAATTAAAGGTTAAGAGGGTCTGTAATTCAGTGTGACAGCTTTATATATACTAATTATCGGCTTTTTTTTAAAATGGACCAAATCCCTACTTTACCAAATCAAATGCTTGCTCGGCACAGTCTGATACGACCGCAGAAGTGGAACCGTGAACAGTTGGGGCAAATTTGGACACAATATTCAAGCTCGATGCTGTCTGAGTTTGGATTGTGATCAATTTTTTTAAATTATATAGGTTTCTGACACCAAATAAATGTAAAAGATCTTAAAAATCTATTCTTAAAACTTTTCAAAAAATTTGGAATTTGAAAATAAAAAAAAAAAAATTAAATATGAACCATTACAAGAGTGCAAATGCTGAAATGTCTCGCCTTCTTTACTAATCATTGATATTATGTTTATAGTCCTAAATATAAAGCTTTATCACAACTGTCACACAAACTTAACATTAACCAAGAAAACTAAACATTGACCAATGAACCATGAAAATGAGGTCAAGGTCAGATGAACCATGCCAGGCAGGCATGTACAGCTAACAATTCTTCCAATAAATTACAACAAATATAGTCGACCTATTGCTTATACATTGTTATAGTTTAAGAAAAACAGACCAAAACACAAAAAACTTAACACTGAGCAATGAACCGTGAAAATGAGTTCAAGGTCAAATAAAACCTGTGCGACTGACATATAGATCATAAAATATTTCCATACACCAAATATAGTTGACCTATTGCATATAGTATTAGAAAAAACAAATCAAAACTTAACTTGGACCACTAAACCATGACCATGAGGTCAAGGTCAGATGACACCTGCCAGCTAGACATGTACACCTTACAATCATTCCATACACCAAACATAGTAGACCTATTGCATATAGTATAAGAAAAACAGACCAAAACACAAAAACTTAACTATAACCACTGAACCATGAAAATGAGGTCAAGGCCAGATGACACCTGACAGTTGGACATGTACACCTTACATACCTTCCATACACCGAATATACAAGACCTATTGCTTATAGTATCTGAGATATGGACTTGACCACAAAAACTTAACCTTGTTCACTGATCCATGAAATGAGGTCGAGGTCAAGTGAAAACTGTCTGACGGGAATGGGGTGCTTGCAAGGTACGCACATACCAAATATAGTTATTCTATTACAATGTATTACTTATAATAAGAGAGAATTTAATATTACAAACTAGAGGCTCTAAAGAGCCTGTGTCGCTCACCTTGGTCTTGTGCATATTAAACAATGTACACGGATAAATTCATGACAAAATTGTGTTTTGGTGATAGTGATGTGTTTGTAGATCTTATTTTACTAAACATTCTTGTTGCTACAATTATCTCTATCTATAATGAACTTGGCCCAGTAATTACATTGGAAAATATTTTCTAAAAATTTACAAAAATTTATGAAAAATGTTAAAAATTAACTATAAAGGGCAATAACTCCTTAAGGGGTCAATTGACTATTTTGGTCATGTAAACTTATTTGTAGATCTTACAAAAAACGGCAAAATTTCCTTAAAATTACCAATTCAGGACAATAACCTAACAACGGGTTGTCCGATCCATGTGAAAACATCAGGGCAGATAGATCTTCACCTGATAAACAATTAAACCCTGTCAGATTTTCTCTTAATGCTTCGGTTTTTGAGTTATAAGCCAAAAACTGCATTTTACCCCTATGTTCTATTATTAGCCGTGGCAGCCATTTTGGATGATTGGCCAGGTCACGCCACACATTTTTTAAACAAGTTACCCCAATGATGATTGTGGCCAAGTTTAAGTTTAATTTGGCACAGTAGTTTCAGAGAAGAAGATTTTTGTAAAAGATTACTAAGATTTACGAAAAAATGGTTAAAAATTGACTATAAAGGGCAATAACTCCTTCAGGGGTCAACTGACCATTTTGGTCATGCTGACTTATTTGTAAATCTTACTTTGCTGAACATTATTGCTGTTTACAGTTTATCTCTATCTATAATAATATTCAAGATAATAGCCAAAAACAGCAAAAATTCCCTAAAATTACCAATTCAGGGGCAGCAACCCAATAACGGGTTGTCGGATTCATCTGAAAATTTGAGGGCAGATAGATCTTGACCTGATAAACAATTTTACCCCTGTCAGATTTGCTCTAAATGCTTTGGTTTTTGAGTTATAAGCCAAAAACTGCATTTTACCCCTATGTTCTATTTTTAGCCATGGCGGCCATCTTGGTTGGTTGGCCGGGTCACGCCACACATTTTTTAAACAAGTTACCCCTATGATGATTGTGGCCAAGTTTAGTTTAATTTGGCCCAGTAGTTTCAGAGAAGAAGATTTTTGTAAAAGATTACTAAGATTTAGGAAAAAATGGTTAAAAATTGACTATAAAGGGCAATAACTCCTTCAGGGCTCAACTAACCATTTTGTTCATGCTGACTTATTTGTAAATCTTACTTTGCTGAACATTATTGCTGTTTACAGTTTATCTCTATCTATAATAATATTCAAGATAATAACCAAAAACAGCAAAATTTCCTTAAAATTACCAATTCAGGGGCAGCCACCCAACAACAGGTTGTCCGATTCATCTGAAAATTTCAGGACAGATAGATCTTGACCTGATAAACACTTTTACCGCTGTCAGATTTGCTCTAAATGCTTTGGTTTTTGAGTTATAAGCCAAAAACTGCATTTTACCCCTATGTTCTATTTTTAGCCATGGCAGCCATCTTGGTTGGTTGGCCGGGTCACGCCACACATTTTTTAAACTAGATATCCCAAAGATGATTGTGGCCAAGTTTGGATTAATTTGGCACAGTAGTTTCAGAGGAGAAGATTTTTGTAAAAGATTACTAAGATTTACGAAAAATGGTTAAAATTGACTATAAAGGTCAATAACTCCTAAAGGGGTCAACTGACCATTTTGGTCATGTTGACTTATTTGTAAATCTTACTATGCTGAACATTATTGCTTTTTACAGTTTATCTCTATCTATAATAATATTCAAGATAATAGCCAAAAACAGCAAAAATTCCCTAAAATTACCAGTTCAGGGGCAGCAACCCAATAACGTGTTGTCGGATTCATTTGAAAATTTGAGGGCAGATAGATCTTGATCTGATAAACAATTTTACCCCATGTCAGATTTGCTCTAAATGCTTTGGTTTTTGAGTAATAAGCCAAAAACTGCATTTTACCCCTATGTTCTATTTTTAGCCATGGCGGCCATCTTGGTTGGTTGGCCGGGTCACGCCACACATTTTTTAAACTAGATACCCAAGGATGATTGTGGCCAAGTTTGGTTTAATTTGGCCCAGTAGTTTCAGAGGAGAAGATTTTTGTAAAAGTTAACGACGACGGACGACGGACGACAGACGACGGACGACGGACGACGACGGACGACGGACGCCAAGTGATGGGAAAAGCTCACTTGGCCCTTCGGGCCAGGTGAGCTAAAAATGGTCAAGGACATTGGACATGTAACTGACGGAAACTTCGTAAAATGAAGCATCCATATACAAAGTAAGAAGCATCCAGGTCTTCCACCTTCTAAAATATAAAGCTTTTAAGAAGTAAGTTAACACCACCGCCGCCGGATCACTATCCACATGTCAAACTTTCTGCGACAAAAGTCGCAGGCTCGACAATAAACATTTGGGAAAAAAATCCCCCTTCCAAATGTTGCCCCCCCCACACACTTTGGAACAATATCCCCAAACTCAATCCCAGCCTTCCCTTTGAAGTATGGAACCTCTTAGTACAATTTAAGAGAGATCCATACACTTAAACACAAGTTATTGTATAGACACTACAAAAATTGCTTGTTTTTGGCTCCTTTTTTGCCCCCGATTCCAGCATGTTGGGGCAATTATACCTAAACTCAATCCCAGCCTTCCCTTTGTGATATGGAACCTTGTGGTACAATGCCAGAGAGATCCGTACACTTACACACAAGTTATTTTCCTGAAACTACAAACATGCTTGTTTTGGCCCCTTTTTGGCGTCTATTTCCTAAACTGTTGGTACCACAAACCCTAAAATCATCCTTCCTTTTGTGGTATTGGATCTTCTTGTAAAATCCATAGAGATCCATTCATTTAAACTAAAGTTATTGTCCGAAAACCATATGTGTTGTCGGACGACGACATAATAGCATTATACGAACCCAAAAAAATGTGTGTGATCGTATACAAATTCATGTCCCAATTTGACAAGTAATTCCATCCCCCTACTTACTATTTTAGGCATAAATTAGAAAGAAAGAAATCTGGATGGTGTATGAAAAAGAAATTGCAAGTTATACACTGTCACATGAGGGACTCTATTTGTAGACAAGGAAAATCAAAGGACGATAACTGTGTCCCCGAACCTTACAACAAACATTTAAAGCTAGGGAATATTGTTGAAAAGTAGTCCACATTTCCTAAGATTTATTTTCAAAATTAGTTTTTTAAAATGTCAAAACTGAAAATAAAAAAATCCTCATTTTTCCAGAATTCATATTAATGAAATATTCAATATAAACTAGGACTAATTTCAATCAGTTCTACGAAGGTTACATTATATAGAAATGTTTAACTCAATGCAATAAATGGGGATGTGGATAAGTGGGTTTCTAACGATGTATGTCATTCAATACAGATTCAATCATACAGAAATTATGTAGTGAAAAAAGTTCTGTAACTCTGAAATTACATCATTTGAAAATCATATAAAGGTAAAAGAAGCTTTATTCCTTCAATTAAAACGTGCGTTAAAGTAAGAACTGAAAATTTTACTTTTTGTATCAAATGTTGATGGATCAAACTACAATATATCATATGCTTTATTTTGTCTTTAATATGGTTCAAACAAAACAACACCTTCAAAATACCAACGTCATAAATCCTTCTCATCAAAAAGCTACTATGTTTAGTCTTTGAATAGATATTTTGAGAAATCAGTATGTAAACATTCTACCATTAAATATGTTTTCTGGTTTACTCATTTAAAACAATCTGAATTTCTATAGGAAAACATTTGTTTTAACATTGCTTGATGACTATAAAGCCATTAATTGTGAATTTTATCATACATTAGTTTACTTACTTTTACAACAAAAAAAACATATTTTGACACAATTAAGGATAACATTTGTTTAACAGCTATTTAATACAACGTGTTAACAAAATTAGATTTAAGGAATAACAAGTGAAACTGCGAGCTACTGCTCACTGATGATACCCCTGCCGCAAGTGGATAATATTAATAGTGTAAAAATATGCAAGTGTTCGGTTAACAGGAAGTTGTCGAGTGATGAATCTGAAAACGCATCACACGGTATAGCTGACTTATATAAATCCTGAAACCAAATTTCAGAAATCATTGTATTGTAGTTCCTGAGAAAAATGTGACTACAATTTTCAACTTGGCTATCATGTGTAAAATCATACAAGTGTTCGGTAAACAGGAAGTTGTCAAGTGATCAATCTGAAAACGCATCACACGGTATAGCTGACTTAGATAAACCCTGAAACCAAATTTTAGAAATCCTTGTATTGTAGTTCCTGAGAAAAATGCGACGAAAAGCCATTTTGGTTGATTAGCCAGGTCACACCACACATTTTTAAAACAAATTACCGCAATGATGATTGTGGCAAAGTTTAGTTTAATTTGGCCCAGCAGTTTCAGAGAAGAAGATTTTTGTAAAAGAATACTAAGATTTACGAAAAAATGGCTAAAAATTGACTATAAAGGGCAATAACTCCTTCAGGGGTCAACTGACCATTTTGGTCATGCTGACTTATTTGTAAATCTTACTTTGCTGAACATTATTGCGGTTTACAGTTTATCTCTATCTATAATAATATTCAAGATAATAACCAAAAACAGCAAAATTTCCTTAAAATCAACAATTCAGGGGCAGCAACCCAACAACAAGTTGTCCGATTCATCTGAAAATTTCAGGATAGATAGATCTTGACCTGATAAACACTTTTACGGCATGTCAGATTTTCTCTAAATGCTTTGGTTTTTGAGTTATAAGCCAAAAACTGCATTTTACCCCTATGTTCTATTTTTAGCCATGGCGGCCATCTTGGTTGGTTGGCCGGGTCACGCCACACATTTTTTAAACTAGATATCCCAAAGATAATTGTGGCCAAGTTTGGATTAATTTGGCCCAGTAGTTTCAGAGGAGAAGATTTTTGTAAAAGATTACTAAGATTTACGAAAAATGGTTAAAAATTGACTATAAAGGTCAATACATGTAACTCCTAAAGGGGTCAACTGACCATTTTGGTCATGTTGACTTATTTGTAAATCTTACTTTGCTGAACATTATTGCTGTTTACAGTTTATCTCTATCTATAATAATATTCAAGATAATAGCCAAAAACAGCAAAATTTCCTTAAAATTACCAATTCAGGGGCAGCAACCCAATAACGTGTTGTCGGATTCATCTGAAAATTTCAGGATAGATAGATCTTGACCTGATAAACACTTTTACCGCATGTCAGATTTGCTCTAAATGCTTTGGTTTTTGAGTTATAAGCCAAAAACTGCATTTAACCCCTATGTTCTATTTTAAGCCATGGCGGCCATCTTGGTTGGTTGGCCAGGTCACGCCACACATTTTTTAAACTATATATCCCAAAGATAATTGTGGCCAAGTTTGGATTAATTTGGCCCAGTAGTTTCAGAGGAGAAGATTTTTGTAAAAGATTACTAAGATTTACGAAAAATGGTAAAAAATTGACTATAAAGGTCAATAACTCCTGAAGGGGTCAACTGACCATTTTGGTCATGTTTTCTTATCTGTAAATCTTACTTTGCTGAACATTATTGCTGTTTACAGTTTATCTCTATCTATAATAATATTCAAGATAATAGCCAAAAACAGCAAAAATTCCCTAAAATTACCAGTTCAGGGGCAGCAACCCAATAACGTATTGTCGGATTCATCTGAAAATTTCAGGATAGATAGATCTTGACCTGATAAACACTTTTACCCCTGTCAGATTTGCTCTAAATGCTTTGGTTTTTGAGTTATAAGCCAAAAACTGCATTTTACCCCTATGTTCTATTTTTAGCCATGGCGGCCATCTTGGTTGGTTGGCTGGGTCACGCCACACATTTTTTAAACTAGATACCCCAATGATGATTGTGGCCAAGTTTGGTTTAATTTGGCCCAGTAGTTTCAGAGGAGAAGATTTTTGTAAAAGTTAACGACAACGGACGACGACGACGGACGACGACGACGACGGACGCCAAGTGATTGGAAAAGCTCACTTGGCCCTTCGGGCCAGGTGAGCTAAAAATAAACATTGACAAATGAACCATGAAACAAGGTCAAGGTCAGATGAACCATGCCAGGCAGACATGTATACCTTACAATCAATCTATGCATTAAATATAATTGACCTATTGATTATAGTATCTAAGAAACAAACTTAACCATGAAAACTTAACATTGACCAATGAACCATGAAAATGAGGTCAAGGTCAGATGATACCTGCCAGACAGACATATACACTCTATAATCCTTCCATACAACAAATATAGTTGACCTATTGATTATTGACTGACATGTACATCATAAAATATTTCTATACACCAAATATAGTTGACCTATTAGAAAAAAAAAATAACTTCGACCACTGAACCATTAAAATGAGGTAAAGGTCAGATTACACCTGCCAGTTGGACATGTACACCTTACAATCATTCCATACACCAAATATAGTAGACCTATGGAATACTTATACAGTATAAAAAAATTAGACCAAAACACAAAAACTTAACTATAACAACTGAACCATGAAAATGAGGTCAAGGTCAGATGACACCTGCCAGTTGGAGATCCTTCAGATTGAAATAAACAATTAATTTCCCCAAAGGCAACAATGGTAGCCTTTTTCGAGATACAGACTTTAGAAAGTTGATTCTTTTAACGAAACCTTGCTAGAATCAATGAAAAGTTATTAGGACAGTATTTTTTGGTCCCAAAATTATAGGTTCGCGTTGCTTTTTTTAGCGTGTTTTGTATTTATCTCCCCTGCCTATCAATTTTGCCCTTCAAAATATGTGTCTTGTCCTAGCGTTTAAAAGTCATCTCAGTGCCTTTAGGGCTACGGAATAACTTTTATTTTGCCTTTTGTATAAAGCAGAGTGCATGAAGTCTCTAAAAATAAAAAAACAACGAGCGCACATATCGACCAATCAGGATTAGCCATACTCTTAATTCTGAATACCATGTTATGCTCATAAAATGGCTGCGCTCATAAAATCTAATGGTGTATTGTAACCTTCAATACACCAAATATACTAGACCTATTGCTTACAGTATCTGAGATATGGACTTTGACCACCAAAACTTGACCTTGTTCATTGATCCATGAAATGAGGTCGAGATCAAGTGAAAACTGTCTGACGGGCATGAGGAGCTTGCAAGGTACGCACATACTAAATATAGTTATCCTATTACTCTTAATAAGAGAGAAATTAACATTACAAAAAAATCTCCACTCTTTTGTAAGTTGTCACTGAACCATGAAAATGAGGTCAAGGACAATAGATGTGTGACAGACGAAACTTTGTAACGTAAGGCATCTATATAAAAAGTATGACGCATCCAGGGCTACCACCTTCTAAAACATAAAGCTTTTAAGAAGTAAGTTAACGCCCCTGCCACCGGATCACTATCCCTATGTTGAACTTTCATCGACACACATTGCAGACTCAACAAAATCGTTTAATATAATTTCTCCAAGAACAAATTCAAGATTAAATTTTAAAAATTTGATGTTGTCTGACAATAAGTGCAGCACTCCGTTCATGCTTATGATAAAATCTATACTTCATATAATAAAATCATCAGCTCATTTTTTGTGAGAATTCACTTATTCAAAATCTAAAGAAATTTTCAGAAAAAACGCTTTTTTACAAAATATCATGATGTAATTCTATTTTCTCTTGACTGATTTGAAAATTTTGATTTTTTTTTTGTCTATGCTCTAATTTCCGAAAAGAATTTAAACTTGGTATATTTAATAAATATTATTGTCTTTCTTGGGATTCATTTATTTTCATGGGTATCAATTTTCGTGGATTGAGAAAAAAAAAGACAATTCGTGGTATACGTAAATTCGCAGATCACTGATTAAAATAAAAACAGAGACTTCATTCGTGATATCCCTTTTGATTAAGGAGATCATATAATCTCCTTTGTTTGATCAATGATTAAAAAAAATCAATGAAAAGGTTTTGAATTGTCAAAATCCTCACTTGGCCATTTTAAGTGATAGTGTTCATTGAAAACTTCAATTACAATTGTGGACAGAGACAACTAATAATTTGTTTGTCTTACATTTTATAAATTTTTGTCGGAATTTTATGAGGCATTCAACTCTATGATTGATATATGATTGAACGCTTATTTCCCCTCATCACGGTATAATGAACAATCATATAAGTAAAAGGTGTGAAAATAAATGTTCCTGTCATAAACAATATTACCTACAGGTAATATCCCCGTTATTAATCCTTTTGATTTTTAATCACAGTAAACCAAACTATGACACGGTAATTAACAACTTGCATTTATTTTCCTTAAACGGTTTTAATCAATTTTAAAATGTCATTTATCACTGATGTTATATTTGTTTTATTGTTGAATTGAACAAAATACCTTTATCTTCTTTCAATAAAACACGTGTTAATTTGAAATGTTTATCGCTAGTCAACACTATAAGAGAACTGCACAATATAACTGGAAATAAACATATGACTCCAAACACATTTCACGTGATTATTTTTTGTTGAATTCTTAAATTCAAGGTTCGCTGTGACCCCACAAAAGCCATGAAAATTGGTAAATCACGAATAAGAATGAATCCACAGTACCTCATATCAATGCTGCAAAATGCGAAACATATTGAGGTTAATATTGTAGTCTGTGACAAGCTAAAAGTGACAATGTAAATAAATTACGTAAACATTGAGGTTTGCTTAAATATTTAGAAAAGATATCACCTTGCTGTTATAAAAATATGTCCTGTTTGCATTATCTGTGTGACATTAACATGCATATTACCTGCTGGCGTTGGTGTCATGTGCTGCCCTGGAAAACACATCACATCAGGTACCTGTTCATGCAAATCTTTGCTTCCATCAAATACTACAAGAAACAACGCCCGAAACGTCATGAAGGTCTGATGTGTTGTTAGATAAACATATTGTCCACCAAAGTCCCAAAAGATAAGACGCCCAACTTTCATCTTATACTTCCCACTTTTGAGGACTTTTTCCATTTTTCTTCTTATTTCCTCTTTAGTCATTCTTGTTCTCATTTTCTTTCCCATCTGTTTTACCGTGAGAGGCACATTGGAGGATTTCTTAGGTGGTAGAGATTGTGCTGCTGCCGACTTTTCTGAGGGTAAAGAGGACAATGTGGCTTTGGCATAACCAGTTGGACTTGTATCTGAAGCCTGATTGAACTTTTCAGTGAGTTCACTCTCCTCTTCTTTGAGAGAGGTCATTAATACTTTATCGTACACAACATCCAGGGCGTTATAAGAGTCTGAAATTAAATTTAATATATCAGGCAAATCAAATCCAAAACAGCTACGGGCTGTCAAAACCAAGTGAAGAATACAAGAAAAATCAAATTAAGATCAAAATTAAATCTTATCAAGTGTAACATTCACATAATGCTATTAATGTATTTTAAAGAGAGTCATGTTTTAACTGATGGATTGATGACATTATGGATTATCGAAAATAAATGTCAAATTATTCCATAATTTTAACATTAAAATTCAATTTGAATTAACTTGGTGCCTGAATAGAACTCACAAAATATATGGCTACAATATGATGTGATTAAAATCAGTGCTATAGCATGTCTGCTGATAGGAAGGTCCACACAGCAGAATGTGGTAAGATGTTTCTACTTGTGTATTTTCTCACCTGGATCAATCAGAATCCACTCTTTGGTCTCAATGTCGAGGCCACAGCGACCTTCAACGAGAGAAATGCCGTCAGTCGGCTGTCGACCATCTAGTATAATGTCACCAGCTAACAGCTTCACAAGAGTAGACTTCCCAACGGAAAACTGGCCGGTTACCATGCATCTCATATCAAATGATTCATAGCTGCCCTTCCCTAATAAACGATTTAACATGGCAGACTGTTGCCCTTTTCCGATGGGATCTGAAAAAAAAAATTAAGTTTGAAAGTTTAAATTTCATCATGTTTGTGAAAAAAATGTATGCATACACACACTCAAAGATAATTTCTCCACTTTTTGTCTCTGACACTGGACAATGTTTCAATAAATTTATCTTAAGTAATACTATTAGACAAGGATATATGTTTCTTATGATGCTGGCGATGTGTAATTTACAGCAATGACTTGTGACATATTTCCTATAAAGTCACAGTGGTCTTTAAATAACCTTAACTAGAAGTTTGCTGCCAGCGCTCTCTCTGTCATTAAAACAATAAATGAGTATGTTAATGTTTTGATCTGTCAGAACGTCGATATGTCAATGTGTTGATTTATCAGTCTATAAATGTGTTGATATGTCCATGTGTTGATGAATACATTTGTAAATGTGTTTATATGTCAGTGTGTTAATGTACAAGTATTATTGTGTTGATCTGTCAGTGTGTCGATATATCAATGTATTTATGTATGAGCCTGGTAATGTGTGGATATATCAGTGTGTCAATATATAAGTGTAAATGTTAATTTGTCAGTGTGTCGATATATCAATGCATTGAGTTTTGAGTCTGTTAATGTGTAGATCTGTCAATGTGTTTATGTAAGAGTCTGGTAATATGTGGATCTATCAGTGTGTCAATGTATAAGTGTAAATGTTAATTTGTCAGTGTATCGATATATCAATGCATTGAGTTTTGAGTCTGTTAATGTGTAGATCTGTCAATGTGTTTATGTAAGAGTCTGGTAATATGTGGATCTATCAGTGTGTCAATGTATAAGTGTAAATGTTAATTTGTCAGTGTATCGATATATCAATGCATTGAGTTTTGAGTCTGTTAATGTATAGATCTGTCAATGTGTCGATATGTCAATGTGTGAATGGTTGAGTCTGTAAATGTGTCTATATGTCAATGTGTCAATGGTTGAGTCTGTTAATGTGTTGATCTGTTGGTGTGTTGATACATCATGTGTTGATATATGAATCTGTTATTGTGTTGATCTGTCAGTGTGTCAATATGTTAATGTGTTGATGTAGGAGTCGGTTAATATGTTTATCTGTCAGTGTTTCGATATGTCAATAAGTTAAATCTGTCCAAGCGTCTTTATGTCTATGTGTTGATGTATGAGACTGTTCATGTGTTGATCTGTCAGTGTTATGATGTATAAGTCTGTTAATCTGTTGATCTGTCAGTGTTTCAATTTGTTAATGTATTGAAATGTCAGTTTGCCGATATGTCTATGTGTTGATGAAACCATCTGTTAATGTGTTGATATGTCAATGCGTTGATGTATGATCCTGTTCATGTGTTGATCTGTAGTGTGTCGATATGTCAATGTGTTGATGTATAAATCTGTTAATGTGTTGATCTGTCAGTGTGTTGATGTATGAGCCTGTTTATGTGTCGATCTGTCAGTGTGTCGATATGTCAATGTGTTGATGTATGAGCTTGTTTATGTGTCGATCTGTCAGTGTGTCGATATGTCAATGTGTTGATGTATGATCCTGCTCATGTATTGATCGGTCAGTGTGTCGATATGTCAATGTGTTCATGTATAAATCTGTTAATGTGTCGATCTGTCAGTGTGTCGATATGTCAATGTGTTGATGTATGATCCTGCTCATGTATTGATCAGTCAGTGTGTCGATATGTCAATGTGTTCATGTATAAATCTGTTAATGTGTCGATCTGTCAGTGTGTCGATATGTCAATGTGTTCATGTATAAATCTGTTAATGTGTCGATCTGTCAGTGTGTCGATATGTCAATGTGTTGATGTATAAATCTGTTATTGTGTTGATGTGTCAGTGTTTCAATATGTTAATGTGTTGATGTATGAGCCTGTTTATTTGTTGATCTGTCAGTGTGTCGATATGTCAATGTGTTGATGTATGAGGCTGTTTATGTATTGATGTGTCAGTGTGTCGATATGTCAATGTTTTGATGTATAAATCTGTTAATGTGTTGATCTGTCAGTGTGTCGATATGTCAACGTGTTGATGTATAAATCTGTTTATGTGTTGATCTGTCAGTGTGTAGATATGGCAATGTGTTGATATGTCAATGTGTTGATGTATGAGCCTGTTTATGTGTCAATCTGTCAGTGTGTCGATATGTCAATGTGTTGATGTATAAATCTGTTAATGTGTTGCCTTTTACAACTGATTTGTTTAGTTCGTTCTTAAGTTGTACCGTTATACAACTGTCCCAGGTTAGGGGGAGGTTTGTGATCCCATGTATAACCCCGCCATATTCTGTATGTATGTGACTGTCCCAAGTCAGGATCCTGTAATTCAGTGGTTGTCGTTTGTTGATGTGTTACATATTTGTTTTCGTTCATTTTTTTTACATAATTTAGGCTATTAGTTTTCTTGTTTGAATTGAATGACATTTGTCACTTCAGGGCCTTTTATAGCTGACTATGCAGTATGGGCTTTGCTCATTGTTGAAGGCTGTATAGTGATCTATAGTTGTTGATTTCTGTGTCATTTGGTCTCTTATGAAGAGTTGTCTCATTGGCCATCATACCACATCTTGTTTTTTATATGATCTGTCAGTGTGTCAACATGGCAATGTATCAATGTATGAGTCTGCTTTTGTGTTGATCTAGCTGTCAATTTGTCGATATGTCAATGTGTAGATCTCTCAATGTGTCAATGTGTAAAAAGCTTTAGAATTGTCAATGTAGTTATATGTCGATTTGTTAATTTGTTAACTGGTCATTGTGTCAATATGTCTATGTGTCAATGTTTGAATTTGATTCTCTTTTGATTCCTCAATTTTGATATGTTGATCTGCCAACTGATCTATATGTCGATTTGTTAATAGGTCAACTGGTCATTGTGTCTATCCTTTTATAGGTTAACTGGTCAAGGTGTCTATCCTTCTAAAGGTTAACTGGTCAATGTGTCTATCGTGTATAAGTTAACTGGTCATTGTGTCTATCTGTCTATACGTCAACTGGTCAAGGTGTCTATCCGTCTATAGGTCAACTGGTCAATGTGTCTATCGTGTATAAGTTAACTGGTCATTGTGTCTATCTGTCTATACGTCAACTGGTCAAGGTGTCTATCGTCTATAAGTCAACTGGTCAATGTGTCTATCCTTCTATAAGTCAACTGGTCAATGTGTCTATAGGTAACTGGTCAATGTGTCTATCCGTTTATAGGTCAACTGGTCATTGTGTCTACCTTTCTATAAGTCAACTGGTCAATGTGTCTATCCATCTATAAGTCAACTGGTCAATGTGTCTATCCATCTATAGATTAACTGGTCAATGTGTCTATCCTTCTATAGGACAACTGGTCAATGTGTCTATCCATTTATAGGTTAACTGGTCAATGTGTCTATCTATCTATAGGTTAACTGGTCAAGGGGTCTATCCTTCTATAGGTTAACTGGTCATTGTGTCTATCCTTCTATAGGTTAACTGGTCAAGGTGTCTATCCTTCTAAAGGTTAACTGGTCAATGTGTCTATCCTTCTATAAGTCAACTGGTCAAGGTGTCTATCCTTCTATAGGTTAACTGGTCAATGTGTCTATCCTTCTATAGGTCAACTGGTCAATGTGTCTATCCTTCTATAAGTCAACTGGTCAATGTGTCTATCCTTCTATAGGTTAACTGGTCATTGTGTCTATCCTTCTATAGGTTAACTGGTCATTGCGTCTATCCTTCTATAAGTCAACTGGTCAATGTGTCTATCCTTCTATAGGTCAACTAGTCAATGTGTCTATAGTCATAAGTCAACTGGTCAATGTGTCTAGCCGTCTATAGGTTAACTGGTCAATGTGTATATCCTTCTATAGGTCAACTGGTCAATGTGTCTATCGTCTATAAGTCAACTGGTCAATGTTTCTATCCATCTATAGGTTAACTGGTCATTGTGTCTATCCTTCTATAGGTCAACTAGTCAATGTGTCTATAGTCATAAGTCAACTGGTCAATGTATCTAGCCGTCTATAGGTTAACTGGTCAATGTGTATATCCTTCTATAGGTCAACTGGTCAATGTGTCTATCGTCTATAAGTCAACTGGTCAATGTTTCTATCCATCTATAGGTTAACTGGTCATTGTGTCTATCCTTCTATAGGTCAACTGGTCATTGTGTCTATCCTTCTATAGGTTAACTGGTCAATGTGTCTATCCTTCTATAGGTTAACTGGTCAATGTGTCTATCCATCTATAGGTCAACTGGTCATTGTGTCTATCTGTCTATACGTCAACTGGTCAAGGTGTCTATCGTCTATAAGTCAACTGGTCAATGTGTCTATAGGTAACTGGTCAATGTGTCTATCCGTTTATAGGTCAACTGGTCATTGTGTCTACCTTTCTATAAGTCAACTGGTCAATGTGTCTATCGTCTATAAGTCAACTGGTCAATGTGTCTATCCGTCTATAGATTAACTGGTCAATGTGTCTATCCTTCTATAGGACAACTGGTCAATGTGTCTATCCATTTATAGGTTAACTGGTCAATGTGTCTATCTATCTATAGGTTAACTGGTCAAGGGGTCTATCCTTCTATAGGTTAACTGGTCATTGTGTCTATCCTTCTATAGGTTAACTGGTCAAGGTGTCTATCCTTCTAAAGGTTAACTGGTCAATGTGTCTATCCTTCTATAAGTCAACTGGTCATTGTGTCTATCCTTCTATAGGTCAACTGGTCAAGGTGTATTTCCATCTATAGGTTAACTGGTCAATGTGTCTATCCTTCTATAGGTTAACTGGTCATTGTGTCTATCCTTCTATAGGTTAACTGGTCATTGCGTCTATCCTTCTATAAGTCAACTGGTCAATGTGTCTATCCTTCTATAGGTTAACTGGTCATTGCGTCTATCGTGTATAAGTCAACTGGTCAATGTGTCTATCCTTCTATAGGTCAACTAGTCAATGTGTCTATAGTCATAAGTCAACTGGTCTATGTGTCTAGCCGTCTTTAGGTTAACTGGTCAATGTGTATATCCTTCTATAGGTCAACTGGTCAATGTGTCTATCGTCTATAAGTCAACTGGTCAATGTTTCTATCCATCTATAGGTTAACTGGTCATTGTGTCTATCCTTCTATAGGTCAACTAGTCAATGTGTCTATAGTCATAAGTCAACTGGTCAATGTGTCTAGCCGTCTATAGGTTAACTGGTCAATGTGTATATCCTTCTATAGGTCAACTGGTCAATGTGTCTATCGTCTATAAGTCAACTGGTCAATGTTTCTATCCATCTATAGGTTAACTGGTCATTGTGTCTATCCTTCTATAGGTCAACTGGTCATTGGGTCTATCCTTCTATAGGTTAACTGGTCAATGTGTCTATCCTTCTATAGGTTAACTGGTCAATGTGTCTATCCATCTATAGGTCAACTGGTCAATGTGTCTATCGTCTATAAGTCAACTGGTCAATGTGTCTATCCTTCTATAGGTTAACTGGTCATTGTGTCTATCCTTCTATATGTTAACTGGTCAAGGTATCTATCCGTCTATCGGTTAACTGATCAATGTGTCTATTCATCTATAGGTCAATGTATTAATATGCCACAAACTACTTATTCTGTAAAATCCAGTTGAGCCGATGGCTTGATTTGGTTATCAACTGAACAGGTTGAGAATGCTATATAAATCGGGTGAGAATGAATCTTAAGTTTAATGTGATCTGAAATCAACAGGTTGAGGAAAGAATAAATCGGATGAGAATGAAAGATGTCTATTTTAAAGTTAATATGATCTGTAATCAATCAATCTTCATCAATAGCCTACTTTACTTTTCCTTTTAATTTCTGTATTTTTTATTTTAACATTATATGCAAATATCAAGGTTTCCATATATTAGAAATAAGTAATTATTATTCCAGCCAGTATATATAATAATTAACATTAGATGATAGACTTGTGTGATGAACCAGTAGGAATGATAGTACCGCCATTGTAAGCAGACATCAAGGTTTCCATATATTAGAAACAAGTAATTATTATTTCACCCAATATCTGAATAATTAGTTAACATTAGATGATTACTTTCAACTACTGGTGCTGCAGGATCTGGTGATTGGGTGTCAGGAGTAACTTCTGGGGATGTCTTTGACATGACGGTCTACAAAAGAAAAACATGTAATAAACTATCATGCCTCATGTGAAAATTTGTCAAACAGCTTCATTGAAAAATATAGAGTGACCTATCGTTTTTAAATTCTGTGTAATTTGGCGATTGGGATCATCAATCTGTAATAAACTATCATGCCTCATGTGAAAATTTGTCAAACAGCTTCATTGAAAGACATAGAGTGACCTATCGTTGTTAAATTCTGTGTAATTTGGCGATTAGGATCATCAATCTGTAATAAACTATCATGACTCATGTCTGAAAACTTGGCAAATAGCTTCATTGAAGGACATAGAGTGACCTATCGTTTTTAAATTATGTGTAATTTGGCAATTGGGATTATCAATTTGTAATAAACTATCATGTCAAATAGCTTCATTGAAGGCTGTAATATGACCTATTGTTTATAATTTCTTTTTGGTCTCTTGTGAAGAGTTGTCTCATTGGCAATCAATATCACATTTTTTTTTTATCATACATCTATCTTAAAGCCCCATTTTTGCCACTGAAAATAAAGACAGGCTTCTACAATAACTTTTTTTTCATTTAACGTGTCCGAATAAAATTGTTACTTGTCCAAAAAATTTCTATTAAAAATAACCTTTTTACATTTTTAGTTGATTAGAGGAGCAAAACGAATTTAATCAATATAACAGAATTTGATGTATTTCTTTTGAAATACTTTTCAAAAATATGAGTCAAGTACAACTGCGAAACTAGTCGTGTCACAGGAATAATGTTCTAGTTTTCATCAAATGCCAGTCTTATTAGACTCTAAACATGAGACACCATCTGATAGGCCTGTAAATTCATTGTATTTGTATTCTGGTTTTTTTTTTTAAGTTGAACAAAGTTTATTCAAATGCAATCAATAAAAAGAAGATAATCCATCATAAGGTCTGATTGCCAATGAGACAACTCTCTGCAAGAGACCAAATGACACAGAAATTAACAACTATAGGTCACCATATTGCAAGTATTGTTTTATTCTACTTATAATCAAATATGATTTTATGAATCTTATGGAAAATAAAAATAAAAAATTATGAAAAAATTACCAGTATGGCATGCATGGTATTTATTAGAAGGAACAGAATATTAGGTAGCAAAATGAGGTACTGTTTTAATTTGGTCCCGAAATGTCTCCTGCCTTGTCAAACTGACTATCAATCATGTCTACTAAATATCTCTCCTACGGTGCCAAACTGTCTATTAAACTTGGAGCTGAATCTTTCGAGATGATGAAATGTCCAGTAAAGCTACCTTATCTACAAAGCGCATCATTGATTCGGATCAGTAAGACTGGTTTCCGAGAATAGTATACCTTTTACCTTTTAAAAAGTACATGACAAAGAACCAGTTAAAAATTATCGATTGTAAGTAAACACTTTGAAGAAAAAGGATTTGCATTTGAATAAACAGAATACAGAAACATGTCAAATTAATATTTGTTTTCTTGTTTTATGTTTATAATTACTTTGTTCATCAAAGTTGGATTAAATTTATTTTCTGCAGAATATTTATTTACTTGTCCCGACGGACAAGCTTGATACAGCTTTTACTTGTCCGACCTTTTTTCCCTCTGGTACTGGACAATCGGACAAGCGTTATTGTCGAGGTCTGAAAGATTGTAAGAACAATTTCAAATTTGACTATAGTTTGCACATAATGTTTGGTAATGCTTACAAGATGAAGAAATACACATGTCAGAAACATTATTCTGACAATCAGTCTTTATTGAGAAGCAAGGAATACATATTTTAAAGTTGTTGGTTAGACCTGAAGCAGGTGAGACAACCCACACTTCCTGCCCCTTGAGGCAGGTACTTGACTAAAAGACCACATACATGGTTGTGTTATGGTGATTGGGGTCATAAATCTGAATAACCAAAATAAGGGACAAACAAAATTTTACTAAATTTTTGTAATGTTCTGACCTTTTTCAGATAATTTATATATTTTTTTGGGGATTTCTTTCAGGAGCAGCTATTGCCAAGTTCAAAAACCGTAGTGTTATCAATTATAATCATAATGGAGAAAATGCATAATTTCTTAAAGTATGTGTTACTATATTTGTTTTTATTTCTCCCATTGTTTAATTGCAAATAAAAGCACATGTTCTGGTTTCAGGCTGTTTTCTAATTTTTGTGATTCCATGTTTATTGCTTTAAAGGTGTCAGACCACCAATTCAAAATCCCGATCTATTCAAACAATTTTTTTCAATTTTCACAGCTTTCTAAATTTTTTACATAAGTATAACTTCACAAAAAGGTGTATAATGAATGGTACATCTTTCTTAATGCTAATTATAATCCATGTTTAATTTCTTGTAGTAAAATACCAAGGGCCGAAGGTAACTACTAAACATATAGCCCCTGTTTTTTTCTTGAAATCTTAAATAAATATAGTATGGAGCCCATTAATCCTCAATCTTTAATGCAAACTCATAAGCAAGTAAATTATGTCTAATCAAAGCCTTAAAGGCTGTAAAAGCAATTGCTGTCATGTTAATGTTTGGGGACTTATATATAATAATTAAACCTGACATGAGTGTTGTCTAGTTAGAAGTAAGAAGGTTTTAACTTTATATAAATAAAAGACTTTAGCAGAAAGTCATTTTTAATATGTTTTATATCTCACAAGGAGAAAACACGTTTACCAGGCTAAAGTTGGGGTCAAATATACATGTGCTGAAACATATAACTCAAAAAGAAATCATCATGGATTATAGTAACTGGGCAATAATTTCCTTTATTGATTTAATTTTAACAATTTTCATTATTAATTTATATTTAACCATTAACACAAATGATTAAGTTAAAACATTTCAACTTTCCAGACGCAAATGTTAAAAAACGGGAAAGAAATAAAATATCTTACAAGACATAAACATGTAAAGAATAAATGTATATTTCAGCTTAATAAAAATATTTTCATAATGGTACTTTGTCATCATTTTTAAAACTAAGTTCCAAACATTATTGCTCAGTTGATATACATGTATGTCCTTCTGATGCGGTACGAGCACAGGCACTTGTTTCTATCCAAAATAGTTTTATATGGATAGTCGACCTTCCTATGAATAGAGACAAGTGCATGTGGGTAAGAGATAACTATAATTATCATGCAATCCCGAAAAGGGGGTCATCACAGACAAACATGACATTAAATCGTTATCACTGAACTAGTATATGTATTGTTTAGGGCCAGTTGAAGGACGCCTCCGGGTGCGGGAATTTTTCGCTGCATTGAAGACCTGTTGGTGACCTTCTGCTGTTGTATGTTTTTCTATGGTCGGGTTGTTGTCTCTTTGACACATTCCCCATTTCCATTCTCAATTTTATTATACGAACAAGAACAAACAGCTCTACCATGTCTACGTTGCTTTGACATTTATCAATTTTCAGGAAACATTGCGAAAAACAGTGGCGGATGCAGAAATTTTCATAAGTGGGGGCCCACTGACTGACCTAAGAGGGGGCCTGCTCCAGTCACGCTTCAGTGATTCCCTATATAAGCAACCAAATTTTTTCCCAAAAAGGGGGGGCCCGGGCCCCCTGGCCCCCCCCCCCAAATCCGCCTCTGAAAAATGATCTTCAATATTTCGAAAACATGTGAAATAAAATTGCTAACACGGGTCAACACACGTAGTAGACTTGTTCACTGAAAAGACGAGAATAATGGTTTCATCTGACATTTGTTATGCATGCCCAGTTTTGATCATGATATTTAAAAAGACGTACTTTTTTTCAATCTATGTAACTAGAAAATTCCAAATTGAAATATCTCTTCATCTGGACCGACTTGGCATCTACTACGTTTGGACGGGTCCATTTCATTAGTAAGGTGATCAATAAATATTACGGAGTTTTGACAGAAAAGGAAAACGAACTTATTGTTATGTGTTTTCAACAAGGGTTTCGTTCCGCTAAATTATTTGCGCAAACAATGTTTGTCTATTTTAGATTACAGGTAATCATTTGACACTACGCATTAACCTGTGTAGTGATTTTGATTTTACGATAAATGTATGAATGAACGATAATTTTATGAATGAACAAGAGCACCTGACCTCTTAAAGAAACACAAATTAAACATATAAAACCGTATTTAATAGGAGATAATTCAGTTAAATTTTCAATACTAAATCAACAACTGAAATGAATCCATATTTTGTTGAAACATCGTACGAACGGCGGAAAACGGAATCACAGTTATAAAAATGTACTTTTTTTCACTCGGACTTCTATGTTATTTGATAGTCAAACGGTTGACCCTTTAAATACAAAAATACATCTACAAGAACATATTCTGAAACTTCTTAAATCCACTAACGTTTTTTTTAAAGTTTCAAGCTATGTATTGCATTAGAAAACATACATAGGTGTTAAAGAATGACAGACCAGGAGCCTGTTTAACAAAATACTATGGCTTGATATGGGCGGAGTCTCTGATCTGGGTCACAAAGATGGCCATACGCGATAGCATAAAAGCAATTGCTTTAAAAATGATTTAAATATATTTCTCTTTCAACAAAAGTTTTATTTCTGCAAATTGTTTGGTTAGTTTAAGTAAACCATAACATCAAGAGCACTATACATTTTTTAAGGAAGGACTACTTTAATATACTGTGAAAGTACTTTAATTCGTGGGTATCAATTTTTGTGGTTTCAGCAACATTTACATGTTCATGAGTTTTTTAATTCGTGGATTTTAGTTGTCTAATAATAATAAAATTGAACCAGATGCTCCGCAGGGCGCAGCTTTATACGACCGCAGAGGTTGAACCCTGAACGGTTAGGGCAAGTATGGACACTATATTCAAGCTGAATTCAGCTATAAATTTGGATTGTGATTAAATAGTTGACACAGCATAGGTTTCTGACACAGAATGAATGTGGTCTAATGAACATAAAATATTTTTTTTGCCTTTGAGTAATTCACTATGCTGTTGAATATTAATCCTCTCAAAAAAATGTTTGAAGAAATTTTCTTTTTATTTATGAAATCTGAAATGAGAAAAATTTACCCCCCCTCCCTTTCCCTTTTTCCAAAACTGATCTCAATTCAAATTTCTAATGGAGTTTGCAACAATAACTACTCATTTAAATACATCATAAAATATCAAAATGTAAAATAAAGTGCTTATTATCACTAAATGGTAAAGATTGTTTTAATTTATCAGTTGATAGTAAAAGTGAATATACATTGTATATTGTATAAAATAATGATTTAAGTTGATTCAACTACTATTCTGGACAAAGAAAGACGACTCCAATTGAAAATTTCTTGCTATTGCACAATATTGTGCAATTATATATTTCTTGCTATTGCGCAATACTGTGCAATTGAAAATATTTGCTATTGCACAATACTGTGCAATTGAAGATTTCTTGTTATTGTGCAATACTGTGCAATTGAAAATGTCTTGCTATTGCACAATACTGTGCAATTGAAGATTTCTTGCTATTGCTGAATACTGTGCAATTGAAAATTTCTTGCTATTGCACAATACTTAATATAATAATTTTGGATCCTGATTTGAACCAACTTGAAAACTGGGACCATAATCAAAAATCTAAGTACATGTTTAGATTCAGCATATCAAAAAAGCCCAAGAATTCAATTTTTGTTACAATCAAACTTAGTTTAATTTTGGACCCTTTGAACTTTAATATAGACCAATTTGAAAATGGGACCAAAAATTAAAAATCTACATACACAGTTAGATTTGGCATATCAAAGAACCCCAATTATTCAATTTTTGATGAAATCAAACAAAGTTTAATTTTGGACCCGGATTTGGACCAACTTGAAAACTGGGCCCATAATCAAAAATCTAAGTACATTTTAAGATTCAGCATATCAAAAAAGCCCAAGAATTCAATTTTTGTTACAATCAAACTAAGTTTAATTTTGGACCCTTTGGACTTTAATGTACACCAATTTGAAAACGGGACCAAAAATTAAAAATCTACATACACAGTTGATTTGGCATATCAAAGAACCCCAATTATTCAATTTTTGATGAAATCAAACAAAGTTTAATTTTGGACCATTTGGGCCCCTTATTCCTAAACAATTTGGACCAACTTGAAAACTGGGCCAATAATTCAAAATCTAAGTACATTTTTAGATTCAGCATATCAAAGAACCCTAAGGATTCAATTTTTTTAAAATCAAACTAAGTTTAATTTTGGACCCTTTGGGCCTTAATGTAGACCAATTTGAAAACGGGACCAAAAATTAAGAATCTACATACACAGTTAGATTCGGCATATCAAAGAACCCCAATTATTCAATTTTTGATGAAATCAAACAAAGTTCAATTTTGGACCCTTTGGGCCCCTTATTCCTAAACTGTTTGGACCAAAACTCCCAAAATCAAACCCAACCTTCCTTTTATGGTCATAAACCTTGTGTTTAAATTTCATAGATTTCTATTTACTTATACTAAAGTTATGGTGCGAAAACCTAGAATAATGCTTATTTGGGCCCCTTTTTGGCCCCTAATTCCTAAACTGTTGGGACCTCAACTCCAAAAATCAATCCAAACATTCCTTTTTGTGTTGATAAACCTTAGGTTTAAATTTCATTGATTTCTATTTACTTATACTAAAGTTATTGTGCGAAAACCAAGAATAATGCTTATTTGGGCCCTTTTTTGGCCCCTAATTCCCAAACTGTTAGAACCAAAACTCCCAAAATCAATCCCAACCTTCCTTTTGTGGTCATAAACCTTGTGTCAAAATTTCATAGATATCTATTTACATAAACTAAAGTTATAGTGCGAAAAGCAAGAAAATGCTTATTTGGGCCCTTTTTGGCCCCTAATTCCTAAAATGTTGGGACCAAAACTCCCAAAATCAATCCCAACCTTCCTTTTGTGGTCATAAACCTTGTGTTAAAATTTCATAGATTTCTATGCACTTTTACTAAAGTTAGAGTGCGAAAACTAAAAGTATTCGGACGACGATGACGACGCAAACGTGATAGCAATATACGACGAAAAATTAAAATTTTTGCGGTCGTATAAAAATTAAAGTAATTTGACACGAAGGTTACAAATTGTCCAGATTGAAAGAAATTGCAAAGTAAACATTGACGGTGTAAATCATAGTGATCACTCATTAGCCCAAAATAAAGTGATCAAAAGATTATAGACCATCAAAGGTGTTGATTAGGCCATAAACATGTCACAAAAGGAAAACAGTTACATAAACAAATGCTATAAACGTATCTTGAATTGTAAAATAATTCTTATCAAAAGCAAGTTCAGCATGAAATTATTATTTCCCATATGTACGAGAATTATGAGATATAAAATGAACACTTTATCATAGCATATTAATACCGGAAATCTGACTTTCATCAATCAAAAATATTTTTTTATGAGAATTAAAAGATCAAAATTTGTACAGTTTAGGTTTTTAAAGATTAAATGGGAATACTCCTGCCTGCAGTTGTAGTTCATAGTGCGTTTGCCCAGTGACTACTATTAAAGATCATTAAGTATTCTCAGATTTGGCGATATATATGTAGGACTCTAAAGTGCGATGGTCACGCTAAAGAGCGATGGTCACGCTAAAGAGCGATGGTCACGCTAAAGAGCGATAGTCTACACTAAAGTACGATGGTGTCTCACGTTAAAGTGCAATGGTTGTTTGTTCGCTAAAGTATGATGGTATATCACGCTAAAATGCGATGGACCAATAGGGTAAGGTTCTAGGGCTTTATAAAAAAAAAACGTTAAAGAACACTCAATGTAAAAATAGTCCTTTTGTATAATCTAGTATTATAAGGTATACCATATGTGAAAGGCATTATAATTTAACAATAGTTTGAAGTGAATTATTCTAAAAGACCAACCACGTAATAAATGCTAAAAATGTAATTTGGATGGCACAGAATACTATATTTCTTGTACTAGTCAATGAATATTTTACAATTTGGGCGTATTTACAAATATTGTGATAATTGGTGTAGCTTGCCGTTCACACGTAGTTTATCACTTATTGGAACACCTCCCCTTAAAAATCGTCCTTATAAGTAAAGATACAAAATGTAATTATCATCGGAATATGTAACATTTATTTGTTTAATTTAAATGAGAGAGAAAGGCGATTTTTGCCGAGCTTAATGTACGCCTTTTTTGTAGCGACTACACATCCATGTTATATTATCCTGCAATGTGCATGCTAATGTTTTAGCCGACAATTTATAATTTACGCATGAAAACATGTCCCTTTATTTTGCCGTTGTTGCTTTTCAATAAGAGCGACAACATTTTAACGGAGACCGCACAATAAACTGCAACAAAAACAATGATTTAAATGCATTCGTTTGCTTCCAATAAAAGCAGGATACAGGATATCTATGCAAATACTACTTGTATCGACAGGGACTATAGTAAACAGGTCGAGAGCAGGATACAAGTTCTTCTTCAAGCCACCAAAATAAAACACCTTTGCTTTAGCCAACAAAGCACGGTTTGGTTTAAATTAAGTCATTAACCTTTGGTTTAAAAGTTGTTAATCAAATGTCTGTAGTTTATTTTCCGGCGTGTTCATTTTTAGATTGTATAAACGACTGTTAACGTCATAATCCAACTACATTTCTTACGTCTTTACTTTCGCGGACCATCGCACTTTAGCGTATGGCAGCATCGCACTTTAGCGTGTCCATCGCACTTTAGCGTCCCCATCGCACTTTAGAGTCCTACATATATATTCAATATATTCTCTAGATCATATTAGTAGTCAAACCTACATGGGGATCTTTCATTGTCTTGATTTGGACAAAAATTGTTTTATTTCGTTGGACACTTAAATTCGTGGATAAAGTCATCAACAAAAACGAAAATTGCTTCCCCACAAATAAAAGTACTTTCACAGTAGAACGTTATTTACATTCTAAATTGGAATGAATGGATTGGTGGTCTGACATCTTTACCACATGTTTAAACGCCACAGTAATTGTTTTCCCTTCTATGCCATATCACACGTGAGAAAAATTTACTGCACACGGCCTATTTAATGATGATGTGATTTATTTGTTTTTGTATGTAATTTAAAAAGGTTGTGCAGGAAAGTTAACGTTACTGAGTTTACTCATTTCATAGAGGTTTTATCTATGTAGGTGGCTTTGTCTACCCGCTACATATTGAAAGCTTTAAAATCTATACACAGGTTGACAGCATACTTAACATTTTGTTAAAGACAAATCCTTCTATTTAGATCGACCAATAATATTTTCTTTATATTTTGTTTTTACTTTAGGCTAGGCAAAAGCTTCAAAATCAGCAAATAAAAAAATGGGGTCACTGACCTAGTTTTCGATTTTAAACGCCATCTTTTTCATGGAATTTGGAAATCGGGACTTCTAGCCAAAAACAGTGTAATATTTTTTTTAAAGTTGGTATCCCATAAAACTTGTTTGTTCTGTTAACCTAGTTGTTAATACAAACTTTTTTAATAATATTACCATTTTCTGAGTTGAAAATAATAACGATAAGTTGCTTTAATAGTTTTCCCGCCTTTTTTTATTGTTAAAATAAAAAATTATGTTTAATAAAAATTGACCAATAAATGCACATTAGTTTACACATGATAGTAATTGGTTTTCAGACAGTTTCACAGACACGTAATATAAATACGGTGGTTGGAAAACAATGCATTGTACAAATACACTCACAAATGCTTCTATTAACAACATTTCTATTCAGGTTATTTATAGTGCTTACATGTCTGTGTTGAACAGAAATTCTTCTTAAAATTAAGTGAATACATTTTTTAAATAATATTTCATAGAATATTTTGAAAGACATGACAGAACTTTGCTTTCGATATCATGAATTTCAATTTCGGTTAAGAATGCTGTTCCTTTTTATTTTGATGACAATTACTTAAAATCAATGGAAATCTAAGACCCCGTTCCCACTAACAATAAAGATCGCCGATCTTTAGTATTGCAAAAATGAGACAGATCGATCTTCATCGGACTTAAAACTAACACCCCCTGGATTGCGTTCAATATCGTTGCGGCTACATAGGGCTACTTAGATTTATGACTATTGAACGATTAGCTAGTCTAGCTTATGTATTTTATTTACCGTTCGCTATTTGTAGTAATTAGTTCGGATACTGGTAATAGTATGTACTATTTATAAACTTGATGTTAGGTGCAGGAGGCACGAGGAAAGTTTTGGCGGTTTTTACGGGTGGGGTTTAATGGTACTATATAAAGTTTGGCATTTAAATGTATTAGTATCGAAGGTGCTCAGAGTTACCTAGAATTAAAGTTGGTCACATAGGTATATATGCAGTTGCTGCTATGTTTATTGTACGTACAAGCGTTGGAGGTATTAGCTGAGGAAAAAGAAACGATGCAAAAGAGGAACAATGTTATATGTCATGTATTTATATATTGTTTCAATCGAAGAAATATGTACAATAAAGTAAAATAAAATATTGTATCGCAAGAGAAAATAAGATGTTACTGCGAGCAACTAATCCTATATCTGTGTTTGTCTTAATTATAGCCTATTGAATTTAGAGATTAACTACTTTAAATTCAGACGAGTAGGGCGAGGGAGAATTTAACTATCAATATCTATATAGTAGCTAGGCTAGCTACACGTTCAATAGTCAAAAATCTAAGTAGCCCAATGTAGCCGCTATGATATTGAACGCAACCCTGATATTTGTTTAAGTATAAACGCTTAGATACATCGCGATAGACCGATCTACAATTCAAAGTGTTTTATGCGCAGATTTATTTTCATAAGTAACTGACTTCAGTGTTTCATCCATATTCTCAAATGATTTGGCAGAACATAGAGATAAAAATAAAATAAAATGTATACGACATTTTTGCATTATTCTTTGGAAAGATAAATAGAAAAAATGAGATGTGGTATGATTGCAAATAACATAACTTTCCACAAGAGACCAATTGACACAGGAAATATAGACCACCGTACAGCCTTGAACAATGAGCAAATCTCATACCGCATATACAGCTATAAAAGGTCCAGAAATGACAAATGTAAAACAATTCAAATGGCTTAATTTTTGAACCAACAAGCTTCTGACTTGGGACAGGACCCGTTTCAGTGCTCGATTGATACCGTAACTTATTCGTTCCGTATTTGCTAATTACACGTTGTAATAACATTGCAACTTTTAAGAAAAATATCTTTTTTTTTATTGTTTTCTTGTCTATGGTGTTAGCTATGGGTTTTTAAAGGTGAAACATCCCTATTAGCACGTATGTACCCGTTTCAGCACTAGACCGATGCCCTGTAACATATTCGCTGATAACATTTTTTTTTCCTTTTTTTCTTGCATCTGGTAAATACTCGTTTCAGTAGTTGACTAATGCACTGTTACTTCTTCGTTCCTTGTTCGCTTAATATACGTGTATTAAACATGCACATTTTAAAAAATATCTTTTTCAATTGTATTCATTCATTATTATTTTATTTTTTTTATTTTCTGTAAATTCCTCATCTTCAAACCAAATGACTGTAAAATTACTCTGACATTTCTTTGTTTTAAGGACTTATGACATGTTAATCAAAAAGATAATTAATAAATTTAGAAGCATATCTAATGAACCAAATATTTCCTGGCTTATTCTATTTTCTACAATTTTTTTTAACGAAATGATTAGACCGATTATTTCAAGATTGCAATGTATACTAAATGTAAACGCACAAGTTCTAAAAAGATCGTAAATGCGAGATGCTCTTAAAAGATGGATTCAATTTTGTGCAAGTGTTAACGGGTCTATTTAACAAACTTTCTGTTTTGATCATGCATCCATAGGCATCTATGCATATCGAAATATTCCGTAATGTTGCTAGAAACTAAGTTTCATACAGTTGTCATACCGTGATTATGAATGGAACCTAGTCCGACCTCTTTTTTTCAAATCAACTATTGATTTTTTTTTTCATATGTATTCCTATTTAATTCTTTATTCCGACAACTTTTAAACACAGGCACAATTATGTTGTTTTTTATATAAAAATTGTGCACCTAGTACATAGATATAAAACTTGGCAAATCGGATCATACTCGGAGTCGTCAAATACAAAAACCTACAATCATTATGTTAGAAGCGTATATGTTAACTTCTCTAGATGGACTTTATTTTACACATATGCGTCCATGGTTACTGTTTTGTTGGTGTTTATCAGAAATCTTAATATTATATTCGTGTAAAAATGTAATCGCCGTACACATTCAAAATACATGTACGTATGTGCAATTTGCCATATCCATATATAGGTGTATATGTACGAAATGAACCTATTGCTATAGATACATTGAATTTTGATGACATGCTTGCTGATTTCATTACTTTCTTAATGATTTGTGGAAATATAAATACAATTATAAACCTACCAAAGAGATTGACTCTAAAGAACAGATAAGTCCATACATGTAGCAAATTATGGGAATTAGTACTATATTATAATTTAATTTGCTCAATTTTTGTCATGTATCCAGATTTTGTTTCGTTTCTTGACAGTCGTTTTTGTTTGTTTTTTGTTGTTAGATTGCTGTATAGTTGACTCTATTTTTATTCATATATTTTATTATTTGCTGTTTTGTTGTGTGTTTCAACTACACTAAATTCACATAATTAATGTCCAATTCTGGAACATGTCAATTATATAAAAACAATTTTCATTTTCTTCTCGGCAAATCTACCTATCAAACGATTGTCACTCTCTCCATCAGGTCAAAGAGGAATAACTCTCATAAACGTTTCGGGTTCGCGGAAACTGCGACGTCATAAACCGCTGACAGCATAGTACTGTTGTGCTTGTATATGCGCAAAAACAATAGAGGAATTTGTCTTTAAGATGTGCTTTTTGTTTTAGTATATAATTATTACATATTTGCATAAACATGTAAATCAACTTTTCCGCACAGAGATACACAGTATGTATACATAAAAGGAGATGATGTGATATATATACCTAGGAAATAGCAAGCTGATGACACAAAAAATAAGGTAGCAATACACAGTTAGTTTAGTTTCGCATTTTGGCCACGGTAGATTTTTCAAATAGGAAAGTTATTGTGTAATAAAATTCATTTTTAGTGCTAATTTAGCCTTCAAAGATGGTTTATAAGAGCATCAAGATTATTTTCTACATGTTTTATGGGCTGTTTTCTGTTTCACAATCCGTATTTTCATAACTAGACCGGCCATTGGTCCAGAAATTAATGTTATGTTTACCAACACTTTTTTTCTACACGAAGTTTTTGACACAATTTTACAAAAAAATGAGACGAAAGACATGGTTTTCATTGGATTTGCTGAATGATATATGTACACAGTTTCAGAAACGGTATTACTTCAAGCGATTGAAATTCTACTTTTAGCCAAATTTTGGGGAAATATGTGACATCTTTTCCACCTTTTTGCAATATTTTATAACAAATAAATGCAGATTGTTGCCATGGATACACCCAAAAGAAATTATGTTTTACCATTTTATATACTAGATATAAAATCTATGGAAGATTCTGATTACATACATATGCCCATATAAGACACAAACAGTAAGCTTGATATTGCAATGAAAAGGGGATGGTCAAAATAATAAGGGCAAATTTTAATATTTTTCTTAACTGTTTATTGCTACATAAGAGACATCCAACAGATGAGACACTGATTTCAAACATTTGTCTTTCACATATGCCAACATCTGTATTAGTAAACAAGCTTGAAATTGTCAACTTACCAGGTACATTGTTTACTGACAACAAATACTACAATGGCATTGAAAACAATAGGCAACCGTTTTATTGTAACTTCAATGTACCAAGTCTGTTGTGTCTCTAACAATCTGTCAACATATTTGTAAATATCTCTTATTAACTAAGACAGAATATTTACCTTTAGGAAGTCCATCACTTCTTTCTTCTTCCTTTTTCTCTCTTCAGACTCATTGCTTTTTATTGTTACTATATCATATGGAGTCTTACCCTGAAATACAATAAAAAACTCTTTTATCAATCATACAAATATACATCTTCTTTAAATAATAGGCAATTATTGTACTAATTTTACCTCAACAATACTTGACATAAAACCAGTCAACCTAAACAACAAATATAGAGTGACATAATAAAGAGATAAATGAACAAATAATTGAGATTTTTTTACTGTTTAAGAACATGAATAAACTAGACATCATTGAGATGGGAGCCATCTCTGTGGGCCCAGCTGTAAATAATGTGTGGTAAAAAATTTGTATCTTTACCATAGGACATGGAGTTATCAACCGAAACCAAGTTTTTGACCTTGACCTTTGACCTAGAAAGTTGTACATATATTATGACATATCCTCTTGTGTTGGTTACTATACATGTCAAGTATAAACTTTGAAATCATAACGGATCTCAAGATATAGAGGAAACACGATCTTGACCATAGGACGTGGGGTTGTCAACTGAAACCAAAGTTGTTTACCTTGACCTTTAACCTAGGAAGTTGTACATACATTATGACACACCCTCTGGTGTTGGTTAATATACATGTCAAGTAAAAAGTATGAAATTATAACGGTTCACTAGATATATAATGGACACAATTTGTTACTGACAGACGGACGGACAGACAGACTGATCACTATAGGGTGACCGATCACTAGGCAGGGCCCTTATTAGTGTAATATGTAAATCAATACATTAAAACCAAACATACTGAAATAATAAAGTTATTTTTATTATAATTCAACCATCTGGTTTACATTAGATTTTGCCTGTCTCATTAACTTATCACAAGGGTATTATTATTCTAGTAAGTGCTTTATTGACAACCACTATGACACATGAGAAAAAGGCTGACACATGTTACTGTTGAGTGTCATTATTCTTGTTTTATGTTAGATTCACATTGACGATGAGAGTATTTTTATTCTAGTACTTGCTTTATTGACAACCACTATGCTACATGAGTAACAGGCTGATGTATGTTTATATTGTGGAGTGTCATTATTCACATGAGTAAAAGGCTAACATATGTTACTGCGGAAAGTCATTCTTGGTCTTTAGTGTTCGATTCACATAAACAAAGAGAGCATAATTATTCTAGTAAGTGCTTTATTGACAACGACTATGACACATGAGTAACAGATTGACATATGTTATTGTGGAGTGTCATTATACGTGTTTTCCACTGAGTGATGAAAGATATGTTGGTAGTGTATGATTGGTGGAAGGTAAGATTGGTTGAAGGTGTGATGGCAGTGTATGATTGGTGAAGGTATATTGACAGGTTATGATTGGTTAAAGGTGTGATGGCAGTGTAAGATTGGTGGAAGGTCTGGTTGTAGTGTATGATTGGTGGAAGGTATATTGGTAGTGTATGATTGGTTGAAAGTATGTTGGTAGTGTATGATTGGTATAAGGTATGTTTGTAGTGTATGATTGGTGGAAGGTATGTTTGTAGTGTATGATTGGTGGAAGGTATGTTGGTAGTGTATGATTGGTGGAAGGTATGTTGGTAGTGTAAGATTGGTGGAAGGTATGCAGGTAGTATATGATTAGTGGAAGGTGAGTTGCTAGCGCATGAGTGGTGGAAAGTATGTTTGTAGAGTATGATTAGTGGACGGTATATTGTCAATTTATGATTGGTGGGATGTCTGGTTGTAGTTAATGATTGGTTGAAGGTATGTTGGTAGTTTATGATTGGTAGAAGGTGTGATGGCAGGGTATGATTAGTTGAAAGTATGTTGGTAGTGTCTGATTGATTGAAGGTATGTTAGTAATTTATGATTGGTGGAAGGTATGTTGGTAGTGTATGATTGGTGGAAGGTATGTTGGTAGTGTGTGATGTTGGTAGTGTATTATTGGTGGGAGGTATGTTGGTAGTGTATGATTGGTGAAGGTATGTTGGTAGTGTATGATTGGAGGAAGGTATGTTGGTCTTGTATGATTGGTGGAAGGTATGTTGGTAGTGTATGATTGGTGGAAGGTATGTTGGTAGTGTATAAATGGTGGAAGGTATGTTGGTAGTGTATAAATGGTGGAAGGTATGTTGGTAGTGTATGATTGGTGGAAGGTATGTTGGTAGTGTATAAATGGTGGAAGGTATGTTGGTAGTGTATGATTGGTGGAAGGTATAATGGTAGTGTATGATTGGTGGAAGGTATGTTGATAGTGTATGATTGGTGGAAGGTATGTTGGTAGTGTATGATTGGTGGAAGGTATGTTGATAGTGTATGATTAGTAGAAGGTATGTTGATAGTGTATGATTGGTGGAAGGTATGTTGGTAGTGTATGATTGGTGGAAGGTATGCTGGTAGTATATGATTGGTGGATGGTATGTTGATAGTGTATGATTGTTGAAAAGTATGCTGGAAGCGTATGATTGGTGGAAGTTGTGTTTGTAATGTATAATTGGTGGAAGATGTGTTTGTAATGTATGATTGGTGGAAGGTGTGTTTGTAATGTATGATTGGTGGAAGATGTGTTTGTAATGTATGATTGGTGGAAGGTGTGTTTGTAATGTATGATTGGTGGAAGATGTGTTTGTAATGTATGATTGGTGGAAGGTGTGTTTGTAATGTATGATTGGCAGAAGATGTGCTTGTAATGTATGATTGGTGGAAGATGTGTTTGTAATGTATGATTGGTGGGAGGTGTATTTGTAATGTATGATTGGTGGAAGGTGTGTTTGTAATGTATGTTTGGTGGAAGATGTGTTTGTAATGTATGATTGGTGGAAGGTGTGTTTGTAATGTATGATTGGTGGAAGGTGTGTTTGTAATGTATGTTTGGTTGAAGATGTGTTTGTAGTGATTGCTAGGTGATCATTGTACTGACATGCTTTGATTGGTTATCCCTTTGTTGACATTGTCTGAATTATGGTATATCAGTTTTTATGACTCACGTTAATAGTTGTTAATCAAGTGACGGCACCATGTTAATTACTTTGATTGGTTGTCATTGTGTTAACATTTGATTAGGGATCAGTGTATTGACATCATATGAAGTGTGGTTTGTGGGTTGGTATAATAATGTTTGTTATTCTAGTGACTGCACCATGTTAAATACTTTGATTATTTGTCCGTGTTGAATGGTGATTTAAAGTGTGGTTTGTGGGTTGGTATGATTAATGTTTGTAAATCAAGTGACTGTACCATGTTAAATACTTTGATTATTTGTCTGTGTTTATTGGTGATTTAAAGTGTGGTCTGTGGGTTGGTATGATGAATGTTTGTAAATCAAGTGACTGTACCATGTTAAATACTTTGATTATTTGTCCGTGTTGATTGGCGATTTAAAGTGTGGTCTGTTGGTTGGTATGATTAATGTTTGTAAATCAAGCGACTACACCATGTTAAATACTTTGATTATTTGTCTGTGTGTTAAGATTTGATTGGTGATTTAAAGTGTGGTCTGTGGTTTGGTATGATGAATGTTTGTAAATCAAGTGACTGTTCCATGTTAAATACTTTGATTATTTGTCCGTGTTAAGATATGATTGGTGATTTAAAGTGTGGTTTGTGGGTTGGTATGATGAATGTTTGTAAATCAAGCGACTGTACCATGTTAAATACTTTGATTATTTGTCTGTGTTGATTGGTGATATAAAGTGTGGTCTATGGGTTGGTATGATGAATGTTTGTAAATCAAGTGACTGCACCATGTTAAATACTTTGATTATTTGTCTGTGTTGATTGGTGATTTAAAGTGTGGTGTGTGGGTTTGTATGATTAATGTGTGTAAATCAAGCGACTGTACCATGTTAAATACTTTGATTATTTGTCTGTGTTGATTGGTGATTTAAAGTGTGGTGTGTGGGTTTGTATGATTAATGTGTGTAAATCAAGCGACTGTACCATGTTAAATACTTTGATTATTTGTCTGTGTTGATTGGTGATTTAAAGTGTGGTTTGTGGGTTTGTATGATTAATGTTTGTAAATCAAGTGAGGCCACGGTTTTTTAATTTGTTGGTTTACGGATTTTTCGCATAAGAAAGTCGGGTCGGTCGGTCGGAAAAAAAAAGAAAAAAAATATCTTTCAAAACAGAAAAAATACGCAAAATAAAATAAATATTTCACCTTACTAACAAAATGTTGGTCTTATATGCTGTTTTGTCATCATTTCTTAACATTAAGTTCGTTGAAATATTATTGATCAGTGATCATGAACATCGCATGACATCGTTTAATAATTTCCTGTAAAAAAGGGGGTTGCACGGACAAAGACGAAATTAAATCGTCATTTCACAAACAAGAAAAACAGATTCGCGTAGCTGTCAATCAATTCCAGAAAACTTGGTGAATAATGATCTTCAAGCACAAAAACTGATAAAGAAAAAAATATAAAAACGTCGTACAAAAATAAGTTTCAACACACGTGTCGAAAAACGTAATAGACTCGTCCACTGGAAAAACGACAATATCGGGTTAATCAGTTGTCATGCAATCCGGTTTTTATCCCAATGATCGATATTTTTTGTTATCTATGAAACATGAAAATTTCAAATGATTTGTTAATATTCAGTACTTTAATTGATGTATTCCACCTGTCCACATTTGGACAAGTCTATTTCTCTGAGATGATGCATCTTACGGACTGATGACAAATAAGGGAAACGAACTTATTTTGTAAGTGGTTTTAAACACAGGTTTCGTTCCACAAAATTATTTGTGAAAAGACATTTCAAGGTCAGTTATAATTGATTTGTCTATTTTTAGAAACGTAAATTATTTTTCACAACAGAAAGGGTTACAGTCAACTTTGTTAATGATTAATGCATTTATTTCATAATAAAGAAAAATTTAATTATTTTTCAGGGATAATGCATTTAAAAGGGTCGGCGGGAATAAAAAAGCATGAAAAGTCAATTTTATTTTTATTCTGAAAATCGGCAAAATCGGGTCGGCGGATCCGTAAACCAACAAATAAAAAAACCGTGGCCTGACTACACCATGTTAAATACTTTGATTATTTGTCTGTGTGTTAAGATATGATTGGCGATTTAAAGTGTGGTTTGTGGGTTGGTATGGTTAATGTTTGTAAATCAAGTGACTACACCATGTTAAATACTTTGATTATTTGTCCGTGTTGATTGGTGATTTAAAATGTGGTATGTGGGTTGGTATGATAAATGTTTATAAATCAAGTGACTACACCATGTCAAATACTTTGATTATTTGTCCGTGTGTTAAGATTTGATTGGCGATTTAAAGTGTGGTTTGTGGGTTGGTATGATTAATGTTTGTAAATCAAGTGACTACACCATGTTAAATACTTTGATTATTTGTCTGTGTTGATTGGTGATTTAAAGTGTGGTCTGTTGGTTGTATGATTAATGTTTGTAAATCTAGTGACTGCACCATGTTAAATACTTTGATTATTTGTCCGTGTGTTAAGATATTATTGGTGATTTAAAGTGTGGTCTGTGGTTGGTTTGATTAATGTTATTAAATCAAGTGACTACACCATGTTAAATACTTTGATTATTTGTCTGTGTTGATTGGTGATTTAAAGTGTGGTCTGTTGGTTGGTATGATTAATGTTTGTAAATCAAGTGACTACACCTTGTTAAATACTTTGATTATTTGTCTGTGTTGATTGGTGATTTAAAGTGTGGTCTGTTGGTTGGTATGATTAATGTTTGTAAATCTAGTGACTGCACCATGTTAAATACTTTGATTATTTGTCCGTGTGTTAAGATATTATTGGTGATTTAAAGTGTGGTCTGTGGGTTGGTTTGATTAATGTTATTAAATCAAGTGACTACACCATGTTAAATACTTTGATTATTTGTCTGTTGATTGGTGATTTAAAGTGTGGTCTGTTGGTTGGTATGATTAATGTTTGTAAATCAAGTGACTACACCTTGTTAAATACTTTGATTATTTGTCTGTGTTGATTGGTGATTTAAAGTGTGGTCTGTGGGTTGGTCTGATAATACTCTGATTAATGTTTGTAAATCAAGTGACTACACCATGTTAAATACTTTGATTATTTGTCCATGTTGATTGGTGATTTAAAGTGTGGTCTGTGGGTTGGTATGATTAATGTTTGTAAATCAAGTGACTACATCATGTTAAATACTTTAATTATTTGTCCGTGTTGATTGGTGATTTAAAGTGTGGTCTGTGGGTTGGTATGATTAATGTTTGTAAATCAAGTGACTACACCATGTTAAATACTTTGATAATTTGTCCGTGTTGATTGGTGATTTAAAGTGTGGTCTGTGGGTTGGTATGATTAATGTTTGTAAATCAAGTGACTACACCATGTTAAATACTTTGATTATTTGTCCATGTTGATTGGTGATTTAAAGTGTGGTCTGTGGGTTTGTTTTATTAATGTTTGTAATTCTAGTGACTACACCATGTTAAATACTTTGATTGGTTGTCCATGTTGATTGGTGATTTAAAGTGTGGTCTGTGGGTCGGTTTTATTAATGTTTGTAATTCTAGTGACTACACCATGTTAAATACTTTGATTGGTTGTCCATGTTGATTGGTGATTTAAAGTGTGGTCTGTGGGTTGGTATGATTAATGTTTGTAAATCAAGTGACTACACCATGTTAAATACTTTGATTATTTGTCTGTGTTGATTGGTGATTTAAAGTGTGGTCTGTGGTTGGTCTGATTAATGTTTGTAAATCAAGTGACTACACCATGTTAAATACTTTGATTATTTGTCCGTGTTGATTGGTGATTTAAAGTGTGGTCTGTGGGTTGGTATGATTAATGTTTGTAAATCAAGTGACTACATCATGTTAAATACTTTAATTATTTGTCCGTGTTGATTGGTGATTTAAAGTGTGGTCTGTGGGTTTGTTTTATTAATGTTTGTAATTCTAGTGACTACACCATGTTAAATACTTTGATTGGTTGTCCATGTTGATTGTCGATTTAAAGTGTGGTCTGTGGGTCGGTTTTATTAATGTTTGTAATTCTAGTGACTACACCATGTTAAATACTTTGATTGGTTGTCCATGTTGATTGGTGATTTAAAGTGTGGTCTGTGGGTTGGTATGATTAATGTTTGTAAATCAAGTGACTACACCATGTTAAATACTTTGATTATTTGTCTGTGTTATTGGTGATTTAAAGTGTGGTCTGTGGGTTGGTCTAATTAATGTTTGTAAATCAAGTGACTACACCATGTTAAATACTTTGATTATTTGTCCGTGTTGATTGGTGATTTAAAGTGTGGTTGTGGGTTGGTATGATTAATGTTTGTAAATCAAGTGACTACATCATGTTAAATACTTTAATTATTTGTCCGTGTTGATTGGTGATTGAAAGTGTGGTCTGTGGGTTGGTATGATTAATGTTTGTAAATCAAGTGACTACACCATGTTAAATACTTTGATAATTTGTCCGTGTTGAGTGGTGATTTAAAGTGTGGTCTGTGGGTTGGTATGATTAATGTTTGTAAATCAAGTGACTACACCATGTTAAATACTTTGATAATTTGTCCGTGTTGATTGGTGATTTAAAGTGTGGTCTGTGGGTTGGTATGATTAATGTTTGTAAATCAAGTGACTACACCATGTTAAATACTCTGATTATTTGTCCGTGTTGATTGGTGATTTAAAGTGTAGTCTGTGGGTTGGTATGATTAATGTGTGTAAATCAAGTGACTACACCATGTTAAATACTTTGATTATGTGTCTGTGTTGATTGGTGATTTAAAGTGTGGTCTGTGGGTTGGTATGATTAATGTTTGTAAATCAAGTGACTACACCATGTTAAATACTTTGATTATTTTTCAGTTTGTTAAGATTTGATTGGTGATTTAAAGTGTGGTCTGTGGGTTGGTATGATTAATGTTTGTAAATCAAGTGACTACACCATGTTAAATACTTTGATTATTTGTCCATGTTGATTGGTGATTTAAAGTGTGGTCTGTGGGTTTGTTTTATTAATGTTTGAAATTCTAGTGACTACACCATGTTAAATACTTTGATTGGTTGTCCATGTTGATTGGTGATTTAAAGTGTGGTCTGTGGGTCGGTTTTATTAATGTTTGTAATTCTAGTGACTACACCATGTTAAATACTTTGATTGGTTGTCCATGTTGATTGGTGATTTAAAGTGTGGTCTGTGGGTTGGTCTGATTAATGTTTGTAATTCAAGTGACTACACCATGTTAAATACTTTGATTATTTGTCCATGTTGATTGGTGATTTAAAGTGTGGTCTGTGGGTTGGTTTGATTAATGTTTGTAAATCAAGTGACTACACCATGTTAAATACTTTGATTATTTGTCTGTGTTGATTGGTGATTTAAAGTGTGGTCTGTGGGTTGGTCTAATTAATGTTTGTAATTCAAGTGACTACACCATGTTAAATACTTTGATTATTTGTCCGTGTTGATTGGTGATTTAAAGTGTGGTCTGTGGGTTGGTATGATTAATGTTTGTAAATCAAGTGACTGTAACATGTTAAATACATTGATTGTTTGTCTGTGTTGATTGGTGATTTAAAGTATGGTCTGTTGGTTGGTCTGATTAATGTTTGTAAATCAAGTGACTACACCATGTTAAATACTTGTTTCACATAAATTCAAGTGAAATTTTGTTCTATATATCAATTTAAAATGTATACATTTTTTGTTAAGAAAGATCGCGAATATAAATGAATGTTACCTGTTCTGATTTCACCCAAGGACTGCATCCTTGATCTATTAACCATTTTGTGACATCAATCCGTCCATACTGAGCAGCACAATGTAAAGCTGTTCGTCCAAACTATAACAATATAAAATATAAACATGTTAATGGTGTGTGATAATAAATCAAGAGAAAAGTCAAACAATTTATCAAAATGTAAGAAATATAACATTGGCTAAGAAAATATCCAACTATACTTATGTATAAACTGATAAATGGTAGATTAAGATTATAAACTAAATATATATTTTCTGATTTAGTTCTACAAAACAGGTAAAAATAATAGCAAACCCTATTTAATATAAGTCTAAGAAGTATTTGTTGTCTATTTAACATGTCTGATTAACAACATGATTTTATGTTGATTCTGTCATGTCTGTAGAATAATCAAAGTTGAAAAAAATAAAAAATTTCAAGAAACACTGAAACGAGTTATATTTTCTGATTCAGTACGAAGAGACAAGAAAAATAAGACCCCACTTTATATAATTCTGTCAAATATTAGGTCTCCATTAAACCTGTCTGATTAACAATGATTCAGTAGAATGATCAAAGTGAAAAAAAAAAACTTTTTTTCAAGGAACATAAAAACAAGTTATATTTTCTGATTCAGTACGAAGAGACAAGAAAAATAAGACCCCACTTTATATAATTCTGTCAAGTATTTGTTATTTTTAAAAGATGTTTTACATCAGATCTGTAGAATTAACATTATCTAACTAAAGATGTTAACACAACTTGTTCTCATCAACTTCTCATTAAAATCAGATGTTTACAAAATAATTTTTCTATCTGATTCAGTTCCGTGTTACGAATAAAATGAGACCCAACTTTATATAATTCTAACAAATATTTGTTGTCCATTAAATCTGTCTGATTAACAACATGATTTTGTGTAGATTCTGTATAAAGTGATGTTTTGTCAGAGTAAGGTGATTATATTTATCATTACCCTGGTGGATGTGGCCTCTAACTGACTGCCCTGACTGACCAGGTACATCACTACCTCCAGGTGTCCTTCCCCAGCCGCCCTCATTAATGGTGTCTGTCCCCACTGTAATATCAACATATAACAGACATCAAAACTTGTGTCATAAACTGGACAATGTTGTGTAATAAATATAAACAAAATATATATCACATGAATCAGTGGTCAAAACTGAATAAAATGACCAGTCACACTTGTATTTATATTCTACATGTACAACAAATAAACAACATGTTTTATTGTGAGATGTCAGAACTTCCATTAGAACTGTCAGGTTAAAAAAAAAACTTTTTTCAAGAAACATAAACAATATTTATATCAATGGACTCAGCTGGACAAGACAATTAAAATAAGACCCCACTTTATATAATTCTGTCAAATATTTGTTGTCCATTAAATCTGTCTGATTAACAATGATTCAGTAGAATGATCAAAGTTAAAAAAAAAAACTTTTTTTCAAGAAACATAAAAACGAGTTATATTTTCTGATTCAGCAGGAAAAGACAAGAAAAATAAGACCCCACTTTATATAATTCTGTCAAGTATTTGTTATTTTTAAAAGATGTTTTACATTAGATCTGTAGAATTAACATTATCTGACTAAAGATATTAACACAACTTGTTCTCATCAACTTCTCATTAAAATCAGATGTTTACAAAATAATTTTTTGTCACGAAACAAAATAAAACATTTACTATCTGATTCAGTTCTGTGTTACGAATAAAATGAGACCCCACTTTATATAATTCTAACAAATATTTGTTGTCCATTAAATCTGTCTGATTAACAACATGATTTTGTGTAGATTCTGTATAAAGTGATGTTTGGTCAGAGTAAGGTGATTATATCTATCATTACCAAGGTGTCTGTGGCCTCTAACTGACTGCCCTGACTGACTAGGTACATCACTACCTCCAGGTGTCCTCCCTCAGCCGCCCACATTAATGGTGTCCTTCCCAACTGTAATATCAACATATAACAGACATCAAAACTTGTGTCATAAACTGGACAATGTTGTGTAATAAATATAAACAAAATATATATCACATGAATCAGTGGTCAAAACTGAATAAAATGACCAGTCACACTTGTATTTATATTCTACATAAACAACAAATAAACAACATGTTTTATTGTGAGATGTCAGGACTTCCATCAGAACTGTCAGGTTAAAAAAAAAACTTTTATCAAGAAACATAAACAATATTTATATCAATGGACTCAGCTGGACAAGACAATTAAAATGAGACCCCACTTTATATAATTCTATCAAATATTTGTTGTCCATTAAACCCATCTGATAAACAATGATTAAGTAGAATGATCAAAGTTAAAAAAAAAAAAAAATTTCAAGAAACATAAAAACGAGTTATATTTTCTGATTCAGTACGAAAAGACAAGAAAAATAAGACCCCACTTTATATAATTCTGTCAAGTATTTGTTATTTTTAAAAGATGTTTTACATTAGATCTGTAGAATTTACAATATCTGACTAAAAATGTTAACACAACTTGTTCTCATCAACTTCTCATTAAAATCAGATGTTTACAAAATAACTTTTTGTCAGGAAACAAAATAAAACCTTTCCTATCTGATTCAGTTCTGTGTTACGAATAAAATGAGACCCCACTTTATATAATTCTAACAAATATTTGTTGTCCATTAAACCTGTCTGATTAACAACATGATTTTGTGTAGATTCTGTATAAAATGATGTTTGGTCAGAGTAAGGTGATTATATCTATCATTACGTAGGTGTCTGTGGCCTCTAACTGACTGCCCTGACTGACCAGGTACGTCACAACCTCCAGGTGTCCTTCCCTAGCGGCCCACATTAATGGTGTCTGTCCCCACTGTAATATCAACATATAACAGACATCAAAACTTGTGTCATAAACTGGACAATGTTGTGTAATAAATATAAACAAAATATATATCACATGAATCAGTGGTCAAAACTGAATAAAATGACCAGTCAAACTTGTATTTATATTCTACATAAACAACAAATAAACAACATGTTTAATTGTGAGATGTCAGAACTTCCATCAAAACTGTCAGGTTAAAAAAAAAACTTTTTTCAAGAAACATAAAAACGAGTTATATTTTCTGATTCAGTACGAAGAGACAAGAAAAATAAGACCCCACTTTATATAATTCTGTCAAGTATTTGTTATTTTTAAAAGATGTTTTACATTTACATTTAACATGTCTAATTAACAACATAATTTTGTGTAGATTCTGTAGAATAATCAAAGTTAACAAAAAAAACTTTTTTTGAAGAAACATTAAATCGAGTTATATTTTCTGATTCAGTACTAAGAGACAAGAAAAATAAGACCCCACTTTATATAATTCTAACAAATATTTGTTGTCCATTAAATCTGTCTGATTAACAATGATTCAGTAGAATGATCAAAGTTTTAAAAAAAAAATTTTTCAAGAAATATAAAAACGATTTATATTTTCTGATTCAGTACGAGGAAACAAGACAAATAAGACCCCACTTTATATAATTCTGTCAAGTATTTGTTATTTTTAAAAGATGTTTTATATTAGATCTGTAGAATTAACATTATCTGACTAAAGATGTTAACACAACTTGTTCTCATCAACTTCTCATTAAATCAGATGTTCACAAAATAATTTTTCGTCAAGAAACAAAATAAAACCTTTACTATTTGATTCAGTTCTGTGTTATGAATAAAATGAGACCCCACTTTATAAAATTCTTACAAATAATTTTTTTTATTAAATCTGTCAATAATGATCAAAGTTTAAAAAAAAATAAAAACAAGAAAAATAAAAACAAGATATATTTTCTGATTCAGATTAATTGATGCTGAATATAAGAGTGTCATGACTATGTCACATGTTTCTGTCAAATATAAGAGTGGTATGGCTTGTTTACGTGATGGTGTTGAGTATAAGAGTGTCATTGCTTTGTCACATGTTGGTGTTGAGTATAAGAGTGTCATGGTTATGTCACATGTTGGTGTTGAGTATAAGAGTGTCATGGTTATGTCACATGTTGATGCTGAGAATAAGAGTGTCATGGTTAGGTCAAATGATGGTGTTGTCATGTTCAGTACCAGAGTGGGAAATGCATGTTGAATGATCAGGTGTCACATGTCGGGCTCAGTACAGGAGTGGTAAATTAATGTTGTATGATCAAGTGTCACATGTCATGTTCAGTACAGGAGTGGTAAATGCATGTTGAATGATCAGGTGTCACATGTCGTGCTCTGTACAAGAGTGGTAAATGCATGTTGTATGATCAAGTGTCAAATGTCATGTTCAGTACAGGAGTGGTAAATGCATGTTGTTTGATTAGGAGTGACATGTCATGTTCATTACCAGAGTGCTAAAGGCATGTTGTATGATCAGGTGTCACATGTTGTGCTCAGTACAGGAGTGGTAATTGAATATTGTATGATCAGGTGTCACATGCCAAGTTCACTACAGGACCGGTAAATGAATGATGTATGATCAGGTGTCACATGTCATGTCCAGTATAGGAGTAGCGACTGAATATTGTATGATCAGGTGTCACATGTCAGAGTTCGCGAAATCTTTTTCCCCTGGTGGTCCTTGAAGAAAATCTACTGGTCCTCACTATTAATTCTATTGAACAATACTAAAATTGTGTCAGTCCTACGCAAAATTTTGTTGGTAAAATCCTGAGGACTGACACTTTTCACAAACTCTGACATGTCATGTTCAGTACAAAAGTAGTGACTGAATATTGTATGATCAGGTGTAACATGTCATGTTCAGTACAGGAGTGGTTGATGCATGTGGAATGATCAAGTGTCACGTGTCATGCTCAGTACAGGAGTGGTAAATGAATGTTGTATGATCAAGTGTCACATGTCATGTTCAGTACAGGAGAAGTGACTGAATATTTTATGATCAGGTGTCACATGTCATGTTCAGTACAGAAGTAGTAAATGAATATTGTATGATGTGGTATCACATGTCATATTCAGTACAGACTTGTTAAATGAATGATGTATGATCAGGTGTCAGATGTCATGTTCAGAACAGGACTGATAAATGAATGATGTATGATCAGGTGTCACATGTCATGTTCAGTACAGAAGTGGTCAATGATTTTTTTATGATCAGGTGTCACATTCAGTACAGGAGTGGTAATAAATGTTGTATGATCAGCTGTCACATGTCATGTTCAGTATAGGAGTGGTAAATGAATGATGTATGATCAGGTGTCTCTCGTCATGTTCAGTACAGGAGTGGTACATGAATGTTGTATGATCAGGTGTCACATGTCATGTTCAGTACAGGAGTGGTAAATGAATGTTGTATGATCAGGGAACACATGTTATGTTCAGCATAGGAGTGGTAAGTGAATGATGTTTGATCATGTGTCACATGTCATGTTCAGTACAGGAGTGTTTAATGCATGTTGTATGATCAGATGTCACATGTCATGTTCAGTACAGAAGGGGTTACGAAATGTTTCATGATCAGATGTCAAATCTTGTTCAGTACGGTGTTGTAAATGAATGTTGTATGATCAAGTGTCAAATGTCTTGTTCAGTACAAGAGTGGTTGATGAATGTTGTGTGATCCAGTGTCACATGTCATGTTCAATACAGTAGTGGTCACTGAATGTTGTATGATCCGATTTCACATGTCATGTTCAGTAGAGGAGTGGTGACTGAATGTTGTATGATCAGGTGTCCAATGTCTTGTTCAGTACAGGAGTGGTCAATGAATGTTGTTTGATCCAGTGTCACATGTCATGTTCAATACAGGAGTGGTCAATGGATGTTGTATCATCCGATTTCACATGTCATGTTCAGTAGAGGAGTGGTGACAGAATGTTGTATGATCAGGTGTCAAATGTCATGTTTAATACAGGAGTGGTCAATGAATATTGTATGATCTGGTGTCACATGTCATGTTCAATACAGGATTGGTCAATGAATGTTGTTTGATCATGTGTCACATGTCATGTTCATTAGAGGACTGGTCAAAGAATGTTGTATGATCAGGTGTCACATGTCATGTTCAGTCGAGGAGTGGTAAATTAATGTTGTTTGATCCAGTGTCACATGTCATGTTCAATACAGGAGTGGTTGATGAATGTTGTATGATCAGGTGTCAAATGTCTTGTTCAATACAGGAGTGGTCAATGAATGTTGTATGGTCCGATTTCACATGTCATGTTCAGTAGAGGAGTGGTGACTGAATGTTGTATGATCAGGTGTCAAATGTCATGTTTAATACAGGAGTGGTCAATGAATATTGTATGATCTGGTGTCACATGTCCTGTTCAATACAGGATTGGTCAATGAATGTTGTGTGATCATGTGTCACATGTCATGTTCATTAGAGGACTGGTCAAAGAATGTTGTATGATCAGGTTTCACATGTCATGTTCAGTCGAGGAGTGGTAAATTAATGTTGTTTGATCCAGTGTCACATGTCATGTTCAATACAGGAGTGGTTGATGAATGTTGTTTGATCAGGTGCCACATGTCATGTTCAGTACAGGAGTGGTTAATGATTGTTGAGTGATCCAGTGTCACGTCATTTTCAGTACAGAAGTGGTCAATAAATGTTGTATGATCAGGTGTCACGTGTCATGTTCAATAGAGGAGTGGTCAATAAATGTTGTATGATCAGGTGTCACTTGTCATGTTCAATACAGGAGTGGTCAATAAATGCTGTATGATCAGTTGTCACATGTCATATTCAGTACAGGAGTGGTAAATGAATGATGTATGATCAGGTGTCACATGTCATGTTCACTACAGGAGTGGTAAATGAATGATGTATGATCAGGTGTCACATGTCATGTTCACTACAGGAGTGGTAACTGAATGATGTATGATCAGTTGTCACATGTCATGTTCACTACAGGAGTGTTTTATTATCAGGTGTCACATGTCATATTCACTACAGGAGTGTTTTATTATCAGGTGTCACATGTCATATTCACTACAGGAGTGTTTTATTATCAGGTGTCACATGTCATGTTCACTACAGGAGTGTTTTATTATCAGGTGTCACATGTCATGTTCAGTACAGGAGTGTTTTATTATCAGGTGTCACACATACTTGTTCGTATAACATTTAAAATGACACGTTTCTGATGACCAGTAATTAACACCTAATTGATCGTCCATGCGGAACTATAACATATTTCACCTGATATTAAAACAAAACAAACTTAAATGACCAGAGCGTGATCAGATAAATAGTCAGAACCAACATTCATTAAGGTGGTACCAAACACCCTGACTAAAATTAATTTGGCTTGTTTAATTTTCATAAAATTTTGACAAAATATTTACCTTGACCCTTTGACAAAAATATAAAAATTTTAACTACAGACTTTATCAGAAAAAAATCATTGGATATATAGCAGTTTGACAAACACTAATTTTGATCATTGAGAAACTTAATATTTCATTAACAATAGAACCTGATTAAAACGTTCAGCTGATTTATACAGAGTTGTCTCCCTGTAGTGTTATGTACCACCTTAAGGTGTAATACCACCAAATCATGGTACGTCACATCCAGTTGCATACGAAAGTAGGACTAAAAAAATATTCCCTTGAATTTGACAGTAGAAAATTAACCTTGCATTTCAATGCACTTAAATTTTTTTGAGTCGTAAATATGTATGTTGGATGTCTGAAATAATCATTCTTTTTTTATTTGATGGTCTTATAAAATATTTTGGAACGTTAAGGTTACATACTTACCAAAGCAGGTAACCAGTAAATAACAGTGTAAAAATTGGGTTGTTTACTTCCGGCGGTGGTTACTTTCTTATATGCAATGAAATGTAATGTGACATTTTCACTGTATCACTGGAAAGGATTTAACTTTACACATGCAAAGTATTTCTTTGGTTGAAATAAAGGTAAATACTGTACAATTTTTTTTAAAAGTGCCAATTTAACAGACTAATAGGGAAAAATCAATGGTGGTATTACACCTATTTAGGGAAACTAAATGTGCACTCGTGACCCTATTGTACTTTCATTTTTAAAAGTTATTTATAAACCAGTTCATACATTGTAAACATGGACTATTCGGAATGGATTTAGACACAGAAAGCACGTTTGAGGTAAAATTGCATTGAAATGGGGGTTTACGGGTGTTTTCTAAGTCAAATGGGTGGACAGACGAAGCTGTATTTAGATTACTGTCTTAAATTTTAAATTACCCTTACAGTTTTGTTTATACAACATGTGAATTTTTTATTTCAGTGTTAACCATGTTCTGAAGAGCATTCTGTTGAAAAATCTTATATGTGAATTGGTCTGCTGATGACACTTCAGCATTAAAGTATGTATCAACTATCATCATGTTTTTTGTTTTTTTTTGGCCGCAAAAGTTTACAATTTGCCATTGTGCCGTCTACATTTTGCACAGACAATAACTGATCTAAACACTTATTTGTCCTGGATTTATACACATCAGAATCCAGTCTCACATACTTAAACTTTATAATTCTTACCAATTATTTTTTGTACCAGCATTCCAAGGGACATAACCCTTTTTAAAAACATTTTGAGGTATTTTTTTTATTACTCTTTCTCCCCATTTTCTCATGTAAAATACAAGAACGTGGACTTTTTGTGTAAATCCATTAGAAATATACTGTTATGAGTAAATAAAAGACTTTGATACCAGTAGCAATAAATGATTGACTGAAAGGGAACCGTTATTTGTCACACTAGGGGAACAGACCAAAAACTCAAGTTACACATAAGGGCTTATAGAAACTTCCGTGTAGACTGTTAACATTTATAGAGTCAGTTCTTTCAGCTAAAACACTTTAATTATTGATTTAACATTACATCTATTTCATTTTTGTGGGAAAATAATCACATTTGTTTTATTTTTTAGACAAAAGATGTCAAGTTTTGATGAAAAAGGAAGGAAGGAGGAAAAATGGACCAAAACAGACCTTCAAATGAACTCTTAAAGGTGCAATAAAATTGTTTATCATCTTAAATTTGTCTTTTGTATTCTATTTAATTGTTTGAATGCATAGATCATGAGTTTATGATCAGATATTAGTCAACACTGCATTTTATAATGATACACTGAAATTAGGATTTTTCGAAGAAATTAGACTGAAATTGCCGTAGGATATGGCCTTACATTATAGTGATTTTCTCTGAAACTATAGTTCTGACTGAGACAAAACTTGACAGTTATGCTTGAAATAACTTGCAATTGGAGGGAAACAAATTACATGAAGTTTATTTGACATTTAGGTGTTCTTTAATTGCAATAATTAAAGGGTTTGCAGAATTATGACAAATTTACAATTATTGAATGCAAAGCAGACAACCATTACCAGTGATCTTTTGGGATTTTTTTTGGTTATGAGAGTGATTCCATAATTTATAGTGACTACCCTTTGTCAAATATTTGTAAATATTTGTTTATTGATTTTGTTTGTGAATGTTTTGTATCTGTACTTGTGTGTTCAATTATCACGAAGGATAAAAAAAAGAAGATGGAGCTTCAATACATAATAACAAATTGTCATGTAAAAAAAAGGCACACTATTCAAAATATTTAGTTTGTTTACACAAATCTCATACTGTATTTCATGCATTCTAAATTGATGACGACACATTAGAATTTCAGATAAGTCAAATACTTTTGTCCAGTCCGTCCCTTCAACTTCAACTTAATCATGTTAATGAGATTTAAATGTATCTTATTTTAAAGCTTTGAGACAGTAACCCAATAACATAAAAGTGTAATGACATAGTTCATGTCTGTTCTTGGTGCCCTGTGAAGTGTTTTAGGAACTGTTGTTTTGTCTTTTTAATAAATTTTTTCTGCCATGCTATTTTACTTCTACTTATGTAATTTGATTGCCTCCCTGGTATTTTATCCAATATTTTCTCTGGTTGAGAGGTGTGGTATACATCCATGTTTTGTTAATAAATTTCTTATAGTTTGTGTAAAAAAAGGAGTTAAGTGTATTGTTGTTGTGTAACTATGTTTCTTACTTCTTATGTAAAATACAGAAATACATGTAATAACCAATATTCATTGTGTTTAGCAACTAATCACTCAGAAAAAAAAGGGTGATTTATATATGTTTAACAACAAATCATTCAGAAAAAAACAAGGGTGATTTATATATGATTGACAACGAATCACTCACAACAAACAAGGGTGATTTATATATTATTGACAATAAATCACTCAGAACAAACAAGGGGGATTTATATATGATTGACAACAAATCACTCAGAACAAACAAGGGTGATTTATGTATGATTGACAACGAATCACTCAGAACAAACAAGGGTGATTTTATAATGATTGACAACGAATAACTCAGAACAAACAAGGGTGATTTATATATGATTGACAAGGAATCACTCAGAACAAACAAGGGTGATTTATATATTATTGACAATGAATCACTCAGAACAAACAAGGGTGATTTATCTATAATTGACAACGAATCACTCAGAACAAACAAGGGTGATTTATATATTATTGACAACGAATCACTCAGAACAAACAAGGGTGATTTAAATATGATTGACAATGAATCACTCAGAACAAACAAGGGTGATTTATATATGATTGACAACGAATCACTCAGAACAAACAAGGGGGATTTATATATGATTGACAACGAATCACTCAGAACAAACAAGGGGGATTTATATATTATTAAGAACAAATCACTCAGAACAAACAAGGGTGATTTATATATGATTGACAACAAATCACTCAGAACAAACAAGGGTGATTTATATATGAATGACAATGAATAACTCAGAACAAACAAAGGTGATTTATATGATTGACAATGAATCACTCAGAACAAACAAGGGTGATTTATATATGAATGACAATGAATAACTCAGAACAAACAAAGGTGATTTATATGATTGACAACGAATCACTCAGAACAAACAAGGGTGATTTATATATGATTGACAATGAATCACTCAGAACAAATCACTCAGAACAAACAAGGGGGATTTATATATGATTGACAACGAATCACTCAGAACAAACAAGGGTGATTTATATATGATTGACAATGAATCACTCAGAACAAATCACTCAGAACAAACAAGGGGGATTTATATATATTTGACAACGAATCACTCAGAACAAACAAGGGGGATTTATATATGATTGACAACGAATCAATCAGAACAAACAAGGGGGATTTATATATGAATGACAATGAATAACTCAGAACAAACAAGGGTGATTTATATATGATTGACAACGAATCACTCAGAACAAACAAGGGTGATTTATATATGATTGACAATGAATCATTCAGAACAAACAAGGGTGATTGATATATGATTGACAACAAATCACTCAGAACAAACAAGGGTGATTTATATATGATCGACAATGAATCACTCAGAACAAACAAGGGTGATTTATATGATTGACAACGAATCACTCAGAACAAACAAGGGTGATTTATATGATTGACAACGAATCACTCAGAACAAACAAGGGTGATTTATATATGATTGACCTTGTGTGTACTGTTATAAGTTAATACCTTTATGTTTCAAATATTTTAACTTCACTTACACCAAGACTTGTATTTTCCAAATTAGCTCCATTCTGTAAAGATAATTCCACATCTTTAAGATTTCCCTTCTGAGCAGCTCCACAAAGTTTCTGTAAGTAAAACAAAGCTTAAGCATTTCTCTCCTGCACATAATAATGTATTACAAATGTAATAATTCAAATTAAGTAAGTAAGTATATTGGTAATTATAGTGACATGTGTTATACAATGAACATATTTTAATTAACAAATTCACAAACTACTTTTTATAGTTTGATTTATTCTACTTATGATGTCCACTTTTACAGTTTACTTCTCAAATGCAGTGACAACAACTGATCAAGACAGTGAAATTGCTGTTTGAAATTTCAGAGTTTTTGGAGAAAACACAAACACTTTTGACGCTGTATAATGTATCAGGTTTGCTCCTTGAAATTTTATCCATTACAATTCTTATAACTCTTGTCATTTTGATTTTCTTTTATTTTCCCTCTATGAATCTCCCTGACCATCATCCCTTACGGCCTCTATTATGACAAGACCTACCTATTGTATTTATTGTGAACTTGTTCTCGTCCTGAATATGCATGAAATATTTGCCACTGGACGTTAAGCAACCAACAATCAAGCAATCCCTCTATGAATACAATGAACTACACACATGTAGCTTTCTGTACAGTTTAAAGACAAAAATAGGTCACATGACTATCGAAATTTAAGAAGAAAATCTTACCTTATCCCAATCTTCCATTATATCCTGCAAAAAAAGAAAAAAACACATTTTTAAATATATATATTAGTTTATAATTCTAATATTTTAACCATTGATTTAGGTCATAATTTTTCTCCATTGAGTAAAGGTTAATGTATCCATCATCTGCAAAGAAGTAAAGGGTTAACAAGGCATACCGACAAAAGTTTACTAAAGACAGTTGATTTTATTATCTCCCCTTTAACATGTAAACTTTAGATTACCATAAACAATATCTGTCCAGTTGTTACAACAACAAGGTACAAATACCGGAGATATAGACAGTATATTGAAGTAAGTTGATTTGATTATCTCCCCTTTAACATGTTAGACCACCAGAAATAATATCTGTCCAGCTGTTTCACTGACAATGTCCTACATGGACATATAGACAGTATATTGAAGCAAGTTGATTTGATTATCTCCCGTTTAACATGTTAGACCACCAGACACAATATCTGTCCAGCTGTTTCACTGACAAAGTACATGGACATATAGACAGTATATTGAAGTAAGTTAATTTGATTATCTCCCCTTTAACATGTTTAGACCACCGGACACAATATCTGTCCAGCTGTTACACTGACAAGGTACATGGTCAAAAGGACAGTATATAGAAGTAAATTGATTTGATTATCTCCCCTTTAACATGTTAGACCACCAGAAATAATATCTGTCCAGCTGTTACACTGACAAGGTACATAGTCAAACGGACAGTATATAGAAGTAAATTAATTTGATTATCTCCCCTTTAACATGTTAGACCTACACAAACATATCTGTCCAGCTGTTGCACTGACAAGGCACATGGACATACAGACAGTATATTGAAGTAAGTTGATTTGATTATCTCCCCTTGAACATGTTAGACCACCAGAAACAATATCTGTCCAACTGTTACACAGACAAGGCACATGGTCAAATGGACAGTATATAGAAATGATTTAATTTTGGATGTAACGGGTCTTCTGATTGGCTGTTGTTATTTTGTTATGAGCCCATATACATAATTTAGTCATGTGACCGTGACGTCATCAACGTTTTTTCATGGTTTTCTACCGTTTAAAATGGAATTTAGAATTAAATTATAAGAAATGACTGTGATATTTTTTCTGTCTATTTGAAATAACATAAAAAATGTGGTGTACACTGTTAAATAACCCGCTACGCACGTTAATTTTCAGTGTGCACCAAATTTTTAATGTTATTTCTTCATGGACAGAAAAAATATTACAGTTTTTCCTTAATAAAATTAATTTGATTATCTCCCCTCTAACATGTTAGACCAGAAACAATATCTGTCTAGCTGTTAGTCACTGACAAGGCACACAGACAGTAAATGGACAGTATATTGATGAAAGTTAATTTGATTATCTCCCCTTTAGCAAGTTTGATCACCGGAAATAATGTCTGTTTAGCTGTTGCAATGACAATGTTTTTATTCTTTGGCTCATGCCATCAAAGCTAATAAGATTTTATATATTACTTATAAAAAGACTTGATGTAGTGAATGTCCAAAAAGAGACACTTACACCTATACATCAGAAATATATATATACCGAGTATGATTAAATACCCAAAGTCCCAAACAGAAGTCTGTTGGTTCTAGTCCTGAAACTGTTAACAACTACAAATTATCTTCATAAAACTCCAATTCCAACTTCAGCTTATTTCAAAGGGTGTCATCATGGCGTTAATACCAGCTGCCACAGGTCAATAACAATCTGCAAATAAACGTTAACATCAAATTTAAATCATGTAAAAATAATAGATATCGTCATATGATGCTGGATAAGCCAATCAAATTAAATCAGTTTTTGTATTACGTTTTTCGTATCTTACTCCTTGCAGTGTGATATGATATATCTCTTAAATAGATAACAGGTCACAACTATAAGAAAATCATTTTTATTTGATATTTCTTCCATTCCTATGTTGAGCGATTGGTTGAAAAAATGATAATGCTACGGATTGCACATATTATTCAGCAAATTAAATTCTTATAAATGATAATCAGCACTGTTGTTGTATGGGAATTGTAATCAGGTACTTAAGGAACAAATATTATTTCTAGTTAATCCTGCATAATGACGATTACAGATGCTTGATGAACTTTAATAGAACTAGAATACAGGCGATCCCCCTCTATCTGGTAAATGACATCACAAAGGCACAAAACGAACTTTAATAGAACTAGAATACAGGCGATCCCCTTTATCTGGTAAATGACATCACAAAGGCCGAAACGTTAATAGAACTAGAATATAGGTGATCCTCTTTAAATATCTGGTAAATGACATCACAAAGGCACAAAACGAACTTTAATAGAACTAGAATATAGGTGATCTCCTTTAAATATCTGGTAAATGACATCACAAAGGCACAAAACAAACTTTAATAGAACTAGAATACAGGCGATCCCCTTTAAATATCTGGTAAATGACATCACAAAGGCACAAAACGAACTTTAATAGAACAAGAATACAGGCAATCCCCCTCTAATTGGTAAATGACATCACAAAGGCACAAAACGAACTTTAATAGAACTAGAATACAGGCGATCCCCTTTATCTGGTAAATGACATCACAAAGGCACAAAACGGACTTTAATAGAACTAGAATACAGGCGATCCCCTTTATCTGGTAAATGACGTCACAAAGGCACAAAACAAACTTTATTAGAACTAGAATATAGGCGATCCCCTCGATCTGGTAAATAACATCACAAAGGCACAAAACGAACTTTAATAGAACTAGAATACAGGCGATCCCCCTCTATCTGGTAAATGACATCACAAAGGCACAAAACGAACTTTAATAGAACTAGAATACAGGCGATCCCCTTTATCTGGTAAATGACATCACAAAGGCACAAAACAGACTTTAATAGAACTAGAATACAGGCGATCCCCTTTATCTGGTAAATGACGGCACAAAGGCACAAAACGAACTTTAATAGAACTAGAATATAGGCGATCCCCTCTATCTGGTAAATGACATCACAAAGGCACAAAACGAACTTTAATAGAACTAGAATACAGGCGACCCCCCTCTATCTGGTAAATGACATCACAAAGGCACAAAACGGACTTTAATAGAACTAGAATACAGGCGATCCCCTTTATCTGGTAAATGACGTCACAAAGGCACAAAACAGACTTTAATAGAACTAGAATACAGGCGATCCCCTTTATCTGGTAAATGACATCACAAAGGCACAAAACGAACTTTAATAGAACTAGAATATAGGCGATCCCCTCTATCTGGTAAATGACATCACAAAGGCACAAAACGAACTTTAATAGAACTAGAATACAGGCGACCCCCCTCTATCTGGTAAATGACATCACAAAGGCACAAAACGGACTTTAATAGAACTAGAATACAGGCGATCCCCTTTATCTGGTAAATGACGTCACAAAGGCACAAAACAAACTTTAATAGAACTAGAATACAGGCGATCCCCTTTATCTGGTAAATGACATCACAAAGGCACAAAACAAACTTTAATAGAACTACAGTCCAACCTCGTTGTGTCGAAATCGAAGGGACCGGACCAAAGTATTCGACTCATCTGAGGTTCGACTCATCGAGGTCGAGTGTGTTGTCATAAATTTTGAATGCATGAAATACGGTATGAGATTTTAAACTAGATACAATTAACAGTGTGCCTTTTCCATTCAATCTCCGATTTTGATCCTTCGTAATAATTAAAAACACAAGTATAGATACAAATCATGCACAAATAAAATCAATAGTCTATACACAAATATTTCAAAGGTCAGTCAAAATGTTCTTGTTATTTTTTTTTCCAATTGAAATGTTTGATATTCAATAATTCTAAACATATTGTGTAGTCTTTGTCAATGACCAAAATATCTGAAACTGGTGACCACTAGTCTTAAAGGTAACCTTTAAAGACAAGAGTGCACACACTGAAATGTCTCGCCTTCTTTACTAATCATTGATATTATGTTGATACTCCTAAATATAAAGCTTTATTACGACTGTCACATAAACTTAACATGAACCATATGCCAGGCAGACATGTACAGCTAACAATGCTTCCATACAACAAATTTGGCTGACATATTGCTTATAGTTTATAGTTTAACACAAAAACTTAACACTGAGCAATGAACCGTGAAAACCAGGTCAAGGTCAAATAAAACCTGCACGACTGACATATAGATCATAAAATATTTCCATACACCAAATATAGTTGTCTTGACCTATGACATATAGTATCAGATAAAAAGACCAAAACTCAAAAACTTAACTTTGACCACTGAACCATAAAAATGAAGTCAAGGTCAGATGACATCTGCCCGCTAGACATGTACATCTTACAATCATTCCATACAACAAATATAGTAAACCTATTGCATAAAGTATGAGAAAAACAGACCAAAACACAAAAACTCAACTACATGTATAACCACCATGACCACTGAACCATGAAAATAACAAGAGTGCACACACTGAAATGTCTCGCCTTCTTTACTAATCATTGATATTATGTTGATACTCCTAAATATAAAGCTTTATTACGACTGTCACATAAACTTAACCTGAACCATGAAAATGAGGTCAAGGTCAGTTGAACCATATGCCAGGCAGACATGTACAGCTAACAATGCTTCCATTCAACAAATATAGTTGACCTATTGCTTATAGCATGTATAGTTTATATTAAGAAAAAAGACCAAAACACAAAAACTTAACACTGAGCATTGAACCGTGAAAACCAGGTCAAGGTCAAATAAAACCTGCACCACTGACATATAGATCATAAAATATTTCCATACACCAAATATAGTTGACCTATGACATATAGTATTAGATAAAAAGACCAAAACTCAAAAACTTAACTTTGACCACTGAACCATGAAAATGAGGTCAAGGTCAGATGACATCTATCCACTAGATATGTACACCTTACAGTCATTCCATACAACAACAATGAACAAAATATATAGTAAACCTATTGCATAAAGTATGAGAAAAACAGACCAAAACACAAAAACTTAACTATAACCACTGAACCATGAAAATGAGGTTAAGATCAGATGACATCTGCCCGCTAGACATGTACACCTTACAATCATTCCATACAACAAATATAGTAAACCTATTGCATAAAGTATGAGAAAAACAGACCAAAACACAACCACATGCTCCGCAGGGCGTAGCTTTATACGACCGCAGAGTTGAACCCTGAACGGTTGGGGCAAGTATGGACACAACATTCAAGCTGGATTCAGCTCTAAATTTGGATAGTGATTAAATAGTTGACACAGCATAGGTTTCTGACACAGAATGAATGTGTTCTAATGAACTTAAAATTTTTGTTTTCTCTTAGAGCAATTCACTATGCTGTTGAATATTAATCCTCTCAAAAAAATGTTTGAAGAAATTTTCTTTTTTATTTATGAAATTTCAAATGAGAAAAATTGAACCCAATTTTTTTAATCACATCCCCCTTTCCCTTATTCCAAAACTAATCTCAATTAAAATTTCTAATGGAGTTTGCAACAATAACTACTCATTTAAATACATCATAAAATATTAAGATGTAAAAAAACTGCTTGTTATCACTGAATGGTAAAGATTATTTTAATTTATCAGTTGGTAGTAAAAAGTGAATATACATTGTATATTGTATATAACAAAGATTTAAGTTGATTCTGGACAAAGAAAGATAACTCCAATTAAAAAAAAATCTTGCTATTGCACAATATTTTGCAATTAGATATTTCTTGCTTACTATTCTGGACAAAGAAAGATAACTCTAATTAAAAAAAAATTTGCTATTTCACAATATTGTGCAATTAGATATTTCTTGCCATTGCGCAATACTGTGCAATTGAAAAGACTTGCTATTGCACAATACTTAATATAATAATTTTAGATCCTGATTTGGACCAACTTGAAAACTGGGCCCATAATAAAAAATCTAAGTACATTTTTGGATTCAGCATATCAAAGAACCCCAAGATTTCAATTTTTGTTAAAATCAGACTAAGTTTAATTTTGGACCCTTTGGACTTTAGTGTAGACCAATTTGAAAACAGGACCAAAAATGAAGAATCTACATACACAGTTAGATTTGGTATATCAAAGAACCCCATTTATTCAATTTTTGATGAAATCAAACAAAGTTTAATTTTGGACCCCGATTTGGACCAACTTGAAAACTGGGCCAATAATCAAGAATCTAAGTACATTTTTAGATTCAGCATATCAAAGAACCTAACTGATTCATTTTTTGTCAAAATCAAACTAAGTTTAATTTTGGACCCTTTGGACCTTAATGTAGACCAATTAGAAAACGGGACCAAAAGTTAAGAATCTACATACACAGTCATGACAGTTAGATTCGGCATATCAAAGAACCCCAATTATTCAATTTTGATGAAATCAAACAAAGTTTAATTTTGGACCCTTTGGGCCCCTTATTCTGTTGGGACCAAAACTCCCAAAATCAATACCAACCTTCCTTTTATGGTCATAAACCTTGTGTTTAAATTTCATAGATTTCTATTTACTTATACTAACGTTATGGTGCGAAAACCAAGAAAAATGCTTATTTGGGTCCCTTTTTGGCCCCTAATTCCTAAACTGTTGGGACCTAAACTTCCAAAATCAATACCAACCTTCCTTTTGTAGTCATTAACATTGTGTTTAAATTTCATTGATTTCTATTTACTTAAACTAAAGTTATTGTGCGAAAACCAAGAATAATGCTTATTTGGGCCCTTTTTTGGCCCCTAATTCCTAAACTGTTGAAACCAAAACTCCCAAAATCAATCCCAACCGTTCTTTTGTGGTCATAAACCTTGTGTCAAAATTTCATAGATTTCTATTAACTTAAACTAAAGTTATAGTGCGAAAACCAAGAAAATGCTTATTTGGGCCCTTTTTGGCCCCTAATTCCTAAAATGTTGGGACCAAAACTCCCAAAATCAATAACAACCTTCCTTTTGTGGTCATAAACCTTGTGTTAAAATTTCATAGATTTCCATTCACTTTTACTAAAGTTAGAGTGCGAAAACTAAAAGTATTCGGACAACGACGACGACGACGACGACGACGATGCCAACGTGATAGCAATATACGACGAAAATTTTTTCAAATTTTGCGGTCGTATAAAAACTTAACTATAACAACTGAACCATGAAATTGAGGTCAAGGTCAGATGACACCTGCCAGTTGGACATGTACACCTTACAGTCCTTCCATACACCAAATATACTAGACCTATTGCTTATAGTATCTGAGATATGGACGACCACCAAAATTTAACCTTGTTCACTGATCCATGAAATAAGGTCGAGGTCAAGTGAAAACTGTCTGCCGGGCATGAGGACCTTGCAAGGTACGTACATACTACATTGTAAATATAGTTATCCTATTACTTACAGTAAGAGAGAATTTATCATTACAAAAAATCTGAACTTTTTTTTCAAGTGGTCACTGAACCATGAAAATGAGGTCAAGGACAATGGACATGTGACTGACGGAAACTTCGTAACATGAGGCATCTATATACAAAATATGAAGCATCCAGGTTTTCCACCTTCTAAAATATATAGCTTTTAAGAAGTGAGCTAACACCGCCGCCGCCGTAGCTACCACCGTCGCCGCCAGATCACTATCCCTATGTCGAGCTTAAATCAACTCTTTCTGCAACAAAAGTTGCAGGCTCGACAAAAATGAGGTTAAGATTAGATGACATATGCCCGCTAGACATGTACACCTTACAATCATTCCATACAACAAATATAGAAAACGTATTGCATAAAGTATGAGAAAAACAGACCAAAACTCAAAAACTTAACTATAACCACTGAACCATGAAAATGAGGTCAAGGTCAGATGACACCTGCCAGTTGGACATGTACACCTTACAGTCCTTCCATACACCAAATATACTAGACCTATTGCTTATAGTATCTGAGATATGGACTTGACCACCAAAACTTAACCTTGTTCACTGATCCATGAAATGAGGTCGAGATCAAGTGAAAACTGTCTGCGGGGCATGAGGACCTTGCAAGGTACGCACATACTAAATATAGTTATCCTATTACTTACAGTAAGAGAGAATTTAACATTACAAACCACATGCTCCGCAGGGCGCAGCTTTATACGACCGCAGAGGTTGAACTCTGAACGGTTGGGTCAAGTATGGACACAACATTCAAGCTGGATTCAGCTCTAAATTTGGATTGTGATTAAATAGTTGACACAGCATAGGTTTCTGACACAGAATGAATGTGGTCTAATGAACTTAAAATACTTTTTTTTTCCTTTGAGCAATTCACTATGCTGTTGAATATTAATCCTCTCAAAAAAATGTTTGAAGAAATTTTCTTTTTATTTATGAAATCTGAATTGAGAAAAATTTAACCCCCCCCCCCCCCCCCCCCATTTTTTTTCACATCCCCCTTTCCCTTTTTCCAAAACTGATCTCAATTCAAATTTCTAATGGAGTTTGCAACAATAACTACTCATTTAAATACATCATAAAATATTAAAATGTAACAAAAGGTGCTTGTTATCACTGAATGGTAAAGATTGTTTTAATTTATCAGTTGGTAGTAAAAGTGAATATACATTGTATATTGTATAAAACAATGATTTAAGTTGATTCAACTACTATTCTGGACAAAAAAAGATAACTCCAATCAATTGAAAATTTCTTGCTATTGCACAATATTGTGCAATTAGATATTTATTGCTATTGCGCAATACTGTGCAATTGAAAATATTTGCTATTGCACAATACTGTGCAATTGAAGATTTTTTGCTATTGCGCAATACTGTGCAATTGAAAATTTCTTGCTATTGCACATGTTGCACAATACTGTGCAATTGAAGATTTCTTGCTATTGCTGAATACTGTGCAATTGAAAATTTCTTGCTATTGCACAATACTTAATATAATAATTTTGGGTCCTGATTTGAACCAACATGAAAACTGCGCCCATAATCAAAAATCTAAGTACATGTTTAGATTCAGCATATCAAAGAACCCCAAGGATTCAATTTTTGTCAAAATCAAACTAAGTTTAATTTTGGACCCTTTGGACCTTAATGTAGACCAATTTGAAAACGGGACCAAAAATTAAGAATCTACATACACAGTTAGATTCGGCATATCAAAGAACCCCAATTATTCAATTTTTGATGAAATCAAACTAAGTTCAATTTTGGACCCTTTGGGGCCCTTATTCCTACCTAAACTGTTGGGACCAAAACTCCGAAAATCAAACCCAACCTTCCTTTAGTGGTCATAAACCTTGTGTTTAAATTTCATAGAAACTAAAGTTATGGTGCGAAAACCAAGAATAATGCTTACTTGGGCCCCTTTTTGGTCCCTAATTCCTAAACTGTTAGAGCCAAAACTCCCAAAATCAATCCCAACCTTCCTTTTGTGGTCATAAACCTTGTGTCAAAATTTCATAGATTTCTATCTACTTAAACTTAAGTTATTGTGCGAAAACCAAGAAAATGCTTATTTGGGCCCTTTTTGGCCCCTAATTCCTAAAATGTTGGGATCAAAACTCCCAAAATCAATCCCAACCTTTTGTGGTCATAAACCTTGTGTTAAAATTTCATAGATTTCTATTCACTTTTACTAAAGTTAGAGTGCGAAAACTAAAAGTATTCGGACGACGACGATGACGCAGACGACGACGCCAACGTGATAGCAATATACGACGAAAAATTAAAATTTTTGTGGTCGTATAAAAATCTGAACTTTTTTTTCAAGTGGTAACTGAACCATGAAAATGAGGTCAAGGACAATGGACATGTGACTGACAGAAACTTCGTAACATGAGGCATCTACATGTATATACAAAATATGAAGCATCCAGGTCTTCCACCTTCTAATATATTTAACTTTTAAGAAGTGAGCTAACACCGCCGCCTCCGCAGCCTCCGCCGCCTCCGGATCACTATCCCTATGTCGAGCTTTCAGCAACAAAAGTTGCAGGCTCGAAAAAAATTAGACAGTTTTTAAACACAATTTATTTAACAAAAAATGTTAAATAAAAATATTAAATATTTCTTCAAAAAGCTGCATGTACATTTGTAATTATATAAATGCTTCCAGTGTTAGTCTAATGATGGCTATTTTTCATAATTTAAACCATTTTTGAACCAAAATATTAAAAGAGTTTTTTCCTGAGGTGTCCCGTGATACTCATGATACTCATTTTTGACTTCATGTGAAACACAAAATGTACATCTGATTATGGCTAGACCGTAAGGAACATTCAGTGAAAGTTAAGAAGTACGCCCAGTAGTTTCAGAGGAGAGGTTTTTTATTTGTTGGCAAACATTGGTGGCCTTTGGCTGTTATCTGCTCTTTGGTCCGGTTGTTGTCTCTTTGACATATTCCCCATTTCCATTCTCAATTTTCATGATTTTATGATGAACGAATAGTGTAAAATTGTCTATAAGAGGCATTAACTTCTTGAGGGGTCAATTGACAATTTTGGTCATATAACTTTTTTGTAGATCTTACATTGCTGAACATTTTTATATTTATCTTCAATAATATTCAAGATTAAAGATTATAGCCAAAAACTGCAAAATTTACTTAAAATTACAAATTTAGTGACAGCAACAGTGGCAGATCGGGGGGTGGGGGATTGGATTTAATTTGAAAACGAGTGCATGGACCTCTATTTTTTAAAACAACATTTTGTTTCATTTTGCAGGGAGATTATAAGGACCAAATTTTATAAAACTGTAAATAGTGCAATTTTATTAATTTTGATAAATATACATTTGTACAGCAAAAATGACGTTTTTTTCTTAATTCATGACCATTTGATAAATATGAGTTATTTCTGAAAAAAAAATCCATATATATTTTCTTAGGATACTTATAAAATACAGAAACTACATATTATTTAACAAAAAACAATTTGTGTTTATCTTTTTAAAAAAAAAAGTTATGACTTTATTTCGAAAGGAAAAATACCGCCACAAATCCGAATTTTAAGCAAATATACAAAATTTTTATCTCATTTTACTCAAAAAGTAGCACATGAAGGTATATTTTTTATTACATATTTGATTTAATCAGGCAGAAAATAGCCTATATGGAAATTTCATCGAACTGTAAATACGGGATCAAAACTATCGTATGCCCTTAATCATGTTAATATGCATGATCGAACCCCTTGATGCAAAACTGTAATTGTACATACATGTACATTGTATATGTATCTGTCACCAAGGTCCACTCCAGAGCACTGTTAGATAAGGGGGAGCTAACTCGTATGTGCTGGAACCAAGGGACAGGGGTCAGTCTATCGCTAGACTTAATGTTCTGATAGGCATAGCTAAAACGCAAGGAAGGTTTTCATAATTTAATTAACGATAACGATTTAAATGAATGATAACAAATCAATCAATAAACAATGCCAAATAATAATAATCTAATTAAAGTACAAAGTATCAATTCAAAATAACAAATCCAAAGTAAAACTATTTCTCTTTAAAATGTAAAATATAAAAATAAATGCCAAAACTACTAAAACATAAAATGTACTTAATCTCAATTTCAAAATATAAAAGTCTCAAAATAAAAGTTTCTCAAAAGTATATTTTTCTAAAGTTAAATTATGAGTCAGAGATAAATTTTGTCTCACACTACACAGTCAACTGGTAGACTGGTAGACAGTCTTATAGGTCCAGTATAATGACATGAGTAGTGTGAGGTTACGCTTCCGAAACACTGACTGTTTAAATATTTACTAAAAATAAAAGGTGAGTCAAAAATACATTTTTGTCTAAACACTACTAAGTCAACTAGTAGACTGATCGACAGTCTTACAGATCCAGTATAATAGACTTTAGTAGTGAAAGGTTAGGTTTCCGAAAGGTGACTGCTTTTCCAAAATTTCACAATGATATTTATACTAAAACACAAAATAACTCGACATGACACAAGATGTTAATATTACTCTCATTAGTAAAAAGAGACTTTAATTGACAAAGCCTAATCCTGTAATGTTTTGATAAAATTCTTAACTTTCAAAGTGACATGTGTTAATTACAATTAATATTTCAAAATAAAGTGCTTTGAGCAAACTGTGACATTTCGAGTACTAATGCCACAGCATAGGTAAAATTAATTAAACAAATTAATTAAAACTTTTACAAAATACAAATATTAAATTTTCTTTCATAAAATAAAACATATTTTTATCCAAAATAACACTAACACCAATTTAAGCCAAATAACACACCATGACAAATATATGCAAACTTAGGCTTCATGTTTTTTGAACATATGAACTCAAAATAATATAAGAATACTACATTTTTTTTAACCCCAATTCAATCATGTGATAACTTATAAGAAAACTACTTTGCTTTATACTCCAATCATGTGATAAGAATACTACGTTGTTTTATACTCCAATCATGTGATAAGAAAACTACTTTGCTTTATACTCCAATCATGTGATAAGAATACTACGTTGTTTTATACCCCAATTATGTGATAAGAATACTACTTTGCTTTATACTCCAATCATGTGATAAGAATACTACGTTGTTTTATACATCAATCATGTGATAAGAATACTACGTTGTTTTATACCCCAATCATGTGATAAGAATACTACTTTGCTTTATACTCCAATCATGTGATAAGAATACTACGTTGTTTTATACCCCAATCATGTGATAAGAATACTACTTTGCTTTATACTCCAATCATGTGATAAGAATACTACGTTGTTTTATACCCCAATCATGTGATAAGAATACTACGTTGTTTTAAACCCCAATCATGTGATAAGAATACTACGTTGTTTTACACCTCAATCATGTGATAAGAATACTAAGTTGTTTTATACCCCAATCATGTGATAAGAATACTACGTTGTTTTATACCCCAATCATGTGATAAGAATACTACGTTGTTTTAAACCCCAATCATGTGATAAGAATACTACGTTGTTTTACACCTCAATCATGTGATAAGAATACTAAGTTGTTTTATACCCCAATCATGTGATACGAATACTACGTTGTTTTATACCCCAACCATGTGATAAGAATACTACGTTGTTTTATACCCAAATCATGTGTTAAGAATACTTCGTTGTTGTATACCCGAATCATGTGATATTGGTCAATGCGGTCAAATAATTTTGTTGTACAAGTCAGCATGAGGTATCAAAACTACTGAAATTTTGTTATGTATCAATATTTTGAATAAAAGGAGGACATGCTGGCACCCTAAATTTATGCGAACAAAAATTTGTTGTTATTGTATTGCAATATTGCTGTCCATTGTATTGTACATTGAATCTAACACAAAAATATGGCTGATTTACTATGCATGTATACATGGTATATAGATTAACAAATTAAAGTGCACATATGGTCAGTTTTGGTCAATGCGGTCAAATCATTTTGTTGTTCAAGTCAACATGAGGTATCAAAACTACTGAAATTGGATAATGAAAAACATCCAGGGGATACACCAGAGAGTGAGGAGAACTTGCTTCTTGCAAGACACTTTCCGGGAAAACAATTAGATATATGAGGCTTAAATTAAAATATTGTTTGTTTGCCCTTTACCGACCGACCCTATACATTCGTTCCGCCTGAAAATCTTTTATTTATGTTTACCAGCAAGATTTTATTTTATTTTATTTTTGTTCCTACCAAAAATCTTATATTTGTATTTCCCGCTCAAAACTTTTTTACCAGAATTCTCAGGTTTTATCTTTCCTGTATAAGGTCTAGTCTGTTTGGTATCACATGAGCGTTTGACATGAATGAACACTTGCATTTGGAGTTTCAAAGCATTTGTTTGAAATCGATGTTGAAAGCTTTGAAATCATGACTTAACGAACGTTACTCGTTATCTCTGTGTCTTTATACATGAAGAGCAGGTTTCATTCAAAAAAAGTTTGTCCAATACTAAATTATCAACGTGTCACAAAATATTTTGTAAACAGACTTTGTATCCTATGTAGGGATGGCCTTTGGTGGTCCGTAGATTAGGATGATTATGTTAATGATGCCTTCGACCAGCATTGATATATTCTGATTTATATCTGACATGAACCAAACAGTCGGAAACCAGGTTGAAATAGAACAAAAGAATCGAAGCTCTCTATTAGAGAAGGCGATAAATGTTTACTGTATTGTTTACTATAGTGACAAATTTTTAAAAAGTTAATAGAAACAAACAAAACTGCAATTTTCTTCTCAATTACGAGGTGTTTTATTTCAAAAACACCATTTGCATAAGTTTTCAATTTATCTAGTACATAGTTAAGCAGAACAATTAGATATCAAGTCGACGACATGGGTATCTTTCAAGTTGGATGACAAAAATGCATAACCTCCGATTTTTTGAAAAAATTACCACGGACGGAAAAGATATCAATCTATTAGTTCAGTAATTTTCGTGTCTGCCCTTCCATTATGTGACTGAAGAAAAAATTCCAAAAAATAGGTAACACTTGTATCGAAAAGAGAAAATCGAGTGCACCTTTTTATGTTAGGGCGTGTTTGAGTTGAGTATTTTGTCTTGATATCGTTCAAAGTAAGAATATTTCATACATCGTCTCGCTTCAGATTCTATCATTTTTATATATTAAAGCTACAGGTTGACTTTATAACACAAAAAAATAACAGTACTAAAAGATGAAATATATGGGTCAAGTGAAATACCTATCTAATGAGTCACAAAAACAGGGAAGGTGTGTTCGAATAGCTATTTTTTTACTGAAAGTACTTGATGACAGTCTTACAAGTTGGATGATGAAAATGCATATCTTCGAAAAATTCTAATTTTTTGTGTGTGATAACTAGGGTTTATAGTCTTCAACCACTAAAAAAATCTAGTCTGCCCTTCCACATAATATTTAATTAGTTTTTTTTTAAATGTTTATGATTTTTCGAAAATTCCACCTAACAACCGATCAGACAATAGTTTTAAGTTGAATCAATGCAGACAATATCATTAACTGATGCTCATTAGCTAGTTGATACATTTGTCTTTTAAAATATAACTGACATATAAGGATCGTATTGGTGCAATGTGGATAAATTTATCGGTTTCCAAGAGCAAAATTGGTAGCGCGTCATCGCTACAATGGCTTCCATTTTTACAATTGTGAAAATGAACTGGCGTAATGGGGAGATAATTTTGACGAAGTAGGATCCTGACTGAAAGGTCTGTAAAAGGGAGAATATTTGGCAGTAAAATCGCCAAGTTTTTCCATACAGATCATTTATAAATGCGGTGTAAAATACGTGACAATTGAGTTTCAAGTCTTGTAGCATTTTTATTGGAAACACAGGCACACTCAAAAATTTAAACACTCTAGGGACTTTTTCTACTAGTAATGTACAATGTATTTCTGCCCGGACATATTTTACCAGAACAAAATTATCTCTTACCTGCTAACAGCTTACAGAAAAACTTTAGGTTTGAACCTTGAAGTAAGCGTTCAAGGTACATAGTACTATTAGTGCAAGTTAAAATTCTTAAAAATTCCAGGTATGTAAACGTTTAAAATATGCCGCACAGCCCTATATTTTGAAATTTGAAAAAAAATTGTAGTGCATATGAATTAACTTCACATTCTACATGATATTTTTTTTTCAAAACTTGGGACTATTTAGTCCTAGAAACTTATTAGCAAAAGCAGTGATCTGGAAGGTTTTTTTTACTATGGGCCCAGGGCCCCTCAAAAATGAATTCAATGGGCCATTTTAAAAAATAATGGGCCATGTTGTCAAATGAGTGGGCCCTTTGAATTGACTTCTGTAAAAAAAAAAAAAAAAAAAGTATCAGTATATTTTGGCAAAGAGGTGTTGGTACTTACCTTTATGATTTTAAATAAAATCATTGATATTGTTCCTGTGATTTTGTAATTTCAATTTCAATGAATATACAATAACTTCTTCCAACCCCAACAATACATTGTAATTAAGTTAACCTTTATTTACAATGTTTAAACTGGTACTGTTGCCTTGTTCATGTTCATGGTTTTTTTTTTGTACATTAAATTTGGGTCTTCGTCGATACCATACTTATTCCAGACGTTCCGTATCAGAGGACATTTCAGGCATTTCCTCTGCACTTCTTGTATTATTAAAACGTCATCACGGTGACAAGAATAACAGTATAGAGTACCATTAATTCATAGAACAAAACAACAAATCGCTGAAGTCATGTTTGAAAAATGTCAAAACGAGCCAAAGACCAAAAAATGACAAGGACAATAAAGCGTCTTTTATGGAGACAAAAACTATATTCCTAAAAAGTCTTTCGGGTTCTTTAATCGAAATAATAACAAGCTAAACTACATGAGATTATTATAAGAGTTAGATCTCGTCTGTACTAGCCAAATTTCACAAATGTAAAGTTGTTTACAAAAAAATATATATCATGAATGATGCTTAATTACGTTTTTCGGGTTATCAGTTAGACCGCATGGTTCTATTATTACAATAGGAAAACACCCGAGATGTTACATCGCATGGTTCTATTATCATAGGGAAACACCCGAGACGTCCCAAAAATATATAGGTGCTCCTATTATTGGAGGAACATTACGCAGTTGTGTACATACACATGGCGCACGGAACACGATCGGAAATTCATTTGATGATATCTAAACGTTTCGAAACGAAGTGAAAAATATTGTGCGCCACGTGGGCGCTTACATTTGTCACTGTATGCGCCATTTATTGTCAATATGCGCTATAGGCGCAGGGCGCACGTCCTTCCCAATCACTGCAAAAGCATACTTAAACAAAAGCAATACAGACAAAAATGACATCATGCAGATTTTGTATCTATAAAATAAAATATTATACCTACCTGCCTACCCATGACAAAAAATGTACTGAGCTAAGTTATTTTTTGGGAAAGAAAAATAAAATATTTTACCTACCTACCTACCCTGTTTCAAAACATAGGGTCGGAAAAGGGCAAACTAACAATATTTTAATTTAGGCCTGAAAACAACATTTTGTTTCATTTTTTTTTTTTTTTTTTTTTTTTTTTTTTTACATGAGGCATTTGCCTCATTTTCTGCCTGATTAAATCAAATATGTAATAAAAAATATACCTTCATGTGCTACTTTTTGAGTAAAATGAGATAAAAATTTTGTATATTTGCTTAAAATTCGGATTTGTGGCGGTATTTTTCCTTTCGAAATAAAGTCATAACTTTTTTTTTTTTAAAGATAAACACAAATTGTTTTTTTGTTAAATAATTTGTAATTTCTGTATTTAAATCATTTCAATGTAGTACGGCCCTGCATACGTTGATAGTTGTTCTTCCCATGGATAGAAACAATTATTCAGACAAGCTTTATAAAAAAATACTTCCTTACAAAAATGTGGACAAACATCAGCGCCGCCTGGTGTCTAAAAACTATTCAACAGTTCAATGCACGTTTTGTACTGTCTTTTAACTTTCAAATTTGGTTTCACAAATACTTTTACCTTGAAGAAAATAAAATTACTCAGTTAAATGTTCAATTGAAAATATCTTCTCAGTCATTGTTCAGAACATTAATACAAAGAAGGAGAGATATGGAAACCCGGAAATATGTCAAACTGTGTTCAAACTGTAAAATCACCTAAAATGAATGTGTCATTTCTTCACTCGAGTCAGATATATATAACAGAAATATTAAAAACTTACCCTTTAAAGCCATTGAAATGACGTCTTCTTGGTGAAAAAGAATTGTTTGCAGTCTGTCGATAGCAGTTTAAATTCCGAGAAGAGCAGGAAGTTTTTGTCAAAACGAGACACTGAATAACGGTATTAGGACAAGTCGGACCAAGAAAACTCGGACCAGTTTTAAAGAAACTCGGATTAGGTTGACAGACAAATCGGACCAGTTTGAAACACTGATTGGACCGATTTAAAGGCAATTCTTTTCAAAAACAACTAGGAGCAATGGAAAACACTGATTGGGTCCATTTAAGAACGATTCTGAGTGGTTGATTCAGGGGGAGGGGGTACGCAGTGGCGGATCCAGCCATTTTAAAAAGGGGGAGGGTCCCAATCCAGAGTAAAGGGGGGGGAGGGGGGTTCCAACTATATGCTCCCATTCAAATGCATTGATCGGCCAAAAAAAAGGGGACCCCCTGGATCCGCCACTGGTACGTCACGGTAGTACGGCCCGGCCCACCGTTTCATTGTTTCGATTCGTCTTTTAAACAATTAAGTGTGATTTGTCACTTAAACTAATCCGAGTTGTCTTAAAATGATTTTGACAAACTGTCAATGCTTTTGTAATAGTGACATTTTTAGTGGTCTTGTGATGTTTGTGAATATAATTTTATATATGTGTTTTATTTTATGAAATAAAAGTTACTAAAAAAATCTAAATAATTTATTGTGAAACCATTGCTATAAAAATAATAAAAGTCAGAAAATAAATAATAAAAAGATAGCAGTTAAATCTTTTAATAAATTGTTTTAATCATTTAATTAAAGTGTTAGAATTTATTGTATAGAAACTGGTCTCTTTATATAATGTGAATTACCTTTACATTATTATGCAAATGAGTTTAGTCCGGGTAGATTTCCCGCTAGTCATGCACGCTTGGTTATTGTTTTCGTTTTACGGGTAGATAGTTATCTAGCTAGTTCGCTGCTGAAAGTTGACGGGATTGGATGTTCTTTTGTATTGAAGATTTGTCCAAAGGCATGTGGTTGTTATAGTTGAAAATATCAGGTATGTTTAGGATAATTTTTATTGTCGGGTTTCTGTATTTTTCGGTTTGATATAGTTCATTTAGCCGCATTTGTCAAATTAGTTCTAGTAATGCGGGATTCGCTATTATTGTTAAACTAACACTTTATTGCATGCATGTTCCTTATTTTTACAGTGAATGCACATCCTTGACGCACAAGTATGAGTGGTCAGTGAGCCTAAAATCCATAATTTTGGTATGTGTATATTAATGTTTTATAAAAACATAATATTTTAGCGTGAGCGTATTTTCTCCATATTTCGGGTGAAATGTGTATGTTAATGTAGAAAATGTTTCTATGTTCTATTTTTATTCTATTACATTGAAAAGTATTTACAAATTAAGAAGGGTTGTCATTTAGACCGTTTTACGATTAATAGATACATACAGTTTAACATGAGCGTGAAGAAATAATTCATTGTTTACATACAGTGATTGCCTACACCTTTTTGTCGAGAATACTAAGATAATTATAGTTTACTTAGTTTGATGCAGGTGTGCAAATTATAATTGTATTTATTATGTTTTGTAGGGCGTTTATTTCATTATATTGAATACGTCTAGCTGATGCCAATAATAAAATTATCAACTTTTACTGGATTGGTTTTGTTAGCCACATGACACCCCGTTACACTTTATACATAAATGTCTATATATAAATTATTATTATTAATTATTATAGTATTATGTATTAATCAGTATTATAAAAAGATAAGTCAAACGGAACCATTGATTCACATGCCAATGAATAATATTGACTGATTGCCGGCTGCAATTCAGGAGGATCTTTTCCTTTGTCACCTCCGTGAGTGAGGGTCTGGAATGGGGGAGGGGTCATTCAGTATAAACAGGCAAAGTACCATCTGACTGGAACCACGCAAACTGCGTCACACCTGTATTAAAAAAAGGGGATAAACATAGCCCAGGTAACTACAGACCTATATCCTGAACATGCATAGCTTGCAAATTACTTGAACATATTCTTGCAAGCAGCATGATGCATCATCTAGAAATCAATAACACACTGTGACTTTATGAATTCAGTACAACATAGATTTAGGGCAAAGCGATCGATCATGTGAGTCCAAGTTATCTCTCCGATTCATGAACTATCACAAAACAATGACAAGAACATACAAACAAATCTCATAATCATGGATTTTACTAAAGCTTTTGACAACTGGGTACCACACAAGATTAATATACAAAATGAAATACTTTGGCATATCAGAACAAATGATAAACTGGATAGAATACTTTCTTTTAAACAGAACTCGAACAGTACTTTTAGAAAACATGACTTTGTCATCTTCAAAAATACCAGTCATATCGGTATTCCCTGACAGGGTACAGTGCTAAGACCTATACGTTTCCTTATTTACATAAATGACCTTCAAGAATACATCCAGCATAGCAACATCAGACTCTTCGCAGATGACAGCTATAATTTACAGACAAATTAAATCCCCAAACGACTGCCTCAAGCTTCAAACCATTAAAGACTGGAACCTCCGACATAACTAAAACACCACTACAGAAACCTTCAAGGATTAACTCACTCACGATGTGCTCCTTGATACCTATCTACACCTGAACATGCTGAAGTAAACAGGCAATCATGATTTTATCTTAAATTAAAAGTAAAATAAAAAAAATTATGTAACGTGTAACCAGGCGTTTATATCTTAGGGAACAGTCATTATTTACCAGCTGGGGGGGGGGGGGGGGGGTAATTTTTGGGGGGTCAAAATATTTTTGATGAACATATTGGGGGGGTGGGGGGTAAAAAAAAAGTTCCAATATTAAATGGGGGGTCAATTTTTTTCAAACAGAATTTTCAACAACTACAAAATTTTATGTTCTCCTTTCTTGACACTGTGGAATTGCTTTTTATATTTGTTATCTTGGTTCATGTATACATGCTTCTAATATTGAATAGGTATAATTGGATTTATAGCATCAATGACTAGCACAAGAAGATATACCACATGGGAAGTTAAATAGATATAAATTAGTTTGACAAATATCTGATGTATTTATGACTGTGGTTCTGCATCAAAAATAAATACTGACATCTGATTAGTATCAGATAAGTTTGATACGATCAAGCAATAATCTTTGCCTAATGCTACATTTAATCTGAATGTCTCAACCTTTTAATACATAATAGAGCATGACATAGTGACCTATTCCAGCTGCCCGGCCATCCCTACAAATCAGTTACATAGTAAGTGGCCTCTTTGGGAGATAATATTGACTTTAAACAATTTGTTTATCAACACAGTCTTATTTTAATTAAAGATGGATAGAGAAAAGAAGCAAAATGCTAAAATATTTCAACGTAAGCCTTATATAGAAAAACGATTTTAAAAAGAAAACTTCAAACAAAATATTGTGAAAATGATATTCGGATTTCTCTCCAAACATGCTCTACATTTTTTGAAAATCGACAAAAAATAAATGGATACATCATAAAGGTATAAAGCACAAAACTCCAAGTTTGATTTTCGTTCTCTGCTGACATTACTTGCTGTTTTAGATCATCTTGAGTGCAGCACACTTATAGAATTCCAAGATGCTTTTGAGATTTATTCATCTTTTTTTTTAAATCAACCAGATAAAAATGTTTTTCGGGACAAGATATTGGATGTTGATAAAGGACTAGTTTGCTGTTATTCCATGCACCCTTTTGATAAAGTAACATGCATTTCTTTGCGGCAGTGTAATGTTTCAAAGGAAGAATTGTTTCTTAATTTGACAGTATCAAATGATGAATTTACATTTACTTCCAATATCAATGGATTACAATACATAATTTTTTTATGTAAAAATACAGTTGAGAATGAAACAAATAACATTGATATTGATCAAGTTTGCAACATAGGGGTAAAACTTGCAAAAGCTCTCTTTGTTTTATTTGAAAAAAAATGTTTTCGCACACACAGCCAAGTGTCTCATCCTTGAAAATGTATGTGACAGTGTTGAAGAGAGATACTGGGCGTTGTATGAAAGCAGTCATGAATGTTGGAGACAGGGAGAGTGTCGAGATGAAAGTGAGAAAGATTCAGATGAAAGTGAAAGTAACAGAGAAATGAGTGATCATATGGAAGATGTGAGTGAAAGTGGACAAGAAGTTGTACAAGAATAGGTTAGTCATGTTTAGTTATTTATATATCTAAAACTTGTGATGTTGTGTAAATATGTTTATAAATGCATGTTTTCATCTTACAGTAAAAATATGTTGTTAATTAAATGGTTTAAATCATTGATAAATAATAGCACCAGATGGGGTGTCAAAGTTTTTTTATTAACTACATTTGGGGGGGGGGGGGGGTCATTTTTAAATTTACAATATGACTGGGGGGTACATTTTTTTTTTGTTCATTTCGCTAAAGAATTCCCCAACCCCCAAGCTGGTAAATAATAACTGTTCCCTTAAACGAACGTTCCAATAAATACTTGGATCTAAGTTGTCCACAAACAATACGGCAATATTAATAAAGGGCTGCGCTTTAGCGCATGATACGCCCGTTGCTCTTTTAACTTGTCTTTTATGCTTTAAATGAATTTATATGATCAACTAGAAATATATATACAAATCAAAAGGGATGTTACATTAATATATTCACCAAAGTTTCATAAAATCCCCCTTTTTTAAGTATAAAAATTCATTACTTAAGAAAACGTAAAATCTAAAATTTATAAAAATGGAAAGGGAGCTTATGTCAATAGATATAAACAATTTATCAAAGTTGCATAAAATTTTGTGAAAGTGTTAGTTATTGTCCCAAAATTGGAAAATCCCCCCTTTTTTTAAGCATAAAAATTCATAACACGGAAATGTAAAATCTGAAATTTATAAAAATTGAAAGGGAGCTTACATCAATTGATATAAACAATTCACCAAAGTTTCATGGACATTGGTGAAAGCCTTTTTGAGTTATTGTCCGAAGTGTTGAAAATCCCCCTTTTTTTATGAATAAAAGCCCCATAAATCCAAAACTTAAAATCTGAAATTTATAAAAATTGAATGAAAGGGAGCTTACATCAATAGATATTAACAATTCACCAAATTTTTATGGACATTGGTGAAAGCCTTTTTGAGTTATTGTCCGAAGTGTTGAAAATCCCCCTTTTTTTATGAATAAAGTCCCACAAATCCAAAACTTAAAATCTGAAATTTATAAAAATTGAAAGGGAGCTTACATCAATAGATATACACAATTCACCAAAGTTTCATGGACATTGGTGAAAGCCTTTTTGAGTTATTGTCCGAAGTGTTGAAAATCACCCTTTTTTATGAATAAAGCCCCATAAATCCAAAACTTAAAATCTGAAATTTATGAAAATTGAAAGGGAGCTTACATCAATAGATATAAACAATTCACCAAAGTTTCATGGACATAGGTGAAAGCCTTTTTGAGTTATTGTCCGAAGTGTTGAAAATCCCCCCTTTTTTATGAATAAAGTCCCTTAAATCCAAAACTTAAAATCTGAAATTAAAAAAAAACGAAAGGGAGCTTACGTCAATAGATATAAACAATTCACTTAAGTTTCATGGAAATTGGTGAAAGTGTTTTTGAGTTATTGTCCGAAGTGTGGACGACGGACGGACAGACGGACGGACGGACAACGGTATACCATAATACGTCCCGTCTAAATAAATAAATAAATAAATAAATAATCTTTATTTCAAGAGGATGATCCCATTAGTTAAAACTAATCTTCCTGAGAGTCCTCAAAATAATAATAACATATTTATAAGTACATAGAGTATTATAAAGTTATATTATACACAATATACAATTGTATTAAAATAATAATGAAAAAGCATATTAATTTGCACAATTGATGAAAAATTTGTAACATTTTGTTTTAAAAGATACAAGTGTATTACTCATTTTTATTTCATTTGGTAAACTGTTCCATATTTGAGAACCTGAATATGTAAATGTTTTCTTTAAAAAATTTGTTTTTGGTTTTGGAAGATTTAATAGTTTTTCATCAGCTGAACGTAAGTTATAATTTTGATTATCAGTAAAATGAAAATTTTCTTGTAAATAGTTAGGAACCATACCATTTAATGATTTAAATACAAGTATTGCCTTTTGGTATTGAATGCGTTTTTCCATATTTAACCAGTGTAAACTATTAAACAATAAACTGGATGATGTCATTATGTCAGCTTCTACTATAACCCTAGCAGATTTCTTTAATAACTTATTAAGTTTATTTATTCCACTTTCACAACAGCTTCCCCATATATTGCAACAATAATCAAATAATGACAGAATATAAGCATTAAAATAGATAATACGTATATGCATAGGTAAATATTTTCTTATCTTTTGTAATAAATTGATTCTGTTTGATATAGTACATGACATTTTATCTATCTGCTGATTCCAATTTAGGTTTTTGTCAATATATAAACCAAGAATTTTTTCACAATCTACATTTTCTATTTGTTCATTTGAAATATTGATATCTAAACTGTTTCCAGTTGAACAAAGCCTTTGTTTTGAACCAATAATCATTGATTTACAGTTTTTGGCATTTAATTTCATACAATTTTGCGAACACCAGTTTTCAATTACATGAATATCATTTTGAAGGTTAGAAGTTAACTGAAGTAAATTATTACCTTTACAATGTAATGTAGAATCATCTGCATATAAATCTATTAATGAATGTTCTATATTAAGTGGTAAATCATTGATATATAAAATAAATAACAGAGGGCCCAGGATAGAACCTTGTGGTACCCAGTTTTTATGCATTTAGTATTAGACATGACGTTATTGACCTTAACTTGTTGGCTTCGTTCAAACAAGTATGACTTAAACCAGTCTAGTGTACAATTTGAAACATTATAGTATTCAAGTTTTTTCAATAAAATTATGTGATTAACCAGATAAAAAGCTTTCTTTAAATCTAAAAATATAACTCCGTTTATCTCTCCATTATCTATATTTGCTAACCATTCATCTACTAATTTAGTAAGAGCAGTAGTACACGAATGTTTAGGTCTGAAACCTGACTGTGTAGTATTAAGAAGGTCATTACTATTTAAAAAAATATACAAACTATTAGCTATATGTCGTTCTATAATTTTTGAGAGACAAGGCAAAACTGCTATTGGTCTATAATTATCAGGATTACAGGCATCGCCACTTTTAAAAATTGGGCAAACTCTTGCAGTTTTAAAAATACTTGGAAATTTACCACTTTTGATGCTTAGATTAAATATATATGTCAAGGCTGGTGCAATGACATCGCTGCACATACTCAAAATATTTGGTCCGACATCAACTAAACCAGTTGCTTTAGACTTGTCAAGTTTTTTTAAATACATGTTTACATCTAAAATACTCATTTCTGGTATAATGAATTTTTCACTACCCGTTTGTAACTTTGATTTTACAAATTTATTGAGTGCATCAAAACTGGCACCATCATCATTATTACATAATTTGTTATCAACTATATGTTCAGCAATATTTGTGAAATGCACATTAAATGTATTTGCTATATCAACATCATTTTGAATTACACTATTTTTATATTCTAAATGCGTGATATTATTGTGTGCTTTTTTAGGATTTAGACTTTTGACATACTTCCAAATAGTTTTACTATCTTTACAATATGAAATAGCATTTTGGAAATATTTTTTCTTTGCCTGTTCTACTAAAAATGTAACCTTATTACGCCAAATTTTATAATTATATATATCACCAATTCTTTGAAAATAATCTCTTTGGTGTCTAGCGCTATTTATATCAGAAGTCCACCACTCTGGTTGTTGGGTGTTTTTTACCCTTTTAATTTTCTTAGGAGCATGTTTGTCTAGGGTGCTGAGAAATAAATTATACCAATAATTAGCTGCTTCATCAACATCTCCAATCGATTCAATTGTGATGAACATGGTTCATCAGTTTTATTTTACTAGGGTTCATCTTATTTCTTTTATCAAGTTGAAACATTGTTATACGAACTCGTTATGTTTGAAAGTTGAACAGTTGTCTACTTTCGGTTTTGTTTTGTTTACATTGCTATGGATATTTATAATATTTAGAATCAGTAACGGACCGGTCGTGGTTATCATACCCGGAAATATTCCGATCGGTAGTCGTAAACATAAGGGCCGTCATTCAAACGTTTTAGCATTAAGGGTTAGGTAATTATAAACACTCATATGAATAAGACATATGGTATCGTCCAAATTAAATGGTATGGTCCAAAACCTTAGTATATAAGCTGATGTGCTGTCAGAACAAGGGTCGCTTGATGGATAATCCAGACGCCTTAAAGAAGGGAAAAGGTAATTATCTACACTTTATAAAAGAATTAATAGAATCTGAATAAGAATCTATCTGCGTACCTGAATAAGGTTGCAGGAGTAATAAAGTTGTATTTACGCACCGGGTAATAGGTGCATAGGCGACTGTGCGGAAATACGTGCACTGGTTAGGCAGTGCACAGGCTGAATAAGCCAGATAGTGCACAGGATAGCGGTGCACAGGATAGTAGCGCATAGGTAGACATTAGCAAGGTTTGGAATAGTGCACAGGTTAGCACTGGTTGTTGCTTAACACAAGGTCTGTTCAAAGACAGCAACACGTCCCACAAATTGTTATTGTGTGTCAGAGGCAAAAGTTAACAAATTAAAGATAAAAATATAAGAAACGGTGCAGCTTCCAATATCCAGGGGTAAACTTTGATACGATACCCAGAAGTCACTACCCCGAGTACGTGACACAATGAGATAAAAAGGAGTATTTGTTAAATTTTCAATAAATTTATTTTTATCAAATTGTTTGAATGATCTATATTCTATGGACAAATGCTCCATTTTTGATATTTTTGGGTTAAGTTTTCTTGTTACGCAAACAGGATAATGATCAATGACAGCATAACTAGGCACCTTTACTTCTATAATATGGTCTACATCGGTCGTATATATATGGTCTATGGTAGTTGCACATTTATCTGTTACTCGTGTCGGTTTATTTACAATTTGTTGTAAACCATACAAATTAATACAGTCCTTCCATTTTTGGTTTCCGACAACTGTATGATTTATATGTGAAAAGTTTATATTAAAATCTCCTAAGAGTATAATTTCTTTATTTTCTGCAGACGCTTTATCTATTTCTTTTTCAGCTGAATCAATCCAAGATTGAAATGAACTCGGTGGACGATAAAAAATGCCTATTAAAATAGAGTTTGTGTTTGGAAATTTAATTTCAATCCATAAAGATTCAATACTACTTATTTCTAAATCGATTCTTCTCTGATGACATACACTATTTCGTATGTACGCAATGACACCTCCGCCATAATTAATAGCGTTTCTATCTTTTCTTTCTATTTTGTAACCTTCAATTTGTAATTTGTAAAAGACGACGGGCGTATAAAAACTACAACCATCTACGTTATGCACAATGAACTAAAATATACACACTGACTCTTTGTCGCCATATAAAGTAACAACGGACAATTATATATATACAAATATAGAACAATAAAACAGCCTGTCCGGAAGATGGGACGGTATGTCACTATAAGACAATGTGGCTGGTACAGCTTGTCCTCCGAATGGGACAGTCTGTTACTACTAGAAAGTGCAGCCTGGTACAACTTGTCCTCCGAGTGGGACAGTCTGTCACTACCAGACAGTGCGGTCTGGTACAACTTGTCCTCCGTCAATAGTACAAAGTGTCCTGTGAATATAAAGGCTCTTCTAGCACTTAATATATCCGACGTACGCTCGGTTGAAGGCTGACAGCTCATTGACAGCCAACCGACAGCCTCGCGTGCCGTTTCTCACTCTCTTATATACCCGTGGTCGATTTGATTATTTGCTGGATAGGGGTGTTCTCTATGTTACCCTTACGGAGCATAGAGAGTCCTTTACGATCACCCCATTAACTTTCGACCCGGCCACTTATTTTCCCGCCAAACGTCTAAATCTATGTAACTCTTTCTCAAGCGTAAACCATGTATTGCTGCACTAAGATTCTAATTGATTGTAACTTTAACTACCAATAAACATTACAATTATATTAGGAAAATTAAATAAAAACGAAAAATCTTAAAACAAAGAAAAATTGTAAAAATTGATAATACATAATGTATATATAACAAAAAAATATGTATTATGGGAAAAAAATAAAAATTGTCAATCTACGTTTACTAATATACTTAATAAATTATAAATTCCTAAACATTTACCAGAAATGCGCCGGAAAGTAAACATCAGTATTTTGAGGGTTTTCTGAAACTGAAGAAGAGAAGAAAGAAAAAGAAGAAGAAGAAGAAGAAGAAGAAGAACAGGGGGTGTCGTGTAAAACAACTAATCACTCAGTGACATATGTAATTTCAGGAGACAATTGGCAATGTTTTTTTTGTAGAATAGTATGTGCACTTTTCTTGTTGGCTTTATTTCAAGAAAAATATTATTGACCTGTTCCTTTGGTAAATACAGGATTTACACTTCCGAACACAAAAGTCTTAACACTTTCTGGTATGTCAAATCCTCTGTTTGCTGAGCAATTATCTCCTGGTAAAAGTTTCGTTAACAGTCGGTAATTTTCAGACAGTGATTTTCTTGTTACTAGATCATCCACCCTCGCGTGCACCCAACCTTTAGACTGTATATAAGAGGGTGTATATGGGGTATACAGACACAGAATAGAGAATAGTGGGGGAGGGGAGTAAAGAAAAGAGTAAAATAGGCAAAAAAATTACAAAAAAATAGAGAATAATATATTAATGGGTGCTAAAAAATAATGAATAACTGCAAAATTTAAAGAATTGGGTAAAAATATACTGATTACAGAAAAGAAAAATGTCCAGAATCCAGAAGTAATTTTAAAAGATAAAGAATAACGAGCGAAAATATTAAAGAAAACAGAAATGAACCGGGATCCCAATCAACACCCTCATACATGTCATATAATGACACAGATAAACAAATCAAAAACTTCACAGCTACTTGACCAGGCTTCAGCACGGGTAAGTAAATTCTAAGGTGTCTAACACAGTTAAAAACAATGTTACAAAAAACTTATCCTGTCACAGAAATATGTAACTTTACCCTGTCACAGAAATATATAACTTTACCCTGTCACAGAAATATGTAACTTTACGCTGTCACAGAAATATGTAACTTTACGCTGTCACAGAAATGTGTAACTTTACGCTTTCACAGAAATATATGTACTTTACGCTATCACAGAAATGTGTAACTTTACGCTGTCACAGAAATATGTAACTTTACACTGTCACAGAAATATGTAACTTTACGCTGTCACAGAAATATGTAATTTTACACTGTCACAGAAATGTGTAACTTTGCGCTGTCACAGAAATATGTAACTTTACGCTGTCACAGAAATATGTAACTTTACGCTGTCACAGAAATGTGTAACTTTACGCTGTCACAGAAATATGTAACTTTACGCTGTCACAGAAAGATGTAACTTTACGCTGTCACAGAAAAATGTAACTTTACGCTGTCACAGAAATATGTAAGTTTACGCTATCACAGAAATATGTAACTTTACCCTGTCACAGAAATATGTAACTTTACCCTGTCACAGAAATATGTAACTTTACGCTGTCACAGAAATGTGTAACTTTACGCTGTCACAGAAATATGTATTAAAACTTTACGCTGTCACAGAAATATGTAACTTTACACTGTCACAGAAAGATGTAACTTTACGCTGTCACAGAAAAATGTAACTTTACGCTGTCACAGAAATATGTAAGTTTACGCTATCACAGAAATATGTAACTTTACCCTGTCACAGAAATATGTAACTTTACGCTGTCACAGAAATGTGTAACTTTACGCTGTCACAGAAAGATGTAACTTTACGGTGTCACAGAAATGTGTAACTTTACGCTGTCACAGAAATATGTAACTTTACGCTGTCACAGAAATATTTAACTGTACCCTGTCGCATAAATATAAACTTTACCCTCTCACAGAAATATCTGAAAGTGATGAGGTCTTGTATTACCAATAGTAACCCTATCATTGAACTGACTATCAATCTGTCAAAATTTCAAGAAAGTTACAGACACAGCAATTGCGTAAGGTTAATTGCCTTAGAAATGACGATTCTAAATCGAATAATAATCATATCATAGATGAACAGTTCATTTTGTGAAAATACAGAGATTAATTAATTGCCAACGAGATAAATATTCAGTGTTCAGAAGAAATTAATGTAAATAAGTATAGGCAACAGTATGGCCTCCGACAATAAGAAAAACACATACCGTATAGTCGGGTATATAGGGTATAAACATAGAAAATATGACAAAATTAAACGATCAAACTAACGGCCTAATTTATGACACATTAGATAACGAAAAACAAGTATAAGCAATATGAACCAACGACAACCAACCAGACTCCTGCTTTGGGACAGGCACATACAGAATGTAACGGGGTTTTACATGTGTGTGACCATTCAACCCTCCCCTAACCTATACATATCAATTACATCACTTATTGCATCAAAGACAGAACGATAAAGTGATTCGATCAGTCAAGTGTTAATGTTCAAATCAACATCGGGGGATGGTTTCATAAACTTTTATAACTATATTTTTCATCAAAGATGATCAGTTATTGTCATTTTGGTGTTTATCAAATTTTTAGTTCCATAGTTATACTAAAATGAAAGAGAAAAACAATCAACCAACAGAAAATTAAGATATACAAGAAGATGCCCGCAAATTGCTGTACAAATGGGCGGTGAAACCAATTGCAATAAGAGTGTGGACACAGTAATAAGGTGAACACAGTGAGTATTTAGACACGGGCAATGCATTTAATTATATTTCTTTAAAGAGATGAACATGAGAATATAAAAAAGAAGATGTGGTATGATTGCCAATGAGACAACTATCCACAAAAGGACAAAGACATTAACAACTATAGGTCACCGTACGGCCTTCAACAATGAGCAAAGCCCATACCGCATTGTCAGCTATAAAAGGCCCCGATAAGAGACAATGTAAAACAATTCAAACGAGAAAACCAACGGCCCTATTTATGTAAAAAAATGAACGAAAAACAAATATGTAACACATAAACAAACGACAACCACTGAATTACAGGCTCCTGACTTGGAACAGGCACATATATACAGAATGTGGCGGGGTTAAACATGCTAGCAGGTTCCTAACCCTTCCCTTACCGGGGACAGTGGTATAACAGTACAACATAAGAACGAACTATAAAACACATTTTGCAAAAGATCTCATTCATCTTGGTTCTTTTTGCAATGTTTTGAAGGAAATATGTAAAGATTATAACTAGGGTTGTCAAATAGTAATATTTTGCCCATCCGGTTACTCAGATAATCGTTCGACCGATTAACCGGTTAACCGGTAGTTTACTCTGATGTTTGAAGGAATATCTATAGTACCCTACAAATAGATATAAGAAGATGTGGTATGAGTGTCAATGTGACAACCTTCCATCCAAGTCATACATTTACGTTTTAATAATACGATGAATTAAAGTTTGTCTTTTGGTATTATAAGGCTTGTCTATGAAGATTCCTGAAGAAGTTTGACTTTTAATAATCAAATACAGCGTATCAATAAAATTAACGGTACCAATTTTTTTGCACCAGCTGTGGCGTTTGTACTAACTTCAGATTGAAAGATAATATAAAACAAAACGTCTTGATCTCATAGAATTTAATATTGTCTGAAAATGATGATTCTTTCAGTTTCTCTTGTTGTCTTTTAAAATAATGTGAAGTTTTTCAATTTGAAATGATTAAGCCTGTTACTCGTACTATCAAGTATACATTGATTACATTAACATTGGTTTGCATTTCACAATTTTTGAGTTAGCATTTCGTTTAAATTATAACAAAGCCTTGCACGACGGAGATTGCACGTTCAGATGTAGGTCTACACAATATTAGATCAAAAATGAAATAATGAAGTAAATCGTAAAACTTAATCGTATTACTGATTTAAAGTTACTGTTAAAAAACATGTATACTAATTATGTTTCCTTAAGCTATTGCACCGAGCTGAAAGACAAGTTCTAATTAATTCTATATTTTTGGATAAGCAATTACAACATTCAATATACTGGACAATTGATCTGTCAAATTAATTACCATGACGACAATTTTTAAAGAAAACATATTAATTATTTAATAATTTCAATACAAATTTATATCAAATCTTTAAAAACTGAAAAAAAGTCCGGTTAACCGGTTAGCGTTTTTGGTATTCGGTATTCGGTCGTTTAAACGGTTAACCGGTTAACCGGTTAACCGTTGACAACACTAATTATAACCTATTAGGAATGTCTTTAGATATAAATAAAATAGATTAATGTCTATTTTACTGTTATGTTGAAATACAAGCAGGAAGTTAACACTTGATTTCTTCAATTCACAGAAACCTGTGTCTAAAACAGTTTGATACACATTATTGAAGATCCAATTAAAAAAATTAGAGTCAGGGTTAAAACACAGGATCGTACAGGTTACCGGAAACACAGATGTATTCTGTGGGGCCCTTTTCAATCTTTTGATAAAAGGGTGAAAATTTGTTTACGACAGTGGTTTGATAGAAATGTTTGTCGTTCTCTGTTTGTTTGCAATCGAGGTTCCGGTCGTTTTTTGGCTTATTATTTCGTTAATCATTGGGTAGAGGGAGGATTAGTAAAGGCAACAGTAATATACCGATGTTCAAAACTCATAAATCCATGGACAAAAAACAAAATCGGGGTAACTAAAACTGAGGGAAACGCATTAAATATCAAAGAAGAACAACGACACAACATTAAAATGTAACACACACAGAAACGGACTAAGCATTAGACAAAAAAAAATCCTATGAGAATAACAAATATAACATCAAAACCAATTACATGAATTTGGGATAGATAAGTACCTTGATACGTCTTATATTATTGTGAATTCACACTCAAAAATAAGAGAAAACAAACGACACAACGGAAATACAACGTTAAAATGTAATACACACAGAAACGAACTATAATATAACAATGGCCATATTCCTGACTTGGTACAGGACATTTTTAAAGGAAAAAATGGTGGGTTGAACCTGGTTTTGTGGCATGCCAAACCTCCCTCTTTTGTGGCCATCTGAAATATAACATTAAAATGACAACACAACATTACAGGACTACAATGTAAATGAAAAGGAGAACACAATTGACAAAGAAACACACGAATAATAGCTAAAAAAAAAATCAACAAGTTTTAACTTTTAATATGCCAGAAGTGCATTTTGTCCACACAACACTTACTAGTGACGCCCAGATACAAAAGTTTGAAAGCCGAAACAAATACAAAGTTGAACAGCATCGAGGACCAAAAGTTCAAAAAAATTGTGCCAAAAACGGCCAGGGTTTTCTGTTAGGTACAAGAACATCCCTATTATTTAGAATAATTTATACTTTTGCAAACAGTAAATTGTATAAAATGACTATACAAAATATGTACATGATAACACTCAAGTATTAACTAATTACAGGAAACAACCGAAATACATGACATAACCCGACAGATGCATCACAAAAAATAGACACATCCGAATAAGTTAAGACCTCAACGCCAAGTGACGTCATATTTGAAATTGTAAAAAATGACTAAAAAATGACGTCACATTTGAATTTGTAAAACAGTTCATCAAAAATGAAAAATGACGTCACATTTGAATGAATAAGATACAATACACATACAGAAGGGGAGGGTACTAATATGTCGTTCTCCGTTTGTTTTTAATTGACCATTGCTAATACTTTCGTTATTTTAAATAATTGCATCTTTTAGTCTAACATTGGGTAAAGAGGGGACTAAACATACAAAGGGGGGATGGTCCAAATATGTCGTTCTCTGTTTGTTGTAATCTACGATCCAGCCGTTTATCAGGACTTCAGGTGCCTGTGTTTTCATATTACAAGGGGAAATAGATCATTTCGACACGTTCAACGCCCATTTTATTTTTAGACAGTTCTGCACATGAGTAAAATGGGTACATGTCGTTTAACTTAGCAAAATTATGCACTTGCAATGGAATACAGGATACTTATTGGACCAAAAGAGGGACGAAAGATACCAGAGGGAGAGTTAAACTCTTCTTCTTATTCTTCCAGGTACGGAACCAAATTCAAATTTTGAATGTATGAGGTCCCGGATATTGATGGAAAATAAACAGTCAACGCCATGGCTGAAAAAAAGAAGACAAACAGACAAACAACAGCACAGAAGACACAACATAACGCAACAATTACAAACTTGGGGTGATTTCAGGTGTTCCGGAAGGGTAAGCAGATCCTGCTCCACATGTGGCACCCGTCGTGTTGCTTATGTTATTACAAATCCGGTATATTTACATTCGTGAAAAGGAAAGGGTATTGTAGTTACGACATAAGGAACATATCCGATATCATCTGTGAAACTAACTGTCTTATTTTCTATCCTTTCTATTTATACTTTCACTTGGATTTCGTGGACAGAACGCCGACTGAACATGCGCGAAAGCGTAAATGACACGGATCGATAACAGTCTCCGAATTTGGATATTTTCTAAAAAAAATCATGTTTTCTGTGGAAAAAGATATTTTTTCAAAGACACATTTAGGAAGTACACAACACTACATTTATACGTCATATCACAAATATTTCCGACTTTGTTTGATTTAATGGGAGTTGAGGCTCAAAGAATTAGTAGTATAGATGTAAACAATTATAAATACATATATTGATGTCAACTGATTTATTCGATTATAGACAAGTGTCAACTACGTTTTATAATCATTTGAGAATGAATAAGAAAATAAATAAGGAAAACAATAAATTGACGTTAAATTATTTCAGAATGAAATGTAGAATGGAACGTCGATACAGATTTTCCTGATTATGATCCCATCACTAGGCCTCAAATACCTGATACTAAATCAGTTCTTGTTTCTGTTTAACAGGACGTTCTAACGTACATGGAATCTTTACACCATAAGTTCCGACTGTTGAAGTTTAAAATCATCCCGTCTAAAATTTTACAGACGGCATCACGAGTTGGTTTACACTTATAGTATATCGATCTGTTTCTCAGATAAAACCGGATACTTGTTGTAACCATAATCTCGTCCTCAATTTTAGGAGTAAAACATACCGAATGAGAATTATCATAGGGTTTGTTCTTACGCGAAGAGGACGTCCATTTTTGGAGCAGGATATACACACCCTTCACGAGTACTACAGAACTCCGCCGTTTGTGGTGGGGTTCACGTTGCTTGGTCGTTAGTTTCCTTTTTTAATCGTATGCTTTTGCTATTTTGTTTTAGCCCAACTATGCTTATGCATATATATTTATGTTCAAATTTGATAATTATAGACAATTATTCAGGATTATTTATTTGATAGGAAAGTATGGCATGTATAGGTCATGTGTCTTAAGGCTTATAAAAAGGTTCACACTAAACGCGTGTATTGTAAGTTTGTTTATAATTAGTTTCATGTGATAGAAATTACCTCAATCTCATCCATATTCTGGTTCAATTTTAAGTGAACAATGTAATACATGTAACATAACATTTGCTAACATGTCGGCGTTTTATTTAAAAATAAATATGATCATTCCAAATTTATTTTGAAAACATGTTCGTAGTGTGAAATACTTGTAAAGACATTTGATTAAGCAGGATTAAATATCATTTATTGTATTGTGAATACTGCAATTTTCTACGGCGAACTCTCATAAAAATTATTCCCTAAACGAAATTATTTTTCTTTTCTTTGTCATGTTTCTTTCGAGAGAAGATGATGGTTCCTTTTTAAGGGAAAATAAAGCTCCCTACGTTATTAACATAAACAGCACCAATGTATCTGCAACAGATGCGCATTTCGACAATCAATGTCTCTTCAGTTATGCTCGAAGCCAAAATATTTGAAAATCTAAAGTTTATCTAAAATATAAGAGCGATAAACAACAAAATAAAAAAACAACAAAAAGTAAAGTTATGGAAATTCTTTGTTTCCTTTACTATGCTTTGTCTACAAACCTTTATTTATTTTAATGAACGGATATGTTATATTTATTACCGGGAAATAATTAAATCAGGAATTTCGATATGAAAAAAACCTCTAACCTCTTTAATTGAAAAAAAAAATTTGGTTATTAACTGATGCGTTTTAGACATGCCAGAAAGACTTGCTCTAGCATTATCTTATTACAAACAGGATATGACAGCATATATTTTACGACGGTGTTTAAAGACCGAAAATATAAATACGATACATGCTAACTTATTCATGATTTATTGATTAAACTTATTAATTTATCATTTTGGTATGCTCTTAAAACATTTTTTCATTGATACATAAACTGATTTTATCTGTGCACGTTCAAGATTTTATAAAACCAGTTGATTGTTGATAGATCCCTTCATTCATAACGCATCATTGTAAATATAACGGAATTTGTTGAGACTGTCATCAAATTGAGAAGGTTAGTGCTATAGGACCAGGTTTAATCCACCATTATCTGCATTTGAAAATGCCTGTACCAAGTCAGGAATATGACAGTTCTTGTCCATTCGTTTTTGATGCGTTTTGTATTTTAATTTTGCCATGTCATTATGGACTTTCCGAATTGTTCAGTATTTTTGTGATTTTACTTTTTTTTCAAATGGAAAAAAAAATAAAAAGCATTGGAAACTACTGATTCCATTTTAAACAAATAAAATGCGTGTTGGAAGCTTTGGTCTTTTTCATAACCATATTGTTTTCACTCTTGAAAAGTCGGCCATGTATTTCATATACACGTTTGTTTAAGTAATCATCATATCGCGATATATGTTTATACATTGAATGGTATCAGAAGACGACTTGTACTATCCTTCCATTATCTATAAATCTGTTTACATTTGTATATTGTATCGTATTACTGCGTCATCTATTATCTTATTTGTTTTGTAGGTACATTATATGGGTTTATTTAAGTCCATTTTCATATTCCATGTTTATAGGTAGTGTGTGATAAGATACAGAAGACTGATCATACGATATGTGTCCGAATTATTCAAGGTTTAATTTATATCATTATTTATTTGTCAATTTGATTTGTGTACTGAAGTTTACTTATTAAGTGATCTATACACAAGGACAAAATAAAATATGCATATACCACTTGGCCCGAGAAAACAGTTATGTTTTGTAGTGCATTTCTTTAAGACAATAAATTCAAATTAAAAAAATGGCACCTGCTTTTTCTCAAAAACCTTTTTAAAGTGTAGTGTACTACCAGTGGGACAAATAATATCAAAATTATAGAAAATTCTACCAGCTCTAACTGAAATTATTGACAATTCTGTGTTAAAGGGGTGTTAAATTTCTAAAATTTGACCTTTTAGAACTGGACCAATTAACTTCTTAACATAAAGATTCAGCACCCAAATTATTTTGACTTACTACTTAATATTTCATGCATTTAATATCAAGAAATAAATTGGGAAAGTGTATCAAATAAAACATGCAAGTTGTACACTGTTTACACTAGGGACTATATTCGTAGACAACGAAAACCAAAGGACGATAACTGTGTCCTTGGACCTAATAGGACAGAAAGACTTGACCAAACTAGGGTCATTTTAATATAGACATTTAGATGTTTATTTTTGACGTGTAAATTAAATATCTTCAGCTGTCAAGATTTTGGCCTACAAATTAAAAATTTTGCAAAGATTTGCTTTTTAAATGCTTTTGAATATCAAATATTAAGAATTAAAAGTATATGAACACTCATTTTATTTATCAGATGTATTGTAATTATTCCAAAGTTAAATGTATATGAACCTATGCCTGAAAATAGAGATTTTCCAATTTAGGGACGCCTTATATAAATATGAATTTTTCTCAGCCAATTTGAAGTTTTTGAATTTTTTTAAGCCTACATTATTCTTTCGTATATATTAAATGTACTTTAAATGTATAGAAAAGTTACAAAAAGCATACCACATGAGTATAAAATGGTCTTGGGCCATATAGTACTGAGAATTATTTAAGTCGATTTAGGCGGTAGCCCATATTGACATATAAAAATGCACCTAGAAGCTATTAGAAATGAAAATATGTTACTTTTTGCTCATTTCTATGCTAAGGCTTTATGATACAAGAAGTATAATTACAAAAGGACTCTTGCATTTAAATTTTTTGAAAGACAATATGGTCTGATGGCAATTTTTTTCACTTTTCAATGGAAAACTTGCATTTAGTTTTAGTCTAATTAGGCATAAATTAGGACTACTTACTATCATACAGAGAAAAAAATGGTAGCCTATAAAAGGAATAAGGTGTACTGAATATATTAAAGTGCTTTTTTTTACAGATTTAGTGAAATATTTGTGATGGACTACAGATTTGATGTACAAAGCTCTTCACATTTTACATACATCTACATTGTATTGGGCCGTTTAACCATGGCCGTGAATACAAAATATCTGCATTTTTTTTCTGTGATAATCTACTTTTATCTATATCCAGAGTTCACAAATGGTTAATTAAATTTGATTTAATCATAGAAACACAAATATCAGGAACAACACAGCTGTCAGATAAAAGTCAGCATGCCACTTAGCCATAAAATGTAAACTGCTTTAAAATGCTTATTGTATAGCCGTAGAATGCCAAAATGGCACATTTTAACAGAATTTCTGTAAACCAAAGATGTAAATCCTTTACTTTGATTGAGTTTGACAAATTGAAACCAGCAAATCATTCAGGAAAGTTGCCAAAGTACAGAATCTAGATTTTAGGAATCCATCTCTTAGGCCCGAGAACACAGTTATTTCGTAGTGCATTTCTTTTAGACAATAAATTCAAATAAAAAAAAGTAGTGTACTACCAGTTAGACAAATAATATCAAAATTATAGAAACGTCTACCAGCTCTAACTCAAAATATTGACAATTCTGTGTTAAGGTGGTGTAAAATTCAGTTTGACAGCTCCAGACATGCTAAAATTTGACCTTTTAGAACTGGACCAATTTTCTTCTTAACATAAAGATTCAGCACCCAAAATTTTTTGACATGTAATTACATCCCCCTACTTTATATTTCATGCATTTAATATCAAGAAATAAATTGGGAAAGTGTATCAAATAAAACATGCAAGTTGTACACTGTTTACACTAGGGACTATATTCGTAGACAACGAAAACCAAAGGACGATAACTGTGTCCTTTGACCACTTCCTACGGATTTAATATAAAGAAAAACTATTTCCAAACACAACCATTCAAATAGCGAAACGAAAACTTGTTTATAACTTGAAATATATGTTTGAAACATTAGAATACAATGTATAACCGATACTATCATAGCACTGATTGGACATTCTGATATTTTAACCAATACTTGATGGGTTGATACTTTACCACGTTATCAAGTTTCAACTTCATATTCTCGTCTGAACATCATAGTAGAGTCTTATCATAGCGTGAATTCTCGTGAATGTACTTTGGAGTTGACGTACACAACGCGTTGAACGTATCTAAAATAACTCTAACAAAGTAATTGTTATATTCACAAATATTTCAGACGTTCAAACACAAATAATAAAAACAGTAAAATCTGTTTTGAATTAAGAGCATAACAATGGTCACTTAAGACGGATGGTCTTTTAATACATGTTCAATTTATATGAAATGTACTACAGATGGATCTAAATTGAGTGTTTTTTTAACACAGGGTTTTAATTTATACATTGGTATATTAAGCAGGTTTGACTGTAGTTGTAATTGACACTGGAAATAAATTGTATTTGCATTGATTGCTTTAAGTATACTTTGTGACAACGCTGCGTGACTGTGTTCAAGTCAGCACCTATTTGTTGACCTGATATATGAAGTGTTTATAAGTGTCAGACCACCAATTACTCCCTCCGATTTATCACGTTTGTAAATGTAGTCCTTCTTTGAAACAAAATAGTGCTTTTGATGTCCTATAACTTCAACTAACCCACAAATTTGCAGAAATGAAACTTTTGGCGAAAGAGAACTATATTTAGACCATTTTGAGTCAAAATTACTTGTCTATGAGTTTGCATTAAACATTGAGGATTAATGCACTCCATAGTATACTTATTTAAGATTTCCAGAAAACTAGAGGGTCATTTTTGGAGTACGTCTTTTTAAAGGTCATTTTTTTTCTTAAGGTCTTTTGTTGAAAATTGGCATGCAGAAAGCTGATACATGTATAAGTCAGGACAAACCTGGTTTCTATGAAGTTACAATTCAGGTATCATATTAAGAAAGCTGTGAAAATTGCAAAATTTGGTTGAACTGCTAGGAATATTTAATTGGTGGTCTGACACCTTATAGTTTCTTGTCATAAATAGTGAATTCTTTAAACATTCTCGATAAATACGCAGTCCTGAATAACAATCGCTTGTTTTGGGGGAATGAAGGTACTAGTTGTAAAATCCAATTACATGTGTATGGTTGATCAATATTAAAACCAAGTTCGTTCAAACAAGTTATATGTTGGCATTTTAATTTAAAATGAAACCAACCATCATATATTCCGCCATACGTATGTAGTTCATATTAAACATTACCTCCACCTGATTAAGGAATGAGACTACTTCATTCAAACAAAACATTTTTAAAACGGTTTTTGAAATGGTGAATTGTTTGCTGGAATTATAGTTATTGGCGACTCCTAACTTTTAGACTAAAATTGGTTTACAATACCCTGAAACCAGAATCAACATATCAAATATTGAGCTATTTATTTGTACTTTTATTTGATTAGATTATTGTTTAATTTAATGGTATTAAAATAATTCAATAATTCTTCACTTATATAAACATGTTTTGATATGTTGGAGAGAGGTACTTTCCTGAACTTCTTCCAATTCCAATCCAGAACTCAAACAGTCATTAGCCTTCGTTACCTTTCTCTCACACATGAAATATAATTTCAATCCTACCCCTATCTGCCCCGACAGTCCCCTTGTGTAACAGTCTGGTATATACAACTGCAGAGCACATTCCTGATTTATCCTTTAAAACCCCAATGAGTTATTCGAAATTCAAGTGTGGAAATTAAGAGCAAATTTAGCTGCGCAGAAGTAAAAATACGATGCAATAGGATATTGTGAACTTAAAAAGTTTAAAAATCAAACGTATGATAACCGGTATACACAACATCAACATCCTTCGAATATTTTAGAAAATAATTAGAAATCGAAATAATTCCACTGTAGTAACTTTGTTTATTTGTGTTAATCTTTGTGTGTACTTTTGTGTGCTTATTTTATTTCTTAAAATATAATTATAATTACAATTGTATTTGCTATCAAATGATTACAGTAAAGCTTTCAAAAACATTGTCTGCTTCAACATATATACGCATATGTTTGTAAAAACAAAGAAAATCATACGGTTCAAGGTAATCTCCAGTCTTTATTGTCTATTTGATCTTTAATTGGTATTAACATGTCACCTGTAAGTATTAATCTAGTTTGTTCATTTATTGGATTAACAGGGTTGAAAATATGTCATGACATCGATATATTTATAAAAAGGAAGGTGTGGTATGATTGCCAATAAGACAACTGTCCACAAGAGACCAAAATGACACAGATATTAACAACTATAGGTTTGCGTAAGGCATTCAACAATGAGCAAAACCCATACCGCATAGTCAGCTATGAAAGGCACCGATATGACAATGTCAAACAATCGAAACGAGAAAATTAACGGCCATATTTATATATAAAAATAAGAGCGAACAAAAAATATATAACACATAAACAAATGACAACCACTGAATTGCAGGATCCTGAATGGGACAGTCACACACATAAATAATGTGGCGGGGTTAAACATTTTAGCGGGGTCCCAAGCATCCCCTTAACCTGGGACAGTGGTATAATAGTACAACATAAGAACTAACTATAAAAATCAGTTGAAATAAGCATAACTCATCAAATGCACAAAAATACAAGCGGGTACTTGTAAATCCAGACAACAAAAAAGACACATAGGACATATCTTAGAGTACTCACAGTTATCTGATAGCTAGTTCAAAGCCACTAACTACTGATAAAAAAATCATGCATTTAAGACTAAACTAATAATCCGTACTTATCCAAAATCCAATGGAATTAATTTAAAGACGTCAGAAAAAACATGACTTTTTGCAATGCCAAGTTACAGTTATCGACAGATTGTAGATCCATGAATGTGTATATTTATATAACATACTAGTAATATTTAGTTTGCTTTTAATTTATTGATTACAAAACCAATATTGATACCAATAAAACAATATTCAATGATCTTATTACAGTGTTGAATTGGTAACCTTTTAGAATAAGTTTATTTAAAGGAGCGATAAGTTTACATGTATCACTCCTTAATGTCTGGGCACGGTGAACAACATTTCCGTAAACATGAGGATTTGATATCCTGTTTGAAATACGTTTTCTATAGGTACAACCAAACTTAAAAGCCAATGGACAAATTTAGTACAGGTTTTAAGTAATTTATGATGACGATATCCCTGGTTTAATAAGGTAAAGTTTACAAGACTAGTTTTCAGTTAAAAGGTTGAATTTTAGATGCGTGTGTATTTATTTTCGCGATGATAAGCCAACCGCGAACATAAGTACAATTACAGTATTGCTTGTTTCCTGTATGTTGCAATGCTGTGTCTACAGTTACCTTATAGATTTCAATGAACACACATGTAATATATGGTACTAGTAAACATTGAATATTTCAATATAGAAAAACTCAAAGCTTTAATTGAATTATTTTTATTTGAATGAATATTTGGTTATTTACTGACGCGTAATAGGTGCATGTAATATAATTATATAACAAACAGGATATATATTCCAAATTCATTTTACGATGACCTTGTTTTTAAAGACCGCAAATATTAATACGATATAAGACAACTTATTAATGCATTATTGAATAAAATTATTAAGTACTCATTTTAGTATGATTTTAGAACATTTTCTCAAATACTGATGTCGATTGAGAATGTTTAAAATTTTATAATATTAGTTAATTGTTTCAATAATGTAATTGTGTTTGTAGCGTCGGTCTGGAAATCAGCCATGTCTTGTTCATAACCTCGTTTGTATTAACTCTTGAAAAATTGGTCATTTATTTCGTCAATGCGTTTGTATGTATGTTATCTTCATATCTCAATATATGTGTATACAGTGAGTGGTATCATGAGAGGACTGGTACTATCTTACCATTATCTGTAAACCTGTTTACATTTGTATATTGTATCATAACACTACGTCAGCTATTATCTTATTTGTTTTGTAGGTACATTATATGGGTTTATTAAAGTCCATTTTTATATCCAGAGCTATTACTGTGTATAAGATAAAGAAGACAGATCATACGATATTTGTCCGAATTCATCAAGGTTGAATTTATATAATTATTTATGGGTCAATATGATATCGGTACTAAATGTTGTTAAGTAATCTATAGACATTAAGTGCAAATAAAATGTGCATAAACCATTTCATACAAATTTAATAACGAAAACTTCTTGCAACACACAATCTTTCAAATAGCGAAACGAAAACCTTTTTATAACTTGAAATATATGTTTGAAACATAAGTATACAATATATAACCGATACTATATTATGGCACTGACTAGAAATTCTGATATTTTAATCAATATTTGATGGGTTGATACTTTCCTACGTTATCAAGATTCAACTTCATTACCCGTCTGAACATCATATTATAGTCTTAACATAACGGGACTGTTCGTACATATTATTCGCAGTTGACGTACACAACGCATTGAACGTATCTAAAATAACTCTAACAAAGTAATTGTTATATTGTTATATTCACAAATAGTTCAGACGTTCAAACACGAATAATAAAAACAGTGAAATCTGTTTTGAATTTAGAGCATAACAATAGATATAGGAAGATGTGGTGTGAGTGCCAATGAGACAACTCTCCATCCAAATAACAATTTAAAAATTAAACCATTATAGGTTAAAGTACGGCCTTCAACACGGAGCCTTGGCTCACACCAAACAACAAGCTATAAAGGGCCCCAAAATTACTAGTGTAAAACCATTCAAACGGGAAAACCAACGGTCTAATCTATATAAACAAAACGAGAAACGAGAAACACGTATACATTACAAAAACAGACGACAACTACTGTACATCAGATTCCTGACTTAGGACAGGTGCAAACATTTGCAGCGGGATTAAACGTTTTAATGGGCCCAAACCTTCTCCCTTTTTCTGAAACAATAGCATAACATCACACTACAGAAAAACATACGATAAAATATCAATTGGCAGACTTAACTCAATAAAAAAACGTATGATTACACAATGAACGAATAAATTTGAAATCTGAATACAAATGCACAGTTAATTAAATATTAGAGACAAACATTCATGACCAAAAGGCTAACAAACAAATTTAAACACACTGAGAAATATTTAACCAATCAATGTTCACTTTAGAAAAAAAAACGTTTTTTTATAATCTTGAAGTTTATACAAATGTTGTAAGAATAAGTGAAAAATTGAAGATATTACAAATAATCCAAGCTGGTATACAGACAAGATCCATATAAATAAAAAATGACAAAAAAGCATTATAAACAGTATCAACAGGTCGAATTAACAAGAAAATACGATTTGAGAGTACTCGCAGTTATTGACAGCTAGTAAAAAGCCAAAATCAATTAATAGTAAAAAATCATGCATCAGAGACTAAAATCGACTAAAACACATCACAGAGATTTAGTATTTTAACGTCATTAATAGTCAAAGAAGACATGACTTGTGCAATGCCAAAAATAAATGTATCGACAGGTAGTAGTATAGTGAAGAGCGACTTCTATAGAAATAAAAGTTAACGTGGCTGTGTCCCCTGTACATCTCGCCTCAAAAGATAATGAAATTTAGTTATGTTTTAATTTGCTAATGACAAAATCAATATTTGTGCCAATGTGAACTATATTCAGAGATCTAATTACAATATTGGTACGATAACCCTTACTTATAAGTTTGTTTAAAGGTTCGATGAGTTTACAAGGGTCACATAGTGATTTCCTCGCTTTAAGTACAAGATTACCATAAAATTTAGGATGAAAAATACCATTTTTAATAAGCTTTCTACAGGTATAGCCAAATTTACTAATCAAATCTTTGTATCTATGAAAGAATTTAGTAAAAGTTTTAAGTAATTTATGGTATCGAAATCCCTGACACAACAATTTACCAGTGATGCATTGATTACGTTCGTTAAAATCTATGACATCAGAACACACACGGGCAAACCGAACGAGTTGCGATATATAAGCACCGTATGATGGAGCCAAAGGCACATCACCGTCTAAAAATGGAAAATTAACAATAGGAAATGAAAAATCGTCTCTTTTGTCGTAAATTTTAGTGTGAAGTTTCCCGTTTGAAATTGAAATGTCTAAATCTAGAAAAGGACAACTGCTGCTGTTTATGTTAGATTTAGTTAAAGTAAGTTCGTTTGGGTAAATTTCTGAAGTATATTTAGAGAACTCTGGATTATTCAACGAAAAAATATCATCCAGATAACGGTAGGTATTTTTGAATGTATCAACCAAATGTAACAATGATGGGTCTTTACTGAGTTTGGTCATAAACTGAGATTCATAGCAATATAGAAATAAATCTGCTATTAAAGGGGCACAGTTGATGCCCATAGGAATACCTACTACCTGACGATACACTTTATCGCCGAAACGTACATAAATGTTATCAAGCAGAAAGTTTAAAGCTTCAATCATATCCTCACATTTCCAGTAAGTGTATCTAGCATACTTTCCTTTTTCGTTACAGAAAAAGGCCTTAAACGAGTTACAGCAAATAAAATTACAATGAGATTTTTCGAAAGACCATTTTATCAAATACAAAAACTTTTTCTTTGTAAGATTGTGTGGAAGTGTAGTGTACAGAGTAGAACAATCATAACTGTCAACAGAATTGTAAGGACCATTGAAAGCATGTATTTTATCTAAAACCTCTAAAGAATTGTTAACACTCCAAAAATAATTAATACCATTATTTTCATAAGCTTTATTACAAAAGTTAATAACCAGTTCTTTGATAGTAGAAAGGGAGGTGGTTAGAAGCACTGATAGATTAGTAGTAGAACACTTACTCGAAGCGGAGATGAAACGGAATTTAAATGTTTTTTTGTGTAATTTCGGTAACCAGTACATGGTAGGGACTTTCAAATGTTCGGAAGATGCTTTAAGCTGGGCAGTGGCAGTGGTATGCTTGTTAACGATTTGACTCTGACCTGAATGTAGAGTAATTGATCATTTCGTTTTGAAGAACTTTCGTGTAGTATATGCGTCACACCACCACTACATTATTTGCTGCCTTGTCTGCCGGTACGAACACAAACCGCTCTGCGAGTACCTTGAGTTTGTTTTTTATTCTAGAAATGGGTATATCATGGTTCCTATTATTAATTTCAGAATTGTTTTCTAAATGAGATATTCGAATATCAACAGTATTCATAATTTTATTCAAATAACTGTCTAAAGATTTTTTATCGGATTTTTCACGTTTGCACCATTTTTTACAATAGGCAGACAGAGCGTCTTTAATGACCTGACGACACTGTTTCCAATCTATTGTAGATGGAGGACGGTATTTCGGTCCTTTCTTTAGTTATGACTTCACGGTCATCGACTATGTTAAGGTCTCATGTGATAACATGACCATAGGGAACATATTTAAAACTAGATGTTTCGCAACCTCAATTGGAAGGAACATTATTTTCTATATTGACGTCTGTTGTAATTGACGTATAATTGAAAATCAAATTTCTGCTCGTTTTTTTATAAGAATACGAAATAATGGGTTGTTCTATATTATCAAAATATGGAGGTATTAAGCTATAGACAGAAGAGTCATTGAATATGCTAGACAAATAAAAAAAAATCAATACCACTATTTATATATTTTAATTTGAGAAAATGTCGTTTACGATTTTCAGGTTTATCAATAATAGGAAAAAGCCTGTGATGACAAAAGGCTGTAATAATACGGGTGTATTCATAAAATGGGCTAAAAAAAGAAATTTTATCACACTCAAGAAAAATAGCATATAATTTACTTATAGGTTTCTGACCCAGTTTGCATAATACTTGATGTCTGCCATTATTCTGGTCACTTAAGTCGGATGGTCTTTTAATACATGTTCATTTTATATGAATTTTTGAAATTTTTGAAATTTGCAAATTAGATTACTTTTACGTTTTTTTACACATCTGTTCAATTCAAAATACAATTCCAATTCGTTTTTGAAGATGTTGTAGATGTCGGCGGATTTTGTTCTTTGTTCCGACGTGTAAAATGATTTGTAAATTGAGAAACCTATCAACATTATGATAAGATTGATGTCATTATAATGTCGGTCTTTGATTTTATATCCAAAGACTATATCTATTAAGTTTATTTTCTTACAGAAGTTTATGACAATCATTTTTTTTTGTTATTCTATTCCACATGTCTTTTAAAAATTCACGATCGATAAAAAATGTTGATAATTGTCTGTGCCTTTACTTAAAGCACACTCTGAGGTATTAGATATTTTCAATTTGAAAAGATTTTCGGTGTTCGGACTACATAGCTAAATAATTTCCAATTATAAACTTTAAGCTTGTTTATGTATATTTCTTTGTTTGTAAAGGATAAGGAGTGTCTAATTTGTAATGGTTTTATAATCTTTGCCATTGTATTATTCCAATATTTGGAGTTATTTTTTTTTTTTATAAAATATTGATAGACGGTTTTGTTATCAAGATCTGCAAATTTTATTTCCATTTCATTCATTCTGATTATGTTTTCGTTAATACTCTCTCGGGTTTTAACAGATTTATTTGTTTTCATGATATCTATCCTAATAGATATTTTTAGTATTGATAGTTCGGCTATCCAGTTGTGTTTTATTTCCAACGTACGCAGTATTGTCTTTTTGTTGATTTGACCGTTATCGTCAATAAGTTCATTGATATAGATTATATTGCTTCTGATCCAATGGAGCATCAATAATGGTTTATTTTTTTAATTTTCATGTTTTGATTACCCATTATAATTTCTTTGCGTATTTCTCTAAAGGTAGTGGGTGATTTAGTTTGATCTCCACCTTTCCGTATCCAGCATTTTACAATATCTAGATAAAATTCTTGCAATTCAGTTGTAATTTTAAGTGGTTTCAAATTTTTTCTAAATTCATTTTGGAGATAAAGAAGTTTTCTCCGTATTTATCAAAAAAAGAATCTCGGAATAATTGACCAATTTTCATGTTTTGACTTCCATTAATCTTGATACCCATTTCATGTTAAGTGTATAAAACTAACTGTCGATATCAATCATATCGAGTCCTCCTGTACTGTAATCTGCTATGAGAGTTTGCCTTTTACTTAGTTGTGTCAAGCGTTCCAAATGAGCTTAAAAAAATCTTTTTCTAGATTGTCACTAAACGTTTTATTTATGACTGTCATGCTTGCTAGGTATGATAATTGTGGAATAATAAGTGATTCGATTATAAGAATTGTACCGATCATAGTAAGATGTCATTTATCCAAATAATTCATGAGTTTTTTGGCTTTTTCAAAATTATTTTCCAAATTTAGTTCTGCGCATTCTGCTTTATTTGTGCCAAAATACAATTCTAACACTTTAACGGGTTCATCTGTGAATTTTATATCATCTACTTTATCTTTACATTTTTTTTTATTTGTCCTATCCAAATGCCTTCCGTTTTATTTTATTTAATTTAAGACCAGAAAATGTGTCAAATATCTAAATAACGTTTAACAATTAATTCAATGCTCTTCAACTTTATATTTATTTGGCTTTTTAACTATTTTGATCTGAGCGTCACTGATGAGTCTTATGTAGACGAAACGCGCGTCTGGCGTATAAAATTATAATCCTGGTACTTTTGATAACTATTAACAAATCGAGAACTCTAGATTTCCTGACGTCAGAATATATTGGCCTAGAAATTTCCGAAACACAACTCTAATATGGCCTTGAAAAACTGACCAATCGACTCAATAAACTACAATGCTTTGTGGGCTTCTACAAGTTTACTTCACTTGAAAACACGTCGAATAAGTGGGAAAAGTGTCAACTAATATAGTATCGTGGACTCTCAAAATAAATGTTTTTGTTCTGCGAATATGTTTTTGGTAAAATATATAACATAATCTTCAATTTGCATGTTCAGATTAAAAAAATATTGATTACGGGCTTCACTATTTGACTTTCTTTTCGCCTTGTAAAAGTAGTTGAACAGGTTTGTACCATTGTTATGCGTTGTACCTGTGCAATAAGTGAAACAGTGAAATTTCAGATGAAGTGACCAGTGTCCAGTATGTAAATTTTTTGAGCTTTTTAAAACCTCTATAATGTCATTTTAAAAACATTTCTGCTTCAAAAAACACGAAAACTGGCACTGAAACACTTCTATCAGTACTGGATGTGTTAACTTTTTATCAGGATCTGAATTAAAAGTAAGAACATCATAATATTCAGTATGCTTAAAATAAGTGTTATAAAAGCGGGTAGAAATTGGACTCGATATTCGAATGATGAAGACATAATCTATTAATTAGTTTAATTGAGGTCTGGAGCTTGCATTTCAGTATAACTGCTAGTAGACTAGTCATTTGTCAATGTATGTATTATTGTCATCTTTGTCTAGTTTATTTTGTGACCTATTCTTACATCGGACTTGGACTTCTCTTAAACTGACTTTTACTGTGCATATCGTTGTGTGTTTGTTTTTCTACATTAGCTTGAGGTATAGGGGGAGGGTTGAGAACATGTTTCAACCCGCTGCATTTTTGCGCCTGTCCCAAGTAAGGAGCCTCTGGCCTTTGTTAGTCTTGTATGATTTCAATTTTAGTTTCTTGTGTTTAATTCGGAGTTTAGTATGACGTCCATTATTACTGAACTAGTATACCTTTTTGTGTTGGGGCCAGCTGAAGGACTCCTCCGGGTGCCGGAGTTTCTCGCTGTATAAGACCCATTGGTGGCCTTAGGCTGTTGTCTGCTCCATTTGGTCGGGTTGTTGTTTTTTTGACACCTTTCCCATTTAATTCCATTTCTCAATTTTATTCGGTAAATAGCTTAACTTATTTTGTAAAGTTTAACCCATCGATAAAGTGTGTGTGTGTTGCTTATTTTATCCCAAAATATACCTCAGAGGTATTTTTATCGTTCGAATGCTGTCCCATTGACGTATGTGCGATATTTTCAATTATTTAAATCCTCTTGTTTTATTGGGTGCCATATTACCTAGTATTAAGTTTTTCTAAAACGTGCTTTGTATATAGAAAGAAGGAGATGAGGTATGAATGTCAAATGAGACATCTTTCCATCCCAGACACAATCTAGTATAGTAAGCAATTATAGGTTCAATGCAGAAGCTATGAAGGCACTAAACATTACGTGTGTAAAACAATCCAAACAAAAATAAAACAATGGACTAATTTTATATACAAAAGGAGAAGAAATGTATCCAATAAATAAAAGAAATATATAAATTAGATCCAACGCTGCAATTTTCACAAAACATATCAAAGTTCTTACCTTGTCGCACATAAACATTGATAACATCATTAATGATTTTATTAAGGTAAGCAAATGTCTGTGTCTGGGAAAAAAAACTTTGCAAAGACGAAAACAAAATGAAACTACAGTTGCTTGCTTCACTACCTCCAGAACACGGGGAACAGTTTGAAAGTCCCAAATACTAAAATATGGCAAAGATCAATATTTATAGAATATTTTAACACTGTCATGTATGTAAATATTTCATAATGGAAAACCGAGTCTTAACCTTTTTTTACGACCACAAAGATTAAAGATCACACATATTTCTTTAACTATCTATACGAAAGTTGCTGCCCTCATGAATATTAGCACCGGCTGTTTGCACTAGTAAGTTTGTCTTATGGGTAATTGTGTTTTTCACTGTTGTTTCGTTGCTGTCTGGTTGAAGCATACATGAAATCTCCGTGTCATCACCAAACATATTAAATTTGAAATACCCGATTATATACCATTAAAGTAATGGCTATTTATTGGGTAATTCAAACACTTATTTCTTCGCATAGAAACAACTGTTCGTTAATCTTAGCATGGGACGAATACTTTATACCAAGAACTATAAATGAGGATCAGTCTCTATGGAAGAAGAGAATCGATAAAAACTTTTCTGATATCAACGAGCGATATTATCTCATATCAATGAGTTGCAATGTGGGAAATTTTAGACGAATGTTGGCATTTGTACGAAAAAAGGCAGATTTCTGTTGAATAAATGCAACATAAATGCAAGATTTATCAGTGGTAGATGTAAACATTCAATAAATATTATGTGGGAAATTCAGTGGAATGCAATTGAGATGAATTCAATTGTTTGCTAAGCCAATATCACCTATAAGTCAAAGATACTGCTATATTTTATTATATCAATGCGATGTTTGGCTTATATCATAGCGATGTTTTTTTAATATCAAAAATTTATGAATGCGATACTTTTCTAATATAACTGCTATAGTTTTCTAATATAAAATGAACACATTTTGAATGACACGTCACTATGCATGTCAAGAAAACCGCAAACATAATTCACAAACTTAGATCATGACCGGATCAATATCACTTAAATTTCGTATCTGTAACAAAATTAACGCTTACATGAACTTATCATTTCAAAAATGTTGCTTGAGCCTATTGATAGTTGAAAGTGTTAGCAACCTGTTCAGTCTAATGTTTTCAATCACATGGTTTCATTGACTAATTCTATTTGAACTGATGATGCAATGGCGGAATTTAAATGCGGTTGTAAATAAACTACCGACATATTAGATTATAATATAGGTCCAGTGGCGGATCCAGGGGTTGGAAACCCCTTTGTTTTTGGCCGATCAATGCATTTGAATGGGGACATTTGGATGGACCCTCCCCCTCTTTATCATGGAACCCCTTTTTGAAAACGGCTGGATCCGCTCTTGAGGTCACACTGATATAGTCTATCCACATGGGTAATATCGAAATAGATAAAAAATATCAATATCATTACTTAAAAAAAAAACATTTATTCAAACAATCCAATCCAATACAGCTCCAAATAACAATGAATATTCAAACGGTAAAATAGATATTCCAAACAAACTAACATGTACAAATGCTGATGTTCCGAACTTTGAAGATATCAACTGAGTAGCCTCATACTATAAATTGAACAATTTCAGATACAACGAAAATCAAAAATCTTGTCAAACAGAAAATGTATTTATTATTAACATAAGAAAACAAATATTGAGAAGGAAAGCAGTTCTTTTTGGATATCAAATAATTTTCCCGTTGGTAAATCGACATCTCTATGAACATAATCAGCTCGCCGCGTAAACGCTCTTTTACATCGCGATGACTGTGAGGGCATTCCGATGTATTGTTGCCACAGAGATTTGACTTTCGTTTTTGACTAGTAACCGATAATATAAATACACGAACATTTCTTAGTGCAAAATAGCAATCCGTTTCGCTTGTTAAAAATACATTTCTTCAATGAATACTAAAAAAAAATGTTTAGAAAACAAATAAATAAGATGTAGATGTCTGTTGACGTTAGAAATGTGTATATATCTTTTCTATATTTATAAATTTAGATCGTTCAGTGCTGTGTATTTGGTATTTTATTGACGTATTCATTCTTGTACCATCATAAATGTCGTTACTGTTAAAGCTTTGGAAGTGTGCTAGTTCATATTACAAAAGATTCAGTACCCAAGTGACGTTTTTGGAGGTCTGGAAAGCAGTTATTTATAAGGGGATATATATAGATATAATACGATGGTGCATGAGTTCGAATGAGACAACTTTCCATTAATGTAATAATTTGTTTCAAGTTAACAATTATAGATCAAAGTAGGGCCTTAAACACGGAGCCTTGGCTCACAGCAAACACCACGCTATATAGGAACCAAAAAAATACTAGTGTTAAACCATTCAAACAGGAAAACCAACGGTCTAATTTGTATTAAAAAGGAGATTCAAAAGTACAGGTCAGATTTTCTCGAATCAATTAGAACGAGGACAGTATGATTCATCTTTGTCCCAAGTTAGTTATTGTTATCAATAAAGAAAGTCTTCCATGCGTCCGTTGCGAGCATATCAGATATATATTATTTCGGTGCGTTCATTATAAAATTTGCTAAATGTTATATATGTGAACAAGTTTGGTATATAAAGGTCCATTTTAAAGTATCAAATGTATTTGAGAAGTCTAGAAACAAAATTGCACTTTCAACATTAAATTTGTTGGCGTAATCTATGAAGTCTTGTATTTATTGTAATTTATGTTTTACTTCGGTACTGTTAACATGGTTAATATATTTCCATGATTGGGTAGTGTTTTCATTTTCCTTTGAATATTCTTTTCAATTTGTAGTATTTCACTTTGATCTGTAACAATATTTCCATGGTCATCTTTTAGTTTTAATATTTTTTTTATTTTTTTTTCTAGGCCTAAAAAGTAAGCTGTATTTTTTTCGCCCTTTTCTATTCAATCTTGTTTCGATTTTAATTGGGCGCCTTTAGCTTTATATTCATAATATTTTTCTAACTGATTTTCATTTTTCTGATATTTTTCAGTTAAGCTTGTTAAAAAAAATTTCATTTGCTTTATTTCATTATTTTTATTGTAAGCTCTACTTTTGAAATAATTTATTGTAAACAGTTTAATACCAAGTTTAATCGCGTCCCAAAGAAAGATGCACATCCGTAGTTGTGTCTTGCATGATGGTTTTGTATTTTGCATTTTTATTTCTATTCCTTACAGTTATTAAATTTCCAGTATCCTGAAACTCTACTTTTGGCTGTGACGCTTTGTAATTTAAGAGAAACGCCTTGTTGGTCTGTACTTTTTATTAATGTGGGTCTTATGTCGCTTTATTTTGTATTTAGCACAAACTATTTATAAATTAAAAAGTAATCAATTCAACTTGCTTGACTGAAGTTTTGTCTTTTCCAGGTAAACTGTATTTTTTGGGGATACATATATATAAATACTAGCATCAATCCAACAGATAGTAAGTGTTGCACGAATATTCATATTTACAAATATGAATGTTTAGTTAATTACAGACATAAACATTACAACAAAATAATTACAGGAAGACAAATCAAACTTTTAATCATTTTTTTTAATACTAGAAAGTAGAGAAATATTACAGCACAAACTTTTCTTCATACTTTTCAAAATTTGATTGCCGTGATTGATTATAAAAATGATTACATTAGCATAGTGTCAATCAAAATGCATGTACCATTAGTTATCAAAGATACCAGGATTATAATTTAGTACGCCAGACGCACGTTAGTCAGGAATATGACTGTCGTTGTCCATTCCTTTGATTCTGCCATTCGATTATGGACTTTCCGTTTGGATTTTCATTGGAGTTAAGTATTTTTGAGATTTTACTTTTTTCATTGTTCCTGTCCTGGAGTGATACTATGAGAAACTAGACACATTGTGTATTATCATCTCGACTGATAAGAAACCTATGTTTTTGTTTAAACATCTCATTGTGACGTAATATTTTGCGTCCCTTATCAGCATGAAATGACAGATTTACAGCTTTAATTTACAATCTTATAATTGTAAGAAGATCTGAAATTTTAATTTTAAAGGGATTGGAACTATAACCACAAAGCATAATGTTTTCTCAATATATCCTTATACACAAAAGGTTTCAGTACATAGTATTAGAAATGGGATTTTTCAGTGTTAACAACAACTGAACATATCAAATCTTGATATTGGGTCTTGTTAAAACAACATAAATCCCAAATATATATGATGAAAACACAAGTTCGAAAACGTTTTTTGTGATATATCTAGAACATTAACTTACCTAAATAACGTTATCAAAAGGCAGGAGGGACTTAACAAAAATGTAAAAAAAGATATATTTATTTACAAATGTCTGGATGACTTGTTGATTCATATACTAGTATACACTTTCATTACACATTATGCATCCTTCTTACGACAAATACAATAAAAAATAACCTATATGGCATATTGTATAAAGGCAACAGTAGTATACCGCTGTTCAATCAATAGTCATTTATCGATTAAGAGAAAACAGACCCAGTTTAAAAAATGAAACCGACTATAAACAAAAATCAATGGAACAACAGAAATACTGAACTGTTGCAAAATTGATAATGCACACCAGATATGTTGATCTGAACATAAAAAAGGAACAATTCAAAAAAAGTTTCGTAACTTTTTCAGTATGCTAGATTCAAAGGAAGTATGTGTTAAGCAAATGTGTAAATCGATTTATAAAATTTGTTCTATGCGAGCAAGATGTGTCATCTGTGCTATATGAAATCATGGCAAAAAGTGATAATATTAATTAAAATGACAATGAAATTTCAAAAGTCACAAAATTTTCCCAAAATGGATAACCTTTGGTAGAATTATTAAACATTTAAATTGTCATTTTTCATCTTTGTATTTCCAAAAAAGTCTCATAGATTTAAAAACATTATAAAAAAAACTTACCTTGGCTTCTTTCTTTAATTAATTCACCACAAAGAGTCAATGTTAATAGCTCATCAGTCAACAGAAAAATAAATGTTATCGTATATAGTGCATTATATATGTTGTTATCTGTCTTTAAACAAGGACATCCTTTGATAAATGTTACACTGCGCAATAAGTCGTTTAAGCTTAGTAGTATAATATTTGATGAGTAATATTTGATATCTGATTTGTAAATATGACAGCACTCTAACAACGCTTAAGTAACTCGTTTTTATGACATTTGTTTGAATGTTTGTGTTATATGTAATTTGAAATTCATTGAGACAGCAGGTCCGAGAACACAATTAATTCGTAGTGCATTTCTTTTAGAACATAAATGAAAATTAAAAAAATCCCACCTGCGCTTTCTCAATGAAATGTTCACAGTGTGTTGTACTACTTTTGGGACAAATTATATCAAAATTATAGAAAACTTCATCGTCTCTAACTCAAAATATGGACAAATTTATCTTTAGGGCGTCTTGAAATCTTTTGACAGCTTCCGAAGTGCTATTTTTTCAACCTTTTTCACCTGGACCAAATCACTACTTTCCTTTAAAATTCTGGACCCAAATTTTTTTACAGTGTAATTTCACACCCCTACTTACAATTTGAGGCATTAAACATGGAGAAATAAATTCGGAAGGGGTATAATAATTAATGGCAAGTAACCCACTGTTAACAATAGGGACTATATTCGTGAACAACGAAAATCAAGGGACGACAATTGTGGTCTCGGACCTAATAGGATAGAAAGAGTTGACAAATCTTAAAAAAACTTGGTATGAACAAAGCTTTATAAATTATAACACTGCTTGCAAAGTTTCATAACAATAGGATATATATTATAGACAATATATTTAATTCTATACTCATCTTTACGTGTTAAATTTTGACGTTTATATTGAAAAATTTCAACTATTAACATGTTGGGCTTTAAACATAAAAAATATTGCAAAAAACTTCTTTTTAAATGCCTTAATATATCATTTATTATGTACTTAAAGCAATAGAGTACTCATTTGATTTATCAGACTTAGCATAATTATTAAAAAGTCAAATTTATATCAGCCTAGGCCTAAAAATTTAGGTTTTTCAATGAAAGGGGGCCTTACATGAAGATGTAATATTTTCCAGTAATTTTAAATTTGTGAAGCTTTTTGGTTATAAATAATCCTTACATATGTATTGAATGTACTTTAAAAGGAAAGAAACGTTACAAATAACATATCATATTAGTTTAAAAGGGTCTTAAGCCAAGTAAGACTGGAAAAACATAAGGGTCCATTTAGGCCGTGCCACATATTTTCATTAAAAAATGCATATTGAGGCTATAAGAAATAAAAAATTGTGTCTTTTTTTATCATTTCTATACTCATGTGACATGATACAATAAATCTGAGCACAAAAAGGCTCTTGCAATTAACTTTTCTTGCAGACAGTATGGTCTGATACAAATATTTCTGGCTTTTTAGTGAAAAACTTGAATGCAATTTTAGTCTCAACAGGCTTATATTTAAACCACTTGCTATCCTACAGAAGAAAAGAAAGATATTATGTGAAATGGAACAGGTGCAATAGACATTGTAAAGTGCTTTTGGTACAAATTTAGTGAGGTCTTTATTGTGGACTTCAAATTTTATGTACCAAGAACACCACTTTTGACTTCATCCAAACAGGGTGTTAGACAAGGGTCATTTAAACATCACATTTTGCACATATTGTCTGGGATAATCTTCTTTTCTGTGGATTCTGAGTTCATAAACAAGAAGAAGAACTAGATAAAGGCATAGAAACACAAGTATTGACACATGAAAACCTGTCAGATAGAAAGTCAGGATGCCATATATGCGTCAATGTTGAAACAGCCTTAAAATGCCTATTTTGACCATAAAATGCCAAAATTGGTCATTTTTGCAGAAATTCTATAGAATAAAAGTTTAAATCCTTTAGTTTCATGCTATTTGACAAATTGGCACCACCAAATCATTTAGGGAAGTTGCCAAAGTACAGATTCTATATTTACAGACTTCACCTCTTAGGTCCGAGAACACAATTAATTCGTAGTGCATTTCTTTTAGAACATAAATGAAAATTAAAAAAATCCCACCTGCACTTTCTCAATGAAATTTTCACAGTGTGTTGTACTACTTTTGGGACAAATTATATCAAAATTATAGAAAACTTCATCGTCTCTAACTCAAAATATGGACAAATTTATCTTTAGGGCGTCTTGAAATCTTTTGACAGCTTCCGAAGTGCTATTTTTCAACCTTTTTCACCTGGACCATTCACTACTTTCCTTTAAAATTCTGGACCCAAATTTTTTTACAGTGTAATTTCACCCCCCTACTTACAATTTGAGGCATTAAACATGGAGAAATAAATTCGGAAGGGGTATAATAATTAATGGCAAGTAACCCACTGTTAACAATAGGGACTATATTCGTGAACAACGAAAATCAAGGGACGACAATTGTGGTCTCGGACCAGCAGCCCATCCCAACAATTATCATAAGACACATGACACATTTTAACTTGTCCATATCTTATATTAAAGAAATATGTTCAAAACATCCAACAGAACCAGATACAATCTCTAATCGACTCATAATACAAACAACAAATTGCCAAGACATGGATGAACACTCTTAATGTTGTACTGCTCATGTGCCTCTTTTTAGAAATATACTTATTTTTACTATAATCTGTATAATAAGATTACAACAATGGTAAAGTGAATGATTAATTGCGTCTGTGTGTGTTATAATCGAATGTGCAAGACCCTTGTGGGTAGTCACAGTCAGTATTTGAAATGTTCAATATACATGATCGTTGAATTTTTAGATGATATAATTTATATTTCCTTTAACTTTTACTTGAATAGAGACGGATAAGTATGGTTCATAATTCAAACTATAGGATACCACGGGATATCTATACCCCGTGAAAATGCGAAAAAAACACACTTTCCTAAAGAGCAAAATGTCAGTCAGTGGTGTAAATAAGGTATAAATAAAGGCAACAGTAGTATACCGCTGTTCAAAACTCATAAATCCATGGACAAAAAACAAAATCGGGGTAACAAACTAAAACCGAGGGAAACGCATTAAATATAAGAGGAGAACAACAACACAACACCGAAACGCAACACACACAGAAACGGACCAAGCATCAGACAAAATACCACGAGAATAACAAATATAACATCAAAACCAAATACATGAATTTGGGATAGACAAGTACCGTGCCACGTCTTATCTTAATATCTCAAAAATAAGAAAAAACAAACGACATAAAGGCTCTGATGTTTATTTTCTTTATATTCTGGTCATCATTAAAACAAAAAAATTTACTAAAATGCTAAACTTGGAAATGTTAAGGCTAAGGGTAAAAATTATTTGATATACTGAGTATTGACATACAATTTCTTTAAGATATAATTTAAGTATAAGTACCGTATACCGTATAACAGTGTATGTATTTTTTTCATTATAATGCTGTGTAAAATTAAGCTTAAGTTAACAGTTTCAGTCGAAAGACAGAAAAATTATCCACAATTGTACATTTTTAGTGTTTGTTATGTCGTCAAGAAATCTTCACCCACTTTTTCATTGGATATCAACCCCCTTTTAAATCTATCTTTGCAATCTTTGTCCAGCTATATTCTTTAATGCAATACACAAAGTAAATGCAGTGTTTGTACCAAGTCAGGAAAATGGCGCTCGGTATTTATGTTGTGTTTTCTTCCTCTTTGCATTCTGAACTAACCCAAGCTTTTGATATTTTGTAGTATTTATATACTAAGTAAAATCAAGACATCATCAACTAGTATGCTAACCGCTCAGCTATACAAACCACGCCACACTGGCTGATTATCATGAGATAGGGTACCCTTATTTTTGTCCAGATAATTTTAATGCAAATACATTGATATATGTATCAAAATGCAGCATCGTTTCAATTACTTTGTATATGGGATGTATTTTTAAAAAGTATAAAGTTGAAAAAAAGAAACAAAGAAATTTGTGATTGAAGACATTGTACATTTTATGAATGTTATTTAATACAAACATAGTTTGTAAAAATCTTATTACTACTCGTGAACTCAACCTTCAAACATTGTGAAACATATGGGAAGAAAAGTTGCATCCATGTCCTGTGCACATTGTATCGTCGACATCGCATTATCTATAATGGTATTACAATATAGTGTCAACATAGTTGACGATGTAAAACCAGTTACATACTATTTACGCCGTTGGCACTGTTAATATCGCAAGGTACACAATGAAGTAACGGTTATATGTTTACATCGTTTTCATCGCGATATTGACAATGTTTACAAGATGTCGTTTTAACGTCGCTTGTATTGTAATTGCTCTTATATACTGTTTACCTCGTTGACATCTAAATATCGCGATGATGTCAATGCAGTTACGAAGAAATAAGAAGATGTGGTATGTTTCAGACAATCATTTCTTTAAAAACAATTTGTAACAAAGTAAACAATTATAGTTCAATGTACGGATTTCAATACGAAGCATTTGCTAACACCAAACAGTAAGCTATAGGGACCAACAGGACAAGTGTAAAACAATTCAAACATAAAATTGAACAGTCTTATCAAAATAAAAATCGAGAAACACTTTTAAAGCCAAAATTGGCAACAACAACCACTGAACAACAGTCTTCAAACGTATTACAAATGCATACACATTTAGTGGGTTTAAAAGTTAACAGACACAAACCTTCATTCTAACCGCTCCAAAACAATACCAACAATGTTAACACGGTATCATTTTATCATCGTTTAAATTGTCGAACCTCTTATATAATGTTGATATCGTTGATATCATGAGCACCTGGATGTATATAATGTAGGATCCTTATCCTCTTAACATTATTCACATCGCAGGGTTTATGATTTGGTATAAACATCATATATCTATATGGTGTATACTCCGTTAACATCAATAATTTCTTGATATTAATAATGTATTAACGGTAACGTGTTTACGTTGTTGACATGTATGACGAAGCATTGTAGATTATGTTGATTAAAGGCAAATTCCCCCATTAATTTTTTATATTATTTCTTATCAAACTTGTATACATAGTTGTAAAAGTATAAACAAATTCAGTCTTTGACAACAATATGACGTAAGAAAGCATGAACAAAATTTATTACGATTTCACACATTGCCATTTGTTTTTTTTAGTTTTTTATTCAGAACCTGTATCAGACTGATATCATTTGAACATATTATTATAGGTTTCATAACGAGTGAGAATTAGATATCGCTTGATATCAACTCGAGTTATTTAATTTCAATATAATAATAAACGAGCCTGTGGCGAGTTTGTTATTACTATTTAAATTAAATAAAGAGAGTTGATATCAAACGATATCTAATTATCCAGAGTTGTGAAACCTATTTCTCTTATGGTAAACATGCTTTTTGTGCTTAATAAAAAAAATCCGCGAAACGTCGACCCAGTCGCTTGAACATAACTGCATTGTGACGTCATATGTCCTGTTCGTCGTCAATCTTCAACATAAGACTTTTTTAAACATTTTGTACGCTTCAGAATGTAATAATATTTGAATAAGAATATATAATAAGGTAAAAAGTGTGCGTATTTTCTATATTATTGAAGAAATCGCTTATCTCCGTTGCAATGGAGGAAATGTACATCATTGTGACCTTTAACTGTCAACAATGACCTAAAGAATAGCCAATGAAAATGCCGCAATATCGTTTCAGGAGGTTTCGTTGGCCAATCAAATTAATGCATTTTTCGGATCACTTTTTCGTATCACACTCCGGACAGTGTGATACGAGAATTATCTATTCATGCGAGAAATAGATAACAGGTCCCAACCATAAGAGAATATTTATTTATCATATACTTAGCATTGATATGATAACTTTTGCATATGTGTAATGAGCGGAAGTACACAAGCCGTAATTTACCACCCTGGCTGATAACTCATATCAGTGCATCTCGTACACAAAACCCATAATAGTGCCTCTCATGCAAGTTACTTCCGGTATTTCCGGTATCGGTTGTTTATTTTTCAATTGTGACGTCAAATATTTGTTATGACGTCAACATTTATGGAAACTTTTATGGGGATAGTTTAGTACTTGCTTACAAATGCTATTGACTATTATGAATCATTTAATAGTACAACAAACATTGAGTAATAATGATTATAAAACTCTTCCAAATTTTCAATGTTTCAAAATGCCTTCATTGGAAATGGCAACATAAATAAATATGGAGGTAGTGATGTTATTGTTGGGCAATTATAGTGTATTTGTTGGATTCATAATTTAACTTTTGTAAAAAAAAATTGACTGTTTTAGTTATTTTATTTGTAAATTTGCCATACACATGATACATGTCGGAAGTATATGATAACGTGATTAATAGTACATGGCCTTTATCATATCGGCCCGGGCCGATATCGAAAAGGTCATGTATTAATCTCTCTATAATAGTTCATCAACAACTGATCATTATTGTGATATATGGATGGCCCACAGGACAGTGTTATTGACTAAGATAGTGATAATGACTGGGCCGATGTCTGGAATAAAAACTTGGTAAGATTATTATCATAAGAAGTTCTTAAAAAGACTATACAACAATTTTTTTAATGTATATATTTTATTGTTGAAATGCATTGACATCTTATTTGCACATTGACGTTATGATAATCATTACTTATTTTTGACAAATGATTCTATGTTTTTTAAAAGAGGGACGAAAGACACCAAAGGGACAGTCAAACTCGTAAATCTAAAACAAACTGACAACGCCATGGCTAAAAATGAAAAAGACAAACAGAAAAACAATAGTACACATGACACAACATAGAAAACTAAAGAATAAACAACACGAACCCCACCAAAAACTAGGGGTGATCTCAGGTGCTCCGGAAGGGTAAGCAGATCCTGCTCCACATGCGGCACCCGTCGTGTTGCTTATGTGATTACAAATCCGGTAAATAGTCTAATTCGGTAGGTCAAATTCATGAAAGGGAAGGGGATTGTAGTTACGACGTAAGGAACATATCCGATATCATTTGTGAAACGGTTATTCCATAACGGTCAACCAACTCGTGATGGCGTCAGTAAAATTTACGAAGGGATGATTTCAACTTCACCATTTGGAACTCTTGGTTTAATAGCTTCCTTGTGAGCAGTAACCCTCTATCAAGAAAATCATGATAGGAAATGCAAGCACGGGAATATCGTATCAATTGGGAGATATATACCCCGTATGCAGGTGCTGCTGGAATGTTGCTACTTAGAAATGGAAAGTTCACAATTGGAAAGCTGAAATCATCTCTTTTGTCGTAAAGTTTTGTCTTCAACCGACCCTCATTGTCAATTTCTAGATGTAAGTCAAGATATGAAGCCGACTTAACTGTATCTGTAGTATCCTTTGAGTTTTTTTGAGGTTTTAAGTGTTGAGATATGCGCCATATTCAAGCATATCCATGGAATATAGACTTTATCAATAACTTCATGTAGTCTTGTCCTATTAAATTTGTTTGCTATTCTTTTTACCATTTACTTTCTCTTCCGACATTTTGTAAACAATCAGAACCAATATTGTATCAAACACTTTTCTAATGAAGGCCAAATACACCTTACTCAAATAAATCATGGTTACCAGGGAGTGTTTCATTGCAGTAAGCTGTATATTGTTGAAATCATTGTATTATAATGAAAACTATAGGTTGCTTATCATTGTGGGTAAAGTAGTGTTATTCGGTTCACCTCTTTAGAGAGCGAGAAAGTGAGAGAGAAAGTATTAATATGGGAAAAACAGATCTACTGTGAAAGCAAAATTTAAAAGACAGTAGTTTTGTTGTTGATATTCACCCCACACGTACCAAGTTTTCGATTAGTTTTTTTGACATACAATAATTTCTTGGTATTCCTTTACGGAAGATTATATAGACCGAAGAAGAAGTATACACAATTATTTTGATATACCTGTGTATAATCATGATGATATGACGTAATTTGTTTTTCATCGTTGTTTTTTTATTAAATTTGTTTAACATTTCACAACGGTTTTATACTTTTACTTTAATCCTTCCTTATTGTTATTAACTATGTATTTTCATTGTATCACAAATCTTTTCGTTCATTGTGTGATTTTTGCTTTGTTACTACGATTTTTTAATTGTTTTTGGTCATTCCAATTGATATTCTATAGCGTGTCTTTCTATGTTGTGATGTTATACTATTGTTTCAGAAAAGTGAGAAGGTTTGGTACCATTCAAAACTGTAATATGCTGTAATTGTTTGCACCTGTTCTATGTCAGGAATTTGATGTTAAGTGGTTATCGTTTGTTTATATGGTTCATAAGTGTTTCTCGTTTTTTTGTTTTTGGTGACCTTTATAGCTGCTGTTTGGTGTGAGCCAAAGTTCCGTTTAAGGCCGTACCTTGACCGAAATCCGAAGAAGTATAAGTGCAAAGACCGTTGAAGAGCTATATGTCAAAAATACTTAAAAAAAATAGCCAAATTCATCTAAAGCCAACTTTGTCTGAGGGAGTTGAAACATAAGTTTCTTTATATTAATGTCTTACAACCCGTGCATAGGAAAAATACGTCTTAAAAAGATATGCATATCTTACACAGTTACAGAGAGATATGATTTGTTATCAGACAGTCATAGAAAACAGTCTATATAAAAAAGAAGAAGATTAATTGTGACCTGGATGGAAATTTGTCTCATTGGTACTTATACTACATTTTCTTGTATCTATATAGCATATCATAGGCAGAAACATTTAGCAGAATTGCATAATTTTAACTATGACAAAACAAATAGAAAATATAACACAATACTTCTTATATGATTTGCATATCTATAAATACTTGAATTGGATTGGTCAATTAGAATTTTTCTCAAAGTTTACACTTTTCCTTCGGACTTTTATTCAGTTTGTGAGTTAATCGTCCCGGTTTACACTTCAATAACCTCTAGAAAAAATGTGATTAATCCTATAATAACTGATGATAACAGACATACGATTAAAACTCTTTAAGAATTTATTAAAATTCCGCCGACACAATACTTACGTATATATATATATAAGAAGATGTGGTACGATTGGCAATGAGACAACTCTTCACATGAGACCAATCATGACACAGACATTACAATCTTTAGGTCATCGTACGGCCTTCAACAATAATCAAAACCCATACGCATAGTCAACTATAAAAGACCCTATATGTCAATATAAAAAAATTCAAACGAGAAAACTAACGGCCTTATCTATACTATTAAACAAGAAGATCTAATTTGGTGGGTCGATTCTCTTTCTCCCAAAATAAAGTTATCATCATGCCTCTGTATCCTAAAGGTACCATGCATAGTTGCATTTGTCATCCTTATGGTTTTTCAGTTCAAGTTATTTTGAGAGAAAAACGAACATAAAGGCGTGCGACTATTGTTTCCGTCATTAAACCGACTTTTATGTCAGACATGACTTACAGTTTTAACATTGAGAACTTATCGTATGACAGATAACAAAAACAAAACAAAATCAAGCAAATCAGAGCGTTGTCCATGTCGTGGTTTTTATATCATAAGAACCACTACTATTAAACCTCTCTTTCCGGACGGGGAAAGGATAATTATTTGCGCGTTTATCTGCATATATACTATGATTAATACACTACTATAATTTAAAGAGACTCTCTATACAATAAAGCAGTGAGTTTCCGTCATCAAATCAGATATGACTACCGGTTTTAACATTGAGAACGAATCGTCTGATGGATAACAAAAATAATAGATAAATATCCCAATCAGATCGTTGTCCACATCGTGTTTTTTATATCGTCAGAATCACTATTTCTGTACCTCGGTTTTAACATAATTTTCATGAGTACTGAGACGGGGAAATTATGTTCGCGTTTATCTGCATGTATACTATGATTAATATACTACTATGATATATAGATTATGTGTCCGAGTGAGAACTTCTCTATCTTCATTACTTTAGGAATATTTAGTAGAATTTTATTATTCAGCCCCATTCATCTATTTAGTCAGACGTCAGTCGCTACCTTGATATACCTTATCTTAAAAAAAATAATTCCGGCAATTTATGACAAATGAGCGTTTGACATCTTTAGCCGAACTATTTTCTCATTTTCACATTATTCAATTTACTTTGAGCTGGTTCATATTATGGACGCCAGTCTTGCTTCTTTCTAATGAAATCCACTTATCAATTACCACTTACCTGCACCAGATGCACATTTCGACAATCCATGTCCTGGCTAAACTTTTTGAAATTCAAAGGGAATATTACAGATGAAGAGCTATTATCCAAAAGGTCCAAAAGTATAGCCTAATCCGCGAAAGGAATCAGAGCATTGCAAGAGACATCGACCCAGTGGTAGTAATAACATTAACGGTACCAATTTTCTTGCACCAGATAAGAGTCATGTCAGAAAATGACTTACATGTCTAACGTCTTTATACCAACATTACGGTAAGGTCCACGTTTAATGGTCGCACATTTTCTTATAATTTTGAAACTGATAAAACTTGAAAATCAAACAATATCATTTATCTACTAACATGAAACAAATCTGGGTACGGTCTTTAGTACGTAGGTGAAACTGGACGTATTTATCTAAACGCACGCAAGAACACCTGTATCATTTTAAAAGACACAATAACAGTATCATTTATCAACATCTTAAGAAGCACAATCATCCGATTAAATATTTAACAGTTCAACTTGTAAAAGCCTGTTGAATCTCATTTAAAGTTTGTACAATCACGAAAAATAATTGAATTAAATTGGATTGAACAATTATTGACAGTCTACCCTCTCGCTCTTAATGAAAACATCATGGGAATTGATAATATATCAAGAAACGATTCTGTTAAGATTTTGAATATAGTTTCTAAAACTGTTCTTAAAAATCGTTTTCATGAACGTAGAAAAATGACAATCAAAGAAAATTTCGGACCAACCACTAACATATTGCGGACCTAATTTCTATTTTAAAAAAACAACGGTAGACATTATCTTTTAATCAAGCTCTGTTATTTACCTTTAAAATATTCAATAACTTTATTCGTGAATATATTTGCGTACATGGAATAAGCTGTATGCATGTTTGTGGTTTTTCGTTGTTACTCTGTTGAAACAGTCATTGTGACAGAAGCACACCTATTATACTGAGAGCAATATACATGTTCGATGTGATTATGCACGTTTGTTAACAATTATTTAAGATATGTGAACTCATTAGGATTCTATAGATTGTAGATTAACGTCATCTATATATCTTCGTAAATAGCAAGCAGAACAGCGAAATATTTTCGACACACTTTGGTCAACTTCGAATTCATTGATATTAATGAGATAAAAAGCATTCATGAGGGTCATTCATTAAGGATTTACAAAAAAACAGGTAACCCTTGTAAAATGTGAGATATAAAAAAGTGGCTCACTTAAACTTATTCCAAGTTGTACATTTTTGTCATAATATACAAGCTAAAATATCCCAACTAGACGTTTAAAAAAAATACAATTTAACCTGACTTAGTAAAAGAGAGATATTTAAGCAAAGTTAATTCAATTCACTTTTCAAAATAACACTTCTCACCATCATCAGTAGGTTTTGTGCTGCTCAGTCTAGTTGTATATGCTGTGTATTGAGGACTGTAGTCTGTTGTTTTGTAGTCTCTTGACAATGACTGTGTCAGCTTGTTTGAGTTTGAATATGCAGTTGATATCTTTCACCTATGTATTACTTTATATCGGTTATTTGCAAAGAAATTGTGTTGTTATTTACTATTTGTTAATTATTGACATCTTCGTTTTTAAGGTTAATAAGACTATAACACATTGTTGTCAATATAATGGAATTATATTTGACTGCCATAAAGGTTAAAGGTTTACCTAAATGTAGATATGAAGCGAGATTTAATCAACATATTCTTCATAAGTACATGCATATATGACAATTGGTGTCCATTTGTTTAATATGCTTGAACTTTGAATTCTGTCATTTAATAAGCAATTATCCGATTTAAATTTTCCTTTGAGGTCGTTTTTTTTCTTATCTTACATTTTACTCTTTATTTTACATGTCCATACACGCTGCTTTAGTGATTGGTAAGACTGCCAGTAGGTTCGAAGTGTAAATATTTTATTTTTGACCAATCGAATAAGAACAAAAACATTTATTTCTGTGTTGACATTACGACACTTCAAATGTTCATACATAGATACACAAGTAAAATACACTACTTAATCACAAATAGTGCTTACATAACCTAATGTAAATCTTAATTTTACAAATTATGTATAAACACGATGAACATGATTAAGTCACAAAGAACTTTTATATAAATGTTTATGATGATATATTACAACAAAAATACACACTAATATAATGTGATTCTTAAACTTGTTTCAAAACCGTTTACGGCAGGATTATATAATGTACAAACATTCACAGGATCATATAGCATCAATAAAAATAGCTTATAAATGAACACACGAATGAAATGAAGAAAATGAGTAACTGTACAAATATTGATATTTTGGTGATGTAATGAAAAGGTTGTTTTTTAAATACTCTCATTTAAATTTACAAACTCGACTTTTCTCTGATAAAAAACAACCAGAAGTGCAAAACCGAAAAACAACTTATAAAAAAATCCAGGTTAATCATTGTGTACGTCATTGTATGTTTCCTTTACAGAAATCATCAGTGGCTTTCATTAAAAACATTTACAGACCAAATCCAGCACAAATTTCAAGATCATTTAGCATTGTGTTGGTAAAAAACCACCAAACACATAGTGCAAATATGCCTGATGTGGAAGAGGGCAGGCTTAATATTTGATTGGGTAGCGGTCTACAAATGTGTTATAACGTTTGATTTGTTTTGATACACTTTCAAATATTTGAGTACATACATTGTAATATAATCAAAAAAAATATCAATGATCTGTTTGGATTTAAAATCCTGTTTTCTGATGAATGATACATAAGAACATTTGACGGAACAGATGCATTATGTCAAAATTATAAGTTGTGAAAAACCTAGGTATGTAGCAAAAACTGTTTTTACATAATAAGAGCATATCGTTGCAGTTTTGTTCAATACTAAATTGAGGAAGAGACATTTTTTTTTAAATATACATTTAAAAGTAACTGTCTGATACAAACCATGTACAACAAGCTACTGTAAAAAAAAATCAGAAACACAGCTAGGAAAACATTCTGATTATATATTAGCTATTTTATTTGTGCATACTTTATAATTCATTAAACTTAAGATTTAGACCTAAATTGACTATTCAGGTACCAACTAAGAATGTTAAGCATCAGTGAATGCAGGTGGACAGAGTCAGGAAACATTATTACATAGTAACATACCATCATCAACTCTGGAAGAAATGACAACCAAAATACAGAAGGGGTGGCAATCATTATGGATAAGGAATGTACAACGAGCTTGATAGAATGGGAACCTATCAATGAGCGATTGATCAGAGCTCGCTTAAATTCCAGCTATGCCAAGACAACAATTATACAGTGCTACTCGCTTACAAACGATGCGGAAGAAGAAATCAAAGTAGCTTATTATTATATCCTAGATAATATCAGCAACATGTCCCTATATTTAGTGTATGGAATGGTTGTAAGGTGTGCATGTCCAACCGAGAGGTGTCATCTAACCTTGACCTCATGTTCATGGTTCGGTTGTTATAGTTAATGTTTTAGTGTTATGGTCTTTTTATAATACTTATGCGAAGGTGCAATATATGTGGTGTATGTAATGGTGGTAAGATGTACATGTCCATCTGTAGGTGTCATCTAACTTTGATCTCATTTTCATGGTTTAGTGTTCAAAGTTACATTTTTGTATTTTGGTCTTTTGATTTATAAAAGTATACAATAGTTCAACTATATTGGTGTATGAAAATATATCATAATGTAAATGTCAGTCTGGTATATTTTATTTGTCTGTTTTTCTTTTTTCAAAATATCAACGATATTTGGTATATGGAATGACTCTAGTGTGTAACGTCTGTCTTGCAATTATAATCTGACTATTTAAAAAAAATGTTGTATGATTGCCAATGAAACAACTATCCACTAAAGACCAAAATGACACAGAAAGTACCTTATTTTCATGATTCATTGGTCAATCTTATGGTTTCAAGGTTGAGTATGTCTCTTAGATACTATATGCAAAAGGTCCACAATAGATTAAATATGTAATGATTTGAAGATGTACATGTCTGTATGGCGGGGTGTATTTGACCTTTGCCTCATTTGCATGGTTCATTGATCAATGTTAAGTTATCTTGGCTGAGTTTGTTTCTTCGATGTGCAATAGGTCAACTATATTTAGAGTATAGTTGGTGTATCGAATGATTTTTATGTATTTCCAGCTGGGTTATCTGACCTCGACTTCGATGTGCAATAGGTCAACTATATTTAGAGTATAGTTGGTGTATCGAATGATTGTATGTATTTCCAGCTGGGTTATCTGACCTCGACCTCGATGTGCAATAGGTCAACTATATTTAGAGTATAGTTGTTGTATCGAATGATTGTATGTATTTCCAGCTGGGTTATCTGACCTCGACCTCATGTGCAATAGGTCAACTATATTTAGAGTATAGTTGGTGTATCGAATGATTGTATGTATTTCCAGCTGGGCTATCTGACCTCGACCTCGATGTGCAATAGGTCAACTATATTTAGAGTATAGTTGGTGTATCGAATGATTGTATGTATTTCCAGCTGGGTTATCTGACCTCGACCTCATGTTCTTGTATCATGTTAAATTGGTGTGATAGTTGTAGTAAAACGTTATATTCAGGACTATCAACAAAATGTCAATGGTTACTTGAGAAGACAAGACATTTCAGCGTGTTAACTCTTGTTATTTTTGATTTATGTCTCAAACATAGCCAATTAAAAGAAAAACGAATATTTTCGTTAACAAAGGTTTAAGCAACAAGGTAACTTCATATTTTTTTGGAAAATTTAAACTGAAATTAGCAAGCAGAATCATTGATATTTCTTTGTACGACGGCTGCTCATAAAATATTATTATCGATATCGAAGTGATTTAATGATTTCAGTTGCTGTAAATATATTTGCAGATGTGACTGACTAACATTAAATATGTTCTTTATATCTGTGCAAGTCAAGTTGGTAGTGATATTAGGTACGTCAAAATAATGTGTCAAAATTTTATTGGTGGTTGAGTTGACCATAACTGTCAAACATTCTTGTTTTATGAAATGACATTAGCCTAACATATTAATATATTTGCATATAAAAGAATTACAAATGGAAACATGTTTTATGAAAATATATTAATAACACCAAAAATTAACAGTATTGAAGATTCTATCTTGTCAGATATATGTATAAATTGTCTACTTTTATTCACATATTGATATTGTAAACTGTCAGCCTCATACCAAAATCTAGTGACGAGTTCGTATTTTGTTATACACAGAAAGACAGTCACAAATAAAATAAAGATGTAAACACAGACCCCTTAAACCAAGGGCATTTGCAACAACAGTTCAAGTGCTTCTAAAAGGTAAATAATTCCATTTACAAAATCCAATAATCTGCTTATCTTACTTCATTTCTGTTGTTTTCCCCCTCACCTCAAAAGTTTTTCGATAGACGAAATAAAACTTGATTCTTTTCCTCAGTCATTTGCATGTCCCTAAAAAGTTCTTTTCAGCAGTGTGATATAATCGAAGAGACTAACGATCATTAAAGTAAGTAACCAGCTAAACAAGAATAACAACGATATTGTCACATAATTATATTTTGATACCACTTGTACTAAGATACACATCTGTCAAAATTTCTCTAATCATATTTGCCAACACTGAATCAGAGATGTCTACACAAGATTTAAAAAATAAAAATAATTTAAAAAAAGAGGCATCAACATGTCACAATACGTTCTATACTGTGCCTACCTTATAAAAAGAAGATGTGGTGTGATTGATTGCCAATCAGACAAATCTCCACAAGAGACCAAAACAACACAAAAATTAACAACTGTAGGTCAACGTACGGCCTTCAACGATGAGCAAAGGTTATACCGCAAAGTCAGTATTTACTTAAACATTGGATGAAAAATCAGTACAATAACATTACTAACACAAAACAAAACTAGTGACAAAAGTACTGACAAAACCAGTACTGCAAAAGTACTGAATTAATAGAATTTGTAATTGTAGCATTTGTGTATAATAATAAACATTACTGAATTAATAGAAAGTATAATATTACAAGTTTGCAGTCTTTCCGAACAGTACTGATATGTAGAAGGGTAGAAATGTACATACAAAAGAAGGTATGGTGCATTCTTGGTAGTGTATTCACCGGTCAATACAAAGAACTTATGAACATTTTCCCCAAGCCATCATCCGTTTCATTTTGAAAAGTTAGTTTTTCCCGCTATAGTTTTGTTTTGTCTTTAAATTTATGTCAATTGATATCACGTGATTAATTATGTATTGTATCGTTCAGAAAAAAAGGAATGTGAAAAATCATGTAAGTCTGGAAGATAAAATAACCGATTCATCTCATTTGCAAATATACATATAAATTCATATTTGTTCAATTTTAGTTTATAAAAAGCATGAAATGATAATTAATATGAAGATAAAATATACTTATTACGTAAGGGCAGAGTTGTTACTTTATTTTATTGGGAGGGGGGGGGGGGGGGGGAGTATTAAAATAGATAATATTGTAATATTTCTAAAATTAGGTACATAACATAACTTACATATTTATCTGGTATTGAAAATTGTTATAATAAAACAGATACTTGTAAACAATGGCGGTTTTCTTTCTTTAAAAGGTGCACGAAACTGTATTCGATGTGTTTGACTGGATTAGTAAGTTTTTGTTGCTCACCCACCCCAAAGAGACATGTGTGTTAGTGTCATTACTTGCTTGGCAGCAAGGCTAGTCATACACTTTTTTAATGAGGACATTTTCAGCCGAATCGGCCAACCCAATTTGGAATTATTGACCTTGAAAGTCTATTTGGATTAAACAGTTTCGATTGTTGTAGAAACAGTGATAGAAAGAAAGACACCTTTTACATAAAAAAAAAGAGCTACAAATAATGCAACATGCTGGTCAATCGTCAAGTGATCCCTTCTAGAAGTAATTGTTCTTGAAAGACAATCATTCAAATAGTTGTTTGAACAACTTATGAACGATCGGGGAAAACTTAAAACAGAAAATAAAAAGTTCAGCTAAAAATAAGCTAGAACTTAGTATATTGACAGAAATTGTCAAATGATACTGTATTGAAGTTATTGCCTTGACAGATACATTTTTACATCCGATTCATATACAAAACTGTGATACATTCTTTATAAGGCATAATTTAAAAACGCATTAATATACCTTAAACAGCAAAAATATTCAGTTAAGCAATATTAACACACACAATTCCAGATGAGCAATCAGGCTCGTACGGGCCTATTGGTGTATGCTTGTTGATATCATTTACAAGGCTTAAGAAAAGAAGCAAACAAAAAATGATACAGTTTATAATGTTATTATTACCATGATTGATACATTTGTGATTTTTTCATCCGAAAAGCTTGCAGTTATAACAGTTAAAAATATTGACCCCAGTAGTAGGTTAAAATTAGTCAAAATACATTTTCGAGACTGACAAATTGATACAGAAACTCAAAAAGTGTCCATACATTATATTTCTACTTCAACTTCTAATGTGAAATGTGTATTCAGCTTAGGATTTCACAATCACATTTGTAAGAAATTATTTTTGTGGTTTTAGTTTTAAGTTTTCATGTGTTTTTAGAGAAAACATAATGGTGGTATCATTGCTGTCATATGCGTCTGATTTTCAGATTGTGTGAACCATTTTTATGAACGATTGCAAAGGAGTAGGACTAGTCAGATCCCTTTTTGTCCCCATTATGTAGCAGTTTTAAAAAAATGTTAAAATGTAAACTTTTAGGTATTTATTTGAAGGTAGAATGCTTCTGCGACATTAATATGGGCTGTTTTTTGACAATTCAATTCACATATATCGGATATTAGCATCATTAAGTATGCTAAATTACTGAAATCTTCACAACTTCAGCATTTTAGTCATATTCGAGACGGTTTCCGTCTTAAATGAAAGTGGCCGCACTCGTGTTCATTCTAAATAATGAAATGTAAGTTGCATTTCACGATAATCCATAACATATATAAAGGTTGAGGATAAACACGGATGCAGCCACTTTCATTTTTGACAAAAACATCTGAAAAATTTGATAGATTGTTCATATCTCAGCTTGATTCGGAGCGTTTTTAATGACCAAACCAGTTAAAATTTTCAAATAAACTAATTGAATCAAATGAAATAGACACTGAAGTGTTTAATTTCATGTCCAAAATCTTTTGTCTGATGACCCTGTAATTTGAGACCAAAATCGACCAATACTAAACCTACTCCTTTTGTGAAAAAAAACCAAAACGTTCCACCAGAGACCGTTGACGTCATCGTACGACCCAAGCAATGACGAAAAACTTCAAAACATGTAGTAGCTTGTCACATTAGAGACACATGACAATGCATAAGGGAAATATTCACAACATAAAAGTGTCTGCAATTCCCGTCACCCGATGCCATGGTTTTTGCGACTGGTGATCAAACAACGCAAATGATTATGCTGAAAAATTGATACTCGGACCATATTTGTTTTTTAAATCGTGAAGATTTACATACAAGGAATAAACTGTATAGATTTTTGTGGTTCGTTCTGATTATATTGTACTCTGTTGATACAATTATACTGACAGAATCACACTTATTTTACTAAGAGCAATGTACGTTTTTAAGGTGAATAAGACTATAACACATTGTTGTCAATATAACGGAATTATATTTGACTGTCATTAAGGTAAAAGGTTTAGCTAGCTATAAAGGGAGATTTAATCCACCATTGTCTACATAAGGAAATGCATGTTCCAAGTAAGTCAATATGACAGTTGTTTTCCATTTGTTTTGTGTGCTTGAGCTTTTGAAGTTGCCAATTGATAAGAAACTTTCAGATTCAAATTTTCCTTTGAGTTCGGTATTTTTTGGATAATTTACATTTTACTTTAAGTTTACATGTGGTCTGTTAGGTTGACCGTGTCGATCTTTCTTTTTTTTTATTGGCCAATCGAATAAAAACAAGAACATTTATTTTCTATGTTATTAAATAAAGATTCATCAACAGTTTATACATACAGATACATGTACATGTACAAGTAGAAGATACTACTTAAACACAAATAGTGCTAAAATAAGCACATCAAAAATACAATGTAAATCTTGATTTTTCAAGGTATGTATCAACATGATAAACATCATAAAGTCACATAATCTGGCTAAGGACTTTCATATACACGTTTGAGATGATTGAAGACAAGAAGAAATATATAACGCATGAATTTAATATTATGAGATTCTTTTAAATATTGCCAAACCTTTTCTGACAAGATCATAGAATATATGAACATTCAAATGTTTATGTAGCATCAATAAAAATAGTTTATTTTATACATGAACTTACGAATGCGTCGAAGAAAATGAATAACTATACACATTATTGATATTGGTGATAAAATGAAAAGTTTTGTTTTTAATAATTCCATTTATACTTACAAACTCGACTTCTTTTTACTAAAAGCCAGACGTGCAAAACAGAAAAACAACTTTGTTTATAGAAATCATCAGTGGAATTCGATTAAAAATATCAGAAGGCCACAAGCACACATTTTAATAACATTTAGATAAAACACAAAAAAACACCTAGTGTAGATATGTCTGATGTGATATAGGGTAGAGGCCAAGTATTTGTTTGAATATGGGTCTACAAATGTTTTATGACGTTTGATTTGTTCTGCAACACTTTCAAATATTTGAGAACATAATATAATCAGACAATTATCACTGATCTGTTTGTATTTACACACCGGTTTTATGATGGATGAAAGATAAGTACATTTGACTGAACAGATGTATTATGTTAAAAACATTAGTTGTTGAAAACCATGTTATTTAGTAATAACTATACTTACATAATAAGTAAACATCAAAACTATATTTATGAAGAGATATTTGTATTTACAAATGTACATTTAAAAGTAGCTGATAAACACCATGTACATCAAGCTACTGTAAAAAAATCAGAAACACATTAACAACATTCTCTCTCTGAATCAGTTATTTTATTTGTGCATTCTTTATAATTCATTAGACTTAAAATCTAGACCTACATTTACTATTGATTTAACATTGAAAAGCTTTAAGATTACCATGCAAAGTTGTGACTGAACTGACATTAGTACAAATGTAATTACAGCTATGTACAATGATGTAGGTTATTCAAACTTTATCAAAATAGTACAAATATTATATTTTATCAAGTTATGACAGTTCCCTTTCAGAGAGGGACCAGATATATATATATATATTTATATACACAGGAAAAATAATAATACTAACAATCTGTTTGCAAACACTTTCAATATAGCCGTGTGCCTTTAAATATAAAAATACACTTTAAATGAATAATTTCTAAAACACAGGTTGATCTCATCCTGTCATTTAGTAAAATGTTCTATTTAATAAAACGAAAACAGATAATTTCAAAGTTAATTGATTACGGAAAGCAGCGAATTTACTCATTTGTGGGCTTATGCATAACAAATAATAAACTTCGTATATTTAAGGAGTTTATACAATCACCATGTTGATGCCACTGATGGTGTATGTTTCGTTTACGAGCTAACATCCAGCTCGATAGTCAACAATTCTCTGTTGTCATGAGGTATTATTTCTTCTAATTGCGTTTTAACAAAAGTCTGAATTATCCAAAGATTTGTACCCCTAGTTGAAGGTGACCTTAAAAATAACTGTGACAATTAACTTTATTTCCAATAGTTCTATCTAAATACACTGACATTATATGGCATGACTCTTTCAAAATGATCACATCTATTTAGGATTGAAAACTTGTAAAGGGGCTTCCTACATATGTTAGCTTTTTCCTCCCATTACGTTAACATATAACATGTGTTTAATATAACAGATTGTTATCACTAGTATATTGTAATTCATTCACGTTAATCATTTAAGTGATCAACTCATTGATTGTTTACAGCTGTCTTTAACTTGTTGTTTACAATATTTTTGTCTTGAATTATTCTATTTATAGCATGTATGAAGAGTTGACATATCTCTAGTTGTAACTGCTGTGTATTCTATTTCATCTGCAAGATCAGCATACGCGGAGTCTTTTCGTAGAGCTGTGAGAAACTCGATATATCCCTGTTCATTTATACGTAACAGTAATGTTATTAACGTCCTGTTCTTTTCCTGCGTGGTTTTACCAGATTCTATCTTTTCTCCATCATCAACTGACAATACCTCTCTTGATATTAGATGATCTACTATGCTCCCATGCTGAATACCAGTGATAACCTTGAGGTAATTCTTCTGTAGTCGAACTTTATACAACGGAATATTCCAGTCTGATAAGCCTACAAAATATAAAAAGTTTCTCAAAAGTGACTAAAATATAAAAAAATTTGTAAGGGTTCCGCGGAACCCAGTGTCTCGCCTACTTTTGCTGTAAATCCCAGACTCAACAAAAATGAGGAAAAAAATCTATAAAAATATTCCTCTTGATACTATCTTATGATTGTAAGAAGCTTCTGTCCAAGTTTGGTAAAAATCTAGGATAGTTAATGAATCTATTAAATGTTTTTAAAACTTTAACTGCAGACTGTATGTAATGTTAACCGGAGGAAAATCTAAGTCCATTTAAAAGTAAAATATAGAAAAAATGGAGTTATCTTTTTACAAAATTTACTTCTGGATACTATCTTATGATCATAAATAAGCTTCTATCAAAGTTTGGTACAAACCCAGGATATTTTAAGAAAGTTAATTAAATTCTAAAAACTTTAACCACAGAGTGAATGTAATGTTTCACCGCAGCAAAACTAAGTCCATTTAAAAGTAAAATATGGAAAAAATGGATTTATTTTTTTACAAAATTTACTTCTGGATACTATCTTATGATCATAAACAAGCTTCTGTCCAAGTTTGGTACAAACCCAGGATAGTTTAAGAAAGTTATTAAAATTCTGAAAACTTTAACCACAGAGTGAATGTTATGTTTAATTTCCCCGCAGAAAAACTAAGTCCATTTAAAAGTAAAATATGGAAAAAATGGATTTATTTTTTTACAAAATTTACTTCTGGATACTATCTTATGATCATAAACAGGTTTCTGTCCGAGTTTGGTACAAACCCAGGATAGTTTAAGAAAGTTATTAAAATTCTAAAAACTTTAACCACGGAGTGAATGTTATGTTTCCCCGCAGAAAAAACTAAGTCCATTTATAAGTAAAATACGGAAAAAGTGGAATTTTATTTTTACAAAATTTACTTCTGGATACTATCTTATGATCATTAACAAGCTTCTGTCCAAGTGTGGTAGAAATCCAGTATAGTTTAAGAAAGTTATTAAAATTTCAAAAACTTTAACCACAGAGTGAATATTTGTGGACGCCGCCGACAACGACACCGACGACGACGGAAAGTAGGATCGCTTAGTCTCGCTTTTTCAACTAAAGTCGAAGGCTCGACAAAAAATCAGTCTTGGTGAATAATTGGACTATTATACTATCGGGACTGGAAACTGATCGGTCTTTTGAGATTTTATTGTCCCGATAGCGGATTATTTATTTTTTGATTGACAGCTTATTGTGTCATATGGTTAATTAGCCCTCGATACATGTAAACAATTTATTTCGATGAACATGTCAGTATGTGTATACTATTTAAATAAGTGGTTTTAAAATTTTAAAAATGAAATGAACAAATAAATTAAAAATAATATCAATATTTAATTATTATAACAAATTGAATATAATTACAAGAAAGACATGTTTTATATGGGAATAAACTAAATTAGTGCTGTTGAAAACAAATATGGTTGAAATGGCGACACTTTACTTGATCGCTAAGAAAACAATGTGTGGAAGGTTGATAGATCTTAATTAATCTTAATAAAAATAATAAGTGTGCAATTGAAATCAATGTCGAAAACTTCAGTTCAAAATTTTACCCTATAACAACAGTTACCTGGGTCTCATAAAATATTTTCATAGCTTCATTGTTTTCAAAATTTCGTCTTTACACGAAAAATTTCTCAAAAATGAAATTAGCTTGGTTTCTCTTTAGTCAGAAAAAAGTAAAATCACAAAAATACTGAACTCCAAGGAAAATTCAAAAAGGAAAGTCCCTAATCAAATGGCAAAATCAAAAGTTCAAACACGTCAAACGAATGGATAACAACTGTCATATTCCTGACTTGGTACAGGCATAGTTTAAAAGATGTTGATGTGTCTCTTCTGTTTAATTTCAAAAGGTGTAGTAAAACAGACTTTTAATATTGGGATTGGGATTACACTGATGTTGATGCTGGCAATTGTTCTGACGACCATGTGGAATCAACACACTCAAAGATGGCTAAAATGGTGTTCAGTGCCGTTAGTTCTCAAGTGTTATGACTTAATATTATTAATTCTAAATTTTGACAAATTTGATTCGTTTACGGATAGTCACATATTAAACCATATTTTCGAAGGTAGAGAGAAAACAGCGGATAGCAAAAGCATATTGCACGGTTATATTTAGAATATCTAAAAACCGATATACTTTGTGACGTCATGTAATGAATTACAGGATATTGTTAAACGATCTTAAACGTTTTGAAACAAATTATACCAGTGATCGATTATTTGACGAAAAAAAATCGTCAAATATAGAAGATGACAAACAAACAAAACTAGAGGCTCTCAAGAGCCCGTATCTCTCACCTGATTCTACTTGGGTTTTTGAAATCATATAAAAAGAAAAAATTTGGCTACAAAGTAACAACACTTGGCCAGCACCTCATTAAGAAAAGAAAAAATATGCTATGTTTGCTTTCATTCAATTCAGAGGTTTTCTAAAAGAAGACATGTGTATGTATTTCCCATAGGGTCCTATGCTAAACAAAGTCCCCTGCTGGAAGCCACATTGGTTGATGGATTGGCTACAAAGTAACAACACTTGGTCAGCATGTCATAAGGAACATTCATGCTATGTTTGACTTCATTCCATTCAGTGGTTCTCTAAAAGAAGACATTTGTATGTATTTCCTATTGGGTCCTATGTTAAACTAAGCCCCCGCTGGGGGTCAACTTGGATGAGGGATCTGCTACAAAGTAACAACACTTGGTCAGCACCTCATAGGGAACATTCATGCCAAGTTTGGTTTCATTCCATTCAGTGGTTCGAATCTCTTAAAGAAGTCATTTGTATGCATTTCCCATAGGGTCCTATGTTAAACTAAGTCCCCCGCTGGCGGCCATCTTGAATGATGGATCGGCTACAAAGTAACAACACTTGGTCAGCACCTTATAAGGAACATTCATGTCAAGTTTGGTTTCATTCGATTCAGTGGTTCGGATCTCTGAAAGAAGTCATTTGCATGCATTTCCCATAGGGTCCTATGTTAAACCAAGTCCCCGGCTGGCGGCCATCTTGGATGATGGATTGGCTACAAAGTAACAACACATGGTCAGCACTTTATAAGGAACATTCATGCAATGTTTGGTTTTATTCCATTCAGTGGTTCTCTAGAAGAAGTCATTTGTATGCATTTCCCATAGGGTCCTATGTTAAACTAAGTTCCCCACTGGCGGCCATCTTGGATGATGGATCTGCTACAAAGTAACAACACTTGGTCAGCACCTCATAGGGAACATTCATGCCATGTTTGGTTTAATTCCATTCAGTAGTTCTGTAAAAGAAGTCATTTGTATGCATTTCCCATAGGGTCCTATATATGTTAAACTAAGTCCCCTGCTGGCAGCCAACTTGGATGATGGATCGGCTACAAAGTAGCAACACTTGGTCAGCACCTTATAAGGAACATTCATGCCATGTTTGGTTTTATTCCATTCAGTGGTTCTCTAGAAGAAGTTCAAAATGTAAAAAGTTAACGACGACGACGGACGCTAAGTGTTGAGAAAAAAAGGCAATTGAAATAACAGCTTAAATTCAGCGTTATTGTCAAGGAGACAATATGATATACATAAAATGCCAACAAAATCAAATGACGATTTTGATACGTGACAAATATGTTCGGAAATTAATAATATAACAAATATAGCCTTTGTAATGAGGTCAATACAGGATATATCGACCCAAAGAAGTATATCGACCTTGGACTTCGTCCTCAGTCAATATACTTCTTTCAGGTCAATATATCCTTGTATCAACTTCATACAAACGCCATATCTGTATAATATACCTCAATGTAAGTTCTTAATTACGAACATTTATTTCTCGCCAATGCAGTAACCCTACCTGGCTTATGTATGCAGAAATTATCAATATTATACCTTCATTCTCTGCAGGTACTAATGCTGCACTTTGGCTCATTTCTTGAGAATCAAATTTCAAATCATTTGCAAGGTCTTTATATCCATAGGCATCTAATCCGTCAACAAATACACCATACGTAGGTTCTCTCCTTTTAGCCACAATATCCAGCAATGCTTTGTTCTGATCATCTTGTCCAGCATGTTGTTCAATACGGCGTCTGTCATCAACTGATATCACCAAATTAGTCATCATATGGTCTAAAATCTGGCTTGTTTGTATGTCCTGTATGATTCTGTTTTCGTTTTCTCTGATTCTATCTGTTAATGAAAATATCATTTTATAAAAAAATTGAAGTTTTGTGGATCATTGAGTAAAACAATGCTTACAATTATTCTACATTGTTTTTGTGCATCACATTTCGTTGCCCTAAAAACATGATTATTTATAAGAAAATTGCCATGAAATGTATACACATATTAAATAAATTTGAGTGTCATTCGAAATTAAAAGTAAGGTGTCTGCTCTTTGGTCGGATTGTTATCTCTTTGACACATTCCCTATAACCATTCTCAATTTTATTGCACGAGAGGAAATAGAAAACATGTCAGTATATTATATTGATGTAAATAAGTTCAGAAAGAATGATCATGTAAAATTATCAGTATGAATTGGACAGATGACAAAATACACCCCTTCTAGTTGATGTTTCTTTCTGATTTTTGTGGGTTTTTTTCTACTTTTTTTTGCATAATATGTTTGCGGAGCTGCCATCACTCGGCCTTATTTAGCATGTTTTAGGAAAATAGTGACCAAGGTCCGCTAATGCAATGACTAAATACGTCAGAACAGGGTGGTAGAGGAGAGATTTTTGCTGAACTATATGGTGAAATACAATAGAAAAACTTTGTTTTATATATTTCCCTGATTGTATGGAATTTCTTTCAACAAACATAACGTCAGGGGCATTGTATAATAAAACTATTTCAGCAAATGTTTTATATATTTCTGTTATAAATCTATGATATACATATTTCCTGCACTGAATAACTGATATACATAATACCTTATAGTTCTTTGTTTTTTATTTACTCAAACCGTTCATATAGTATTACCTCTAACAATTTCTACTGCTTTAAGTGTATTGGGATCAACATCCTTTACAACCTCTTTTAAACACCTTGCTCCTTTACCAATATTTACAAAAGCTTGCTCAAGTACCCGTATTGTAGGTTTCACTGTTCTGTCTTTCCTCCATGTAAACAACACTTCCTTATTCTGTGCTGTCAAATCACGATCATATTTCTCTTTGATACTTTCTAAATCTTCTACAGACAGTCCAAGTTCTATTCCTAGTTGAAATACTATCTTGCCAATCAGTGGTGTTAATCTATCTAAAATCTCATCTGATGGAATACAATCTAAAATATCGTCAGGAATACCTATATAAAATACAAATTAAGATAATCTACAGTGAATTTTCCAAAACTAAATCAAAGACTTGATAGTTAGTGCTACCCTGATTGTTTTTTGTACAGCAATGCGATATCAATATTAAAGTTAAATGTGTGTTATGTTGTGAGAACTTGGTATAGTGTTTTGGCCTTGCAGTCATGTTTGATGGTGGAGCAAGTATGCTGAAAACATCAAGGAATACTCACTAGAAGTTTTGTTGAAATTGGTTCAATAGTTTTTGTCTTGTAGAAGTTTGTTTTAAAAGTAGACGAAACAGGATAGCGTATCAATAAACTGTTGACAGAGATATATCTTTCGCATAGTTTACGTCGTTTAATATTGCAATTATGAACATTTGCACTGAACTATCAAATTACAAAAAAATGTGAAAAATACATTGTTTCTCAATGTCAACCGGTTTTTGATTAAGAGAATTCAACAATTTTTAAACAAGGATCCATGAACTGCACACCCTAGTCTCATATCTTAGATGATTTGTCAGATTGAACATACTTTTGACCCTTATATTATAGACTAGATATGGAAGTCATTTCAGATCAACTTAGGGAACTTCCACATGTCTGATACATCTGAACCTTAACATTTAAAAAAAAAAATGTCTGTGTTCCCATTATTTGGTGTCGACTAGATGCAGCTGATGTTTGAAAAGAAGAAGAAAATATATATTGCTGATTTTAGATGACAGACGTGAAATGACACAAACTGCTAACAATTGCTCTCATCGGTTATAGGAAGGTATAAGAATATGAGAGGAGGACTACAAAACATGAGCATTCAATTATTGCACTTATTACCTCTCTGATATGACTAAAACACAATAACGAAACAGTTGACCAATGAACCACGGAAACGAGGTCAACTCAAACCAACCAGACTGGCATCAATTTATTACAGATATTCCATACACCACTGCTTAAAGTATTTGAGAAACGGACCTTATCATGTTAACCTTAATCACTGATCCATGAAATGCAGTCGAAGGCGACATATAGGTATGTGAAACAGAAAGTCGTTATTATAATATCATATACAGACCTTAATATATCACACTACTTACTAGATTTAACTTGCTTTATCCGCCTAACCTGAAAAATATAATAATATCAAACTATAGGTTCTCAAGAGCCTGTGTATCTTACCTGTATCTACTTTTTTGAAATAAAGTAAAATAAGGTAATAATTTATAGTATTACATATTATAGATTATTAGATGTTATATAATATTAGAACCTATTATAATGGTTAAAATAATAACAATAAAACGTAAAATTTCCTTAAAATTACTAATCGACGGACAGCAAATCAACAATGGATTGTCTGAACATTTCAAGGTAGATAAATCTAATCCTGATGAACATGTCCGCCTGATGTTAGATGTACTGTACATCTAAATACACGGTTAGATTTGGCATATCAAAGAACCCCAATAGTTCATTTTTTTATGAAATCAAACGTTTAATTTTGGACCCTTTTGGCCCCTAATTCCTAAACTGTTTGGGGTTAAACTCCCAAAATCAATCCAAACTTTCCTTTTGTGGTCATAAACCTTATTTTAAAATTTCATAGATTTCTGTTTACTTATACTAAAGTTATTGTGCAAAAACCAAGAAAAATGCTTATTCGTGCCCTTTTTGGCCCTTATTCCTGAACCGTTGGGACCAAAACTCCCAAAATCAATCCCTAACTTCCTTTTATTGTCATAAACCTTCTGTTTAAATTTCATAGATTTCTATTTTCTTTACTAAAGTTAAAGTGCGAAAACCAAATGTCTTTTGACAATAATGACGACGCCAACACCAATATACGCCCAAAAAATTTCAATTTTTGCGGTCGTATAAAAATCTACTATAACTTCTTCAGGTTTTTTTTGACAAATTTAGTCATATTGACTTATTTTAGAATGATATTTTGGTAAACATTATTGCTATTTACAGCTTTGATAATATATTTAATAATATTCTGGGACAACAACCCATCAACAGTCTGTCTGAAATTTTAGAACAGATAACTCTAAACCTAATGAACATGTTAACCCTGTGACAGATGTGTTCTAAATGCTTTTGTTTCATAGACATAATCCAAAAACTGCATTTCCGCCTAATGTTCTATGTTTACCTATGTCAGGGATGTTGGTTGGCAGGCAGGGACATCAAACATATGCATTTTTCTTTGTTTTAAATACAATTATGATTGTGGCCAAGTTTTTCTTATATTTATTCCATGTGTGTCAGAGAAGAAAATTTATGTAAATGATAACGACGGACGACGACGGACGCCAAGTATTGAGAAAAGCTAACTTAACTCACAGACTTGGTTCTGTGGACCAAGTGAGCAAAATATATGTCTAGGTAGGTTAACACATGGTCAAGTATGTTCAAACATTGTCGAATACGGTTCAGACTAGTACGAGTATGGTTCAGACTAGGTAGAGCGCTCAGACGGACTCAGACGCATACAAAATGTTGATTTCTGGTCGGGTAAAATGTTAAATATTATGCAGGCTACAGTCAAATATTATTCATTAAATATCAGTACAGTCGAGTTGTTATACGCCATTTTAAACTTTCACTAGTTTGTACATGTAGTGTCAAGTCTACATTGTTAATTCTTTTTACAAAACTGTTTGTAATTTCTATATACATTTTACAATGTAGTACGATGTAAATCAAATGCACAGCTTGGGTCAAATCGTTGAACAAAAAAATTGACAGATAATGTCCTCTTGAGAATAACTACATCTTCCCAAGCATAATACAACACGCAGAAATGATTTGACAACTTTCCAACATTGTAGACGAGAATAAAATTCATTACAAAAAGCTGTTTTGTTGATCTTATATTGCTGATCATTTAGTCTGTTAAGTTTCTCTATATTTTTTAGTTTTTGCTCAAACTCAAAACAAGATCAACAAAATGCTAATTTAAAGGCAAATGTTCTTGCTAACGGTGTAAGACTCATATTAATATCCGGTCTCTAATCAACGTCCCTTTTTAAAATGGACGTCTCAAAAGAATAACATTCTAAATTTACGGTCAATATTACAACCCTCTATTTGCATGATTGTTTTGTTACACAATGCACGTCAAATATTTTGCTTCTCTATTCAACATCCGTTCTATAGGCTTGTCGTATTGAAATCACACCTTCCTCAATAGACTGGCTAAACCTAAAACTCAAGAAGTTGTTGAAACATATTAAGTACTACATGTACTAAATCATAATACTTTTCTATTATGACCAAAAAAGCTATAAATTATTAAGGACAATAGCTTAATCAAGTAGTCATCAGGCAATTTCATCCAAATTTTCTTCATTGCAGATCTTGGCTATATATAATTTTCCTTTTTATCTACTTATGTTAGTGTTTAGATATCAATCAAAAACGCATAACTGGTAAACATTTTCATCAAAGGACAATCACCCTATAAGGAATTAACTGACGATTTCGACCGTTGAACTTATCTGTATAGCTTGTCTTGCTGATCATTTCGGCAATTCAAAGATGTTCGCTATATATCTTAGTCTTAAAGTAAAAGGCAAACATGGAAAAGAAGATAACATTTGTCATCTAAGGACAATTACTCCTATAAAAAGTTGTCTGACAATGATGAATAATATGAGTTTTGTGGTAATAAGTATTGTTTATAAGTTTCATAAAAATTGGTTGGGGTAAATTTACGTAAGAGGACTTAATTTCTAATTTGTAAAGGAGTATTACTCTACATGATCAGTTAGAGTGACACTCCAAAAATTATAAGTTGATATGTGTTTTGAAGTATTTAGAATTGTGTATAAGTTTCATAACATTTGATTGAAGCTAACATAAATAAGGGAATGGAAATGACAAATTCTGTAATTTTCCATTTGTAAATGAGCATAACATCAGCAGAAAAAATAAACGGTTGAGGAAAACTAAATTTAGAATCTGGAAACCAATTTTGGGACGAACGGACAAACGAACGGGAGTAAAACTTCATGCACCCTCCGCTACAGCGGGGTATAGAGGAAGCATAAAAAACTGATGGCAGAATTAATTGATACAGTCATCCCTTCGTGAATTTTACGGACGCTATCACGAGTTGGTTGACCTTTATGGAATAACCGTTTCACAGATGATATCAGATATGTTCCTTATGTCATAACTACAATCCCCTTCCCTTTCATGAATGTGACTATTTACCAGATTTGTTATAGCATAAGCAACCTGGCGGTTGCCACATGTGGAGCAGGATCAGCTAACCATTATGGAGCCTCTGAGATTACCCCCAGTTTTTGGTGGTGTTCGTGTTGCTTATTCTATCGTTTTATATTTTGTGTCACATGTGTCATGTGTACTATTGTTTGTCTGTTTGTCTTTTTTTCATTTTTAGCCATATCGTTGTCAGTTTATTTTTAATTTATGAGATTGATCGGCCCTCTGGTATCTTTCGTCCCTCTTTTGAGACCATCCATTATTATTTGTGAAGTAGACACTAAATATGTATTTATACGGTTTTGGTATTTTCAAATGAACTTTTTGATGTCAAGGTCAGACGAATACTGCAGGACAGAAATGTACACCTTAAACCCAGTTATATGGATAAATCTGTTGTAGAGTTGTCACTGACTCAGACGTACTTATAAATATAATTATTTCTGTGACTGTATCTTGCATTAATTTGTAGGATCCTTTAATATAGATGATTGAGCTGATCTATAACAATAACATCTTCATGCCTTATATATCATGTACTGTATTACGACACTAGATTAAAACTGACGAGGAAAGGTAACACCCGGCCACCAAAGTTTTATTTACGTGAAGCCAAGGTGGTCGTGTGGTCTAGCGCACCGGATACAGTGCAGGCGATTTGGTGTCACAATATCTCAGTAGCATGGGTTAAAATCCCAGCAAAGGGAAGAACAAAAAATTTGCGAAAGCAAATTAACAGATTTAACATTGTTGGGTTGATGTTTAGAAGAGTTGTATATACATAATGTACACAGCCATGTGTCACCATCAATGCTGGTGATCCGATGGATAAATCTGTATATATACAGTAAGAAAGCAAATTTACAGATCTAACATTGTTAGGTTGATGTTTAGACGAGTTGTATATATATAGTACGATACATACAACTGACCACACCGTATATCAAATATAGTTATATACACAATATATAAAAATAAATAAATACAACTGCACCAGTCCACTACAGTAATAACTTACCACACATAATTTATGTGTTATTTCCATTTCTCTCAATCCGTTGTCCACTTCTGTGAATCGTATTTGATCATTCTCTTTCAAATACATCAGTGTGAAAAATTTAACAAGCTGTGCATTTCCTGGGTAATTGTATTCCATATCATTCCATACCATCTCTTCCATTCCAAGATGGAGAGCCAAATCGTGTAGCATGCGTGTCTCACAATTAACAGACAGCCGGAACAATTCTTTGTCACTTGGAATCTGAGATAATGCATCTTCACTCAAACCTAAGATTATATCAAGAACACATAAGCTTTGTCAAAAAAGTACGTTAATATATTACTGAGATAAGTTATAACTATTCAACATTGGAAGTTAGTCGGTACACAATATTAGCAACATATGAAGTAATCTTATCATAATTACTTCGAACTTATGTTCACAAAATACACATACAAGTGTTATCTGATATATAGCATATACTTTAATCTATTGATATCTATCATACAAATTTACTATTAAGATATATAGGATATATTGTAGTAATTTACAGAAATTAATCTAAACTAAACTTGCAAAAAAGGGGAACGTAAGATACTAGAGGGACTTTCAAACTCATAGATTAAAAATAAAGTGACCAACTCCATCGCTAAAATAAAAAAGACAAACAGACAAATATTAGTACAGAAGACACAACTTCAATAACTAAAGACTAAGCAACATGAACTTCACCAAATCATATACTTTAAATGTAAGGTTCCAGTACATGTATTTTAAGTAGTTGTTAATTCAAAAGGTAAAAATGTATTGCTTTTCTACTGATGTTCAAATATTGTGTAATCGTTATCAGCACGAAAGCACACCATTAGCAAGTTTATGACATGAAATATGAAGTACATGTATTTTATGTAGTTGTTAACTCAAAGGGTACAAATGTATTGCTTTTCCACGGATGTTCAAATATTGTGTAATCGTTATCAGCACGAAAGCACACCATTTGCAAGGTTTATGACATGAAATATGAAATTAGATATTTTTATACTAGTAAGTTAAATGTTAAATGTTAAATGTTAAACCTTGTCAATAATCTGCTATTGCAAATAGATAAATGATACATTTACCTGGACAATTAGCATCACACTGCTTTTGTTCCTGCAAAATAGAAAATAACTTTACAAGTATTTGTATAACTCCTGTAAGCAATCTACTTGCTCATCGGTCCACAAAAACACATTTCACTTTGTAAAATGTGTGAAACTAATGACACAAACACATAGAATAAAAAATATACAATATTGGCAAATGCTAATAGTTACTACAAGCAAAGTCAAGTAAATATTATCAATATCAATCTGCTCATCTACCTTACAAAAACAGGTTAAACAAAAAGATGTCATATCAACAATATCATCCTTTGTCCCTCTGTCTGATACAATTTATGTTTAGTTACTATCATACCAACATCAGCAAGTTGGTACAGATATAAATTTGTCTCTGAATGTATGAACATGTTTACATAACAACTTAAAAGAGCTTGGTATATGGCATATAGTTTGCTACTTGTTGAAGGCCTTAGGTGCTGAATTTTACGTCATTTGGTTTATGATGAAGAATTGTCATGTTGAAAATCATATACCATATATTATTTCTTATATAGAGCTGAAAAATTGAATGTCTAACATACATGTATAATGCAAATATAATACCAATGTTCTGCAATAAGAGAACTTGGCGACATATGCGGAGGCTTAGACATACAATTCTAAATATCTCTCATGTATGTACCAATAAAAGTATATAAATACCCTTTTCTTGTTCCAAATACTCCAGTTAGTTTTAATGTTTTCACCGTGTTCACAAAAACATTCCTCAGCTTCTGAAACCATCTTGTGTTCTGATGTGAAACAGTTTAGTTTCGAGCAGGAATACTCGGTGTGGAAAGGTAACTTGCTGCTAGCTTTACAATGGATGGAAGACTGATAAAATTCGGAAATTCTCTCTAAAGTAACAAACAAACAATCCCGGACACTGGTGGCTATATCAGGTATTATCAAACCCTTGGAGCGCTTGTGGACTAGATGCAATAAGATCTTATTTCCTTCTACACAGACAACAATATCATGCTCTTTATCAACTGATAACCCAACAAACCCCGAAAACATAAGTTTCCTTCCTCTGTATTGTTTTAATGTCCACATACTGAGACATGCGCATATTAGACGGTTTGGTAAGGCTGGAGGTATGATGGTTCCTTTAAAAACAAAGGCCAAACTAACAGTCCTCTCTGGTGTACATTCTTGTAACAAGAAATCTGTATCGTTTCTTTGGGTAAGCATACAGGGTACAAAGAAGTGCTCTACTGGTAGCCGGTTTCCTGTTTGTGTATCATATCTACGCTGTTCAGATACGATATCAAGGTGTATCAGCATATCGAATATGTACTCTTTAAATGGTAAAATCTGACAAAATTCTTTTTGTTCCCAAATCTGGTAGAGGTCTTCTTTTTGTATCATTCCATTTTTTGACATCTTCTTGAAGGTTTTTCTTGTTTTATCTTCTTTAGGCCAGAATTCAACATCTATGAAAATGAAGAAAAAAAATCAATCTTATGACTTCAAATCAAAACTAGAGGCTCTGAAGAGCCTGTGTCACTCACCTTGGTCAACACAGGACACAGATGGATTCATGACAAAATTGTGTTTTAGAGATGGAGTTGTGTTTTTAGATCTTACTTTACTTAACATTCTTCCTGCTTACAATTATCTCTATTTATATTGAACTTGGCCCAGTAGTTTCAGTGGAAAATATGAGTGAAAATTTACAAATTTTATGAAAATTGTTAAACATTTACTATGAAGGGCAATAACTCCTTAGGGGGTCAAATGACCATTTTGGTCGTGTTCACTTTTTTTTAGGTCTGACTTTGCTGTACATTATTGCTGTTTACAGTTTATCTCTATCTATTATAGTATTCAAGGTAATAACCAAAAACAGCAAAATTCCTTACAATTACCAATTCAGGGACAGCAACCTAACAATTGGTTAGTCGATTCATCTATTAATTCCAGGGCAGATATATCTTTACCTGATAAACAGTTTCACTTCCTGTCAGATTTGCTCTAAATGCTTTGGTTTTTGAGTTATAAGCCAAAAACTGCATTTTACCCATATGTTCTATTTTTAGCCATGGCGGCCATCTTGAATAATTGGCCGAGTTACTGGACACATTTTTTTAACTAGATACCCCAATGCTGATTATGACCAAGTTTGGTTTAATTCGGCCCAGTAGTTTCAGGAGAAGGTTTTTCTAAAAGATTACTAAGATTTACGAAAAAATGGTTAAAAATTGACTATAAAGGGCAATAACTCCTAAAGGGGTCAAATGACCATTTTGGTCATGTTGACTTATTTGTGAATCTTACTTTGCTGAACATTATTGCTGTTTACAGTTTATCTCTATCTATAATAATACTCAAGATAATAACTAAAAACAGCAAAATTTCCTTAAAATTACCAATTCAGGGGCAGCAACCTAACAAGGGGTTGTCCAATTCACTGAAAATTTAACGGCAGATAGATCTTGACCTGATGAACAATTTTACCCATGTCAGATTTGCTCTCAGTGCTCTGGTTTATGAGTTATAAGCCAAAAACTACATTTTACCCCTATGTTCTATTTTTAGCCATGGCCGCCATCTTGGTTGGTTGACCGGTCACCGGACACATTTTTTAAACTAGATACCCCAATGATGATTGTGGCTAAGTTTTGTTAAATTTGGCTGAGTAGTTATAGAGGAGAAGATTTTTGTAAAAGTTAACGACGACGGACGACGGATGAGGGACGCCAGGTGAGCTATTACAAAATTTACTTATATTAAAAGGTACTATGAAAGTTATACTGCTCACCTAGGTCAGTGCATGAAAGTAACACTCTTTTGATACTTCAAAACAATGTCCTATTTCAGGAGTATTTAAACTTTCTTTATAAAAGGTATTCCATGATCAAAATAGAATCCTTTCTCATTTTGAAGAACATAATTACCCCATTACAAATATTTTATTTAGAAACCATGTAGTTCTCTAGTTATACCTACACGTTAATAACTATGAAATATCAGTTTTAGTTTTGACTTTAAAATTTGCAATCATGTTTTACAAAACGTAAGTTAAAACCTCCATCCTATCCAGAGGATATACACATAATAAAATAGTTAGCTATAATCTAACAAGAATAAGTGACGCTATGAATACCTAAAGAAAAGATCAATTTTGACTAATTGTATAATAAAAAGTTCTTACAAAGTTTAACAGATAAGTGAAAGTCACCAGTTAACAATACTCAGTGCTCTAAATGTCTGGTAAACAATATTTGAGTATGTTGTTGTTTTACTACTAATCTTTATTATATCACATTGAAAGTATTTACACACCAGTAATAAAAGATCTCATAACTTCCACCATAAGAAGGGGACTGATGATAACATTATCTCTCAGTTGTGGGGTGTCAAAATACACAATTTTCCCTAGAGAATGTTGATAATGTAGAAAATCGGTCAGCTGCTCAGGAGACAGGACAGACACCTCACTGATGGCATTTAATTCTTTAACTTCAACCAAAGACAGAATTTGTTTCCCTTCTGCCACCAATTCAGCGATCTCGAGCTCCAGTGGAACACATGCATTCGGCATCCTTTCACCCCAACATGGGTGGTCGAATGTAAGTTCTGTTATTGTTTTCTTCAGAACCTCTATTTCTGGGTCAGCTTGATCTTTGGCATTGACAAATATTAGAGGTCTAAGGACCAGATGATGTTTTCCCTCATGGTCTTTAAACAACTCCTCAATTCCACTGTAAAGCTCTTCCCGTCGTGTCTCAACATTCTCCTATTAAAACATAAAAATGTTCCGGATAAATAAACTTGAGGCTGTAAAGAGCATATGTCGGGAACATAATGTTTGTGTATCTTCAATGATGGAACATTCCAACAAGAAAATAGCTAGATTTATCTTAAATCTGCAAAGTAGATATATCTACTCTTACGGGTAAATTATTACACTTTTAACCTTGCTTCTATAATTTAAAAGATACCACTTGTAAAAAAAATAAGTAACATTTAATAGATTGGCAATACACTTCAAACAAGCCAAGAAAGTATTAATAGTTTAGTATAGAGTACTTCAGGATTTGCGTGAAAATACGGAAAATGTTTTATTTGAATTTGCAGTTAAACAAAAATGAACTTCTTTTAAAATAAAGTATGTATCGTAATCATGCATTTCTTCTCCAGATGTGTTGTATATCATATTTTATTTCATCATCTGTTTAACAATGGTATTATGGTTTGGCCTGACACATGACCGAGAAAATATTAATTGTTGAGAAGTGCATCTGGTGCAGTACTACTATTCTTAATAATAAAACATGATTGTTGAAATAAAAATAAGTTTAGTTAAACTTTAGCATGCAAACTTTATCATGTAAACTGATAAATTGTATTTTACGTAAAAAAACATGACTAAGAGTGGCAGAGCCAACTTATCTCCATGGAAATGAGATGACTATCCAATGGAATATTGATACAATTACATACCAAATATTGTTTCCTTATCTATAAGTGGTACTTCATATCTTCTACTTTATTTATAGGCCCCGTAATCTGATTTTAAGGGAATTACCCACAATTCAAAAAGGATCTTGTTTTTTTAAAAGTGTAGTTTAACAAAATTTTTGGTCAAGTTAAGATTTATAGACAAAACATCATTATAAGAATACAAGCTATTATTTAAATATTGAACTCCTTGGAAAGTTAAAAAAAAAATCAAAATAATCAAATGGCAAAATCAAACGCTCACACAATCAACTGTAATAATCCTGACTTTGTACAGGCCTTTTCTTATGTCGAAAATGGAGGATTAAACCTGGTTTTTATGCTAGCAATTGGGGCAATTTGTACACATTTCTAAGTTTTCAAAATGACAATAACTTACTACCATATAGCTTACACTAGATCACTCACCAATGGTACTTTGTCCTTGTGAGTGGCAACAAACAAGATCTTTGGGATGCCTGCATATACAAGCTTACAATAGGTCAGGATGGAATTGACCCAATATTGCAAAAATACTACAAAATAAAATCAAAATCTGTCATAAAAGAAGTATAAAAAAGTATATACATTCTGCATTTTTCATAGTTGTGATACTACACTTTTAAAAGTTTTTCATTGTCTTTTGTCTTGTTAACCCATTATTTAAAAAAAAACAAAAAAACGATTGAATACTTAGTCAACCTCATTTATTTAAACAGCTGATAATAGTCTTCCTTTAAATTGGATTCTCTGTCAAAAAGGTGACAACTATTTCAGTGTATATGTATATTCTATATTGTTGTATTTGTTCTTCAGACTGTTTTATTAACACATAGTTTAAGGAAGGCATATTAAAAAAAAAAGAGGTAACAATGCTTAAAAACGTATACAAACTAATATTTCACACCACCAAAATAATGGCCAGTTCAAGTTGCGGTCCTGTTTAGGATTTTATGGAACAGCTCTTGGATTTTGTGTTTGTTCTAATCGCTATATTGCTTTTTTGATTATTATTTATGGCCGAAAACAGTTATTCCGTAGTGTATTTCTTTTAATAAAAAAAAAAAAAAATTTTAAAAATCACACCTGCTCTATCCAAAAAGATTTGTATAGTATATATAGTGTACCACTTTTGGGACGAATTATGTCAAAATTATGGAAATATCCATCAGCTCTAACTCAAACTGTGGACAATTAAAGGTTAAGAGGGTCTATAATTCAGTGTGACAGCTTTATATATACTAATTATTGACTTTTTTTTCAAATGGACCAAATCCCTACTTAACCAAATTAAATGCTTGCTGGGCACAGTCTGATACGACCGCAGAGGTGGAACCGTGAACAGTTGGGGCAAATTTGGACACAATATTCAAGCTCAATGCTGTCAAAATTTGGATTGTGATCAATTTTTTGAAATAATATAGGTTTCTGACAAAAAATCAATGTAAAAGATCTAAAAAATCTATTCTCAAAACTTTTCAAAAATTGGAATTTGAAAATTAAAAAAAAATAAATAAATATGAACCATTACAAGAATGCACACGCTGAAATGTCTTAAATATATAAGATTTCATATTATGTTGATAGTCCTAAATATAAAGCTTTATTACAACTGTCACACAAACTTAACATTAACCAAGAAAACTAAACATTGACAAAAAAATGAACCATGAAAATGAGTTCAAGGTCAGATGAACAATGCCAGGCAGGCATGTACAGCTAACAATTCTTCCATACAACAAATATAGTCGACCTATTGCTTATACATTGTTATAGATTAAGAACCAGATGCTCCGCAGGGCGTAGCTATATACGACCGCAGAGGTTGAACCCTGAACGGTTGGGGCAAGTATGGACACAACATTCAAGCTGGATTCAGCTCTAAATTTGGATTGTGATTAAATAGTTGACACAGCATAGGTTTCTGACACAGAATGAATGTGTTCTAATGAACTTAAAATTTTTGTTTTCTCTTAGAGCAATTCACTATGCTGTTGAATATTAATCCTCTCAAAAAAAAGTTTGAAGAAATTTTCTTTTTATTTATGAAATTTCAAATGAGAAAAATTGAACCCAATTTTTTAATCACATCCCCCTTTCCCTTATTCCAAAACTAATCTCAATTAAAATATTCTAATGGAGTTTGCAACAATAAATACTCATTTAAATACATCATAAAATATTAAGATGTAAAAAAACTGCGTGTTATCACTAAATGGTAAAGATTATTTAAATTTATCAGTTGGTAGTAAAAAGTGAATATACATTGTATATTGTATATAACAAAGATTTAAGTTGATTCTGGACAAAGAAAGATAACTCCAATTAAAAAAAAATCTTGCTATTGCACAAAAATGTGCAATAAGATATTCCGTGCTTACTATTCTGGACAAAGAAAGATAACTCTAATTAAAACAAAATTTGCTATTTCACAATATTGTGAAATTAGATATTTCTTGCCATTGCACAATACTGTGCACTTGAAAAGACTTGCTATTGCACAATGCTTAATATAATAATTTTAGATCCTGATTTGGACCAACTTGAAAACTGGGCCCATAATCAAAAATCTAAGTACATGTTTAGATTCAGCATATCAAAGAGGCCAAGAATTTAATTTTTGTTAAAATCAAACTTAGTTTAATTTTGGACCCTTTGGACCTTAATGTAGGCCAATTTGAAAACGGGACCAAAAATGAAGAATCTACATACACAGTTAGATTTAGCATATCAAAGAACCCCATTTATTCAATTTTTGATGAAATCAAATAAAGTTTAATTTTGGACCCAGATTTGGACCAACTTGAAAACTGGGCCAATAATAAAAAATCTAAGTACATTTTTAGATTCAACATATCAAAGAACCCAACCGATTCATTTTTTGTCAAAATCAAACGAAGTTTAATTTTGGACCCTTTGGACCTTAGTGTAGACCAATTTGAAAACAGAACCAAAAGTTAAGAATCTACATACACAGTTAGAATCGGCATATCAAAGAACCCAAATTATTCAATTTTGATGAAATCAAACAAAGTTTAATTTTGGACCCTTTGGGCCCCTTTTTCCTAAACTGTTGGGACCAAAACTCCCAAAATCAATACCAACCTTCCTTTTATGGTCATAAACCTTGTGTTTAAATTTCATAGATTTCTATTTACTTATACTAACGTTATGGTGTGAAAACCAAGAAAAATGCTTATTTGGGTCCCTTTTTGGCCCCTAATTCCTAAACTGTTGGGACCTTAACTCCCAAAATCAATACCAACCTTCCTTTTGTGGTCATAAACATTGTGTTTAAATTTCATTGATTTCTATCTACTTAAACCAAAGTTATTGTGCGAAAACCAAGAATAATGCTTATTTGGGCCCTTTTTTGGCCCCTAATTCCTAAACTGTTGAAACCAAAACTCCCAAAATCAATCCCAACCTTTCTTTTGTGGTCATAAACCTTGTGTCAAAATTTCATAGAATTCTATTAACTTAAACTAAAGTTATAGTGCGAAAACCAAGAAAATGCTTATTTGGGCCCTTTTTGGCCCCTAATTCCTAAAATGTTGAGACCAAAACTCCCAAAATCAATACCAACCTTCCTTTTATGGTCATATACCTTGTGTTAAAATTTCATAGATTTCTATTCACTTTTACTAAAGTTAGAGTGCGAAAACTAAAAGTATTCGGACGCCGACGACGACGCCAACGTGATAGCAATATACGACGAAATTTTTTTCAAAATTTGCGGTCGTATAAAAATCAATACCAATCTTCCTTTTGTGGTCATAAACATTGTGTTTAAATTTCATTGATTTTTATTTACTTAAACTTTAGTTATTGTGCGAAAACCAAGAATAATGATTATTTGGGCCCTTTTTTGGCCCCTAATTCCAAAACTGTTGAAACCAAAACTCCCAAAATCAATCCCAACCTTTCTTTTGTGGTCATAAACCTTGTGTCAAAATTTCATAGATTTCTATTAACTTAAACTAAAGTAATAGTGCGAAAACCAAGAAAATGCTTATTTGGGCCCTTTTTGGCCCCTAATTCCTAAAATGTTGGGACCAAAACTCCCAAAATCAATACCAACCTTCCTTTTATGATCATAAACCTTGTATTAAAATTTCATAGATTTCTATTCATTTTTACTAAAGTTAGAGTGCGAAAACTAAAAGTATTCGGACGGCGACGACGACGACAACACAGACGACGACGCCAACGTGATAGCAATATACGACGAAATTTTTTTCAAAATTTGCGGTCGTATAAAAACAGACCAAAACACATAAAACTTAACACTGAGCAATGAACTGTGAAAATGAGGTCAAGGTTAAATAAAACCTGCGCGACTGACATATAGATCATAAAATATTTCCATACACCAAATATAGTTGACCTATTGCATATAGTATTAGAAAAAACAAATCAAAACTTAACTTCGACCACTAAACTATAAACATGAGGTCAAGGTCAGATGACACATGCCAGCTAGACATGTACACCTTACAATCATTTCATACACCAAATATAGTAAACCTATTGCATATAGTATAAGAAAAACAGACCAAAACACAAAAACTTAACTATAACCACTGAACCATGAAAATGAGGTCAAGGTCAGATGACACCTAACAGTTGGACATGTACACCTTACAGACCTTCCATACACCGAATATACAAGACCTATTGCTTATAGTATCTGAGATATGGACTTGACCACCAAAACTTAACCTTGTTCACTGATCCATGAAATGAGGTCGAGGTCAAGTGAAAACTGTCTGACAGGAATGAGGTGCTTGCAAGGTACGCACATACCAAATATAGTTATTCTATTACAATTTATTACTTATAATAAGAGAGAATTTAATATTACAAAAAATGGTCAAGGACATTGGACATGTAACTGAGGAAAACTTCGTAAAATGAAGCATCCATATACAAAGTAAGAAGCATTCAGGTCTTCCACCTTCTAAAATATAAAGCTTTTAAGAAGTTAATTAACACCACCGCCTCCGGATCACTATCCATTTATCAAACTTTCTGCGACAAAAGTCGCAGGCTCGACAATAACAATTTAGGAAAAAAATCCCCCTTCCAAATGTTGCCCCCCCACACACACTTTGGAACAATATCCCCAAGCTCAATCCCAGCCTTCCCTTTGAAGTATGGAACCTCTTAGTACAATTTTAGAGAGATCCATACACTTAAACACAAGTTATTGTATAGACACTACAAAAATTGCTTGTTTTTGGCTCCTTTTTTGCCCCCGATTCCAGCATGTTGGGGCAATTATACCTAAACTCAATCCCAGCCTTCCTTTTGTGATATGGAACCTTGTGGTACAATGCCAGAGAGATCCGTACACTTACACACAAGTTATTTTCCTGAAACTACAAACATGCTTGTTTTGGCCCCTTTTTGACCTCTTTTTCCTAAACTGTTGGTACATCAAACCCTAAAATCATCCTTCCTTTTGTGGTATTGAATCATCTTGTAAAATCCATAGAGATCCATTCATTTAAACTACAGTTATTGTCCGAAAACCAAATGTCTTGTCGGACGACGACATAATAGCATTATACGAACCCCAAAAAATGTGTGTGGTCGTATACAAATTCATGTCCCAATTTGACAAGTAATTCCATCCCCCTACTTACTATTTTAGGCATAAATTAGAAAAAAATAAAAATCTGGATAGTGTATGAAAAAGAAATTGCGAGTTATACACTGTCACATGAGGGACTCTATTTGTAGACAAGGAAAATCAAAGGACGATAACTGTGTCCCGGAAACTTACAAAATGATACCCCCGCCGCAAGTGGATAATATTAATAGTGTAAAAATATGCAAGTGTTCAGTTAACAGGAAGTTATCGAGTGATGAATCTGAAAACGATCACACGGTATAGCTGACTTATATAAATCCTGAAACCAAATTTCAGAAATCCTTGTATTGTAGTTCCTGAGAAAAATGTGACGAAATTTTTCAACTTGGCTATCATGTGTAAAATCATACAAGTGTTTGGTAAACAGGAAGTTGTCAAGTGATCAATCTGAAAACCCATCACACGGTATAGCCGACTTAGATAAACCCTGAAACCAAATTTCAGAAATCCTTGTATTGTAGTTCCTGAGAAAAATGCGACGAAAAATATTCATGGGACGGACGGACTGACGGAAGGACAGACAGAGGTAAAACAGTATACCCCCGCCCCTTTTTTCAAAGCGGGGGTATAACAACAAGAGTGCACACACTGAAATGTCTCGCCTTCTTTACTAACCATTTATATTATGTTGATAGTCCTAAATATAAAGTTTTGCTACAACTATCAAATAACCTTAACATGATCCCAGAAAATGAGGTCAAGGTCATATAAACTAAACAGAAATACATGTACAGCTTTCAATCATTCAATACACTAAATATAGTTGACCTATTGCTAATAGTTTCTAAGAAACAGACTTAACCAAAAAAATAAACATTGACAAATGAACCATGAAACAAGGTCAAGGTCAAATGAACCATGCCAGGCAGACATGTTTACCTTACAATCAATCTATGCATTAAATATAATTGACCTATTGATTATAGTATCTAAGAAACAAAGTTAACCATGAAAACTTAACATTGACCAATGAACCATGAAAATGAGGTCAAGGTCAGATCATACCTGCCAGACAGACATATACACACTATAATCCTTCCATACAACAAATATAGTTGACCTATTGATTATTGACTGACATGTACATCATAAAATATTTCTATACACCAAATATAGTTGACCTATTAGAAAAAAAAACCAAAACTAAAAAAAATAACTTTTGACCACTGAACCATAAAAATGAGGTAAAGGTCAGATTACACCTGCCAGTTGGACATGTACACCTTACAATCACTCCATACAGCAAATATAGTAGACCTATGGAATACTTATACAGTATAAGAAAATTAGACCAAAACACAAAAACTTAACTATAACAACTGAGGTCAAGGTCAGATGACACCTGCCAGTTGGAGATCCTTCAGATTGAAATAAACAATTATTTCCCCAAAGGCAACAATGGTAGCCTTTTTCGAGATACAGACTTTAGAAAGTTGATTCTTTTAACGAAACCTTGCTAGAATCAATAAAAAGTTATTAGGACAGTATTTTTTGGTCCCAAAATTATAGGTTCGCGTTGCTTTTCTTAGCTTGTGTTGTATTTATCTCCCCTGCCTATTAATTTTGCCCTTAAAAATATGTGTCTTGTCCTAGCGTTTAAAAGTCATCTCAGTGCCTTTAGGGCTACGGAATAACTTTTATTTTGCCTTTTGTATAACGCAGAGTGCACGAAGTCTCTTAAAATAAAAAAACAACGGGCGCACATATCGACCAATCAGGATTAGCCATACTGTGTACTGTTAATTCTGAATACCATGTTATGTTCATAAAATGGCTGCGCCAATAAAATCTAATGGTGTATTGTAACCTTCATTACACCAAATATACTAGACCTATTATATTGCTTACAGTATCTGAGATATGGACTTTGACCACCAAAACTAGACCTTGTTCATTGATCCATGAAATGAGGTCGAGATCAAGTAAAAACTGTCTGACGGGCATGAGGAGCTTGCAAGGTACGCACATACTAAATATAGTTATCCTATTACTCTTAATAAGAGAGAAATTAACATTACAAAAAAATCTCCACTCTTTTGTAAGTTGTCACTGAACCATGAAAATGAGGTCAAGGATAATAGATGTGTGACAGACGAAACTTTGTAACGTAAGGCATCTATATAAAAAGTATGACGCATCCATGGCTACCACCTTCTAAAACATAAAGCTTTTAAGAAGAAAGTTAACGCCCCTGCCACCGGATCACTATCCCTATGTTGAACTTTCATCGACACACATTGCAGGCTGAACAAAATCGTTAAATATAATTTCTCCCAGAACAAATTCAAGATTAAATTTTAAAAATTTGATGTTGTCTGACAATAAGTGCAGCACTCCGTTCATGCTTATGATAAAATCTATACTTCATATAATAAAATCATCAGCTCCTTTTTTGTGAGAATTCACTTATTTTTTTTGTCTATGCTTTAATTTCCGAAAAGAATTTAAACTTTGTATATTTAATAAATATTATTGTCTTTCTGGGGATTCATTATTTTCATGGGTATCAATTTTCGTGAATTAAGAAGAAAAAAAGACAATTCGTGGTATACGTAAATTCGCAGATCACTGATTAAAATAAAAACAGAGACTTCATTCGTGATATCCCTTTTGATTTAGGAGATCATATAATCTCCTTTGTTTGATCAATGATTAAAAAAAATCATTGAAAAGGTTTTGAATTGTCAAAATCCTCACTTGGCCATTCTAAGTGATAGTGTTCCTTGAAAACTTCAATTACAATCGTGGACAGAGACAACTAATAGTTTGTTTGTCTTACAATTTATAAATTTTTGTCAGAATTTTATGAGGCATTCAACTGTATGATTGATATATGATTGAACGCTTATTTCCCCTCATCACGGTATAATGAACAATCATATAAGTAAAAGGTGTGAAAATAAACAATTTTATCGTAATTAATCCTGTAAACTTTTAATCAAAGTAAACCAATCTATGACACGGTAATTAACAACTTGCATTTATTTTCATAATATATAATTGAACAAAATACCTTTATCTTCTTTCAATAAAACACGTGTTAATTTGAAATGTTTATCGCTAGTCAACACTATAAGAGAACTGCACAATTTAACCGGAAATAAACATCCGAATCCAAACACATTTCACGTGATAATTTTTCGTTTAATTCTTAAATTCAAGGTTCGCTGTGACCCCACAAAATCCACGAAAATTGGTAAATCACGAATAAGAATGAATCCACAGTACTTCATATCAATGCTGCAAAATGCGAACATACTGAGGTTAATATTGTAGTTTGTGACAAGCTAAAAGTGACAATGTAAATAAATTACGTAAACATTTAGGTTTGCTTAAATATTTAGAAAAGATATCACCTTGCTGTTATAAAAATGTATCCTGTTTGCATTATCTGTGTGTAATTAATATGCATATTACCTGCTGGCGTTGGTGTCATGTGCTGCCCTGGAAAACACATCACATCAGGGACCTGTTCATGCAAATCTTTGCTTCCATCAAATACTACAAGAAACAACGCTCGGAACGTCATGAAGGTCTGATGTGTTGTTAGATAAACATATTGTCCACCAAAGTCCCAGAAGATAAGACGCCCAACTTTCATCTTATACTTCCCACTTTTGAGGACTTTTTCCATTTTCCTTCTTATTTCCTCCTTAGTCATTCTTGTTCTCATTTTCTTTCCCATCTGTTTTATCGTGAGAGGCACATTGGAGGATTTCTTAGGTGGTAGAGATTGTGCTGCTGCCGACTTTTCTGAGGGCATAGAGGACAGTGTAGCTTTGGCATAACCAGTTGGACTTGTATCTGAAGCCTGATTGAACTTTTCAGTGAGTTCACTCTCCTCTTCTTCTAGAGAGGTCATTAACACTTTGTTGTACACAACATCCAGGGCGTTATAAGAGTCTGAAATTAAATTTAATACATCAGGCAAATCAAATCCAAAACAGCTACAGGCTGTCAAAACCAAGTGGAGAATATAAGAAAAATCATAATTAAGATCAAAATTCAATCTTATCAAGTGTAACATTCACATAATGCTATTAATGTATTTTAAAGAGAGTCATGTTTTAACTGATGGATTGATGACATTATTGATTATCGAAAATAAATGTCAAATTATTCCATAATTTTAACATTAAAGTCATAAGAAACGAGTGACCGGTGAAAAATTATGTTCTTCCAATTCTTGAACCAATGCATACACATATCATAAACTTAGACTTCTGTGCACGAATTTATCATTTTTTTCGTGTAAATTTCGTATAATCGTCAATTTTTTTTTCAATCGGTCAGTGTTGTTGTGAAAATATGGCAGGTAATTAAAGTTCGTGTTTTGAAGCCAAAGTTTAACGATGGTCACCTGTTTGTCAACAATCGACAAAAAATAAACAAAAAAACATGGAAAGAGAGCACGTGTTTAACATGTGAATTCAGATAATAGTTTATTTTAAGGACATCCATGCGTATTGTGATCACCGGATTTTTACGAGATGGGACACACTGAGGTTACTTTGCATACGGAAAATATGTCGGGGAATTGGTTGCTGGAAGCAAGCATTTAAAATAAAGTAAACTTCTTCTAAATATGAATAAATTAAAGAATTTTCTTCAGAAAAAAGTATATGTACATAAGTTTTATAATGAAAACTATCCATTGAGTTATAAAAAACATATGCATTATTTTTTTTGATTTGAGGTTTCTTATGACTTTAAAATTCAATTTGAATTAACTTGGTGCCTGAATAGAACTCACAAAACATATGGCTACAATGTAATGTGATTAAAATCAGTGCTATAGCATGTCTGCTGATAGGGAGGTCCACACAACAGCATGTGGTAAGATATTTCTACTTGTGTATTTTCTCACCTGGATCAATTAGAATCCATTCTTTCGTCTCAATGTCGAGGCCACAGCGACCTTCTACAAGAGAAATGCCGTCAGTCGGCTGTCGACCATCTAGTACAATATCACCAGCTAACAGCTTCACAAGAGTAGACTTCCCAACGGAAAACTGGCCGGTTACCATGCATCTCATATCAAATGATTCATAGCTGCCGTTGCCTAATAAACGATTTAACATGGCAGACTGTTGCCCTTTTCCGATGGGATCTGAAAAAAAAAAAAAAGTTTGAAAGTTTAAATTTCATCATGTTTGTGAAAAAAATGTATGCATACACACACTCAAAGATAATTTCTCCACTTTTTGTCTCTGACACTGGACAATGTTTCAATAAATTTATCTTAAATAATACTATTAGACAAGGATATATGTTTCTTATGATGCTGGAGATGTGTTATTTACAGCAATGACTTGTGACATATTTCCTATAAAGTCACAGTGGTCTTTAAATAACCTTAATTAGAAGTTTGCTGCCAGCGCTCTCTCTGTCATTAAAACAATAAATGAGTATGTTAATGTTTTGATCTGTCATAGTGTCGATATGTCAATGTGTTGATTTATCAGTCTATAAATGTTTTGATATGTCCATGTGTTGATGTATACGTTTGTTAATGTGTTTGATATGTCAGTGTGTTAATGCCTTGATGTTTGAATCTGTTAATGTGTTGATGTCAGTGTGTTAATGCCTTGATGTTTGAATCTGTTAATGTGTTGATATGTCAGTGTGTTAATGCCTTGATGTTTGAATCTGTTAATGTGTTGATATGTCAGTGTGTTAATGCCTTGATGTTTGAATTTGTTAATGTGTTGATCTGTCAGTGTGTTGATATGTCATTGTGTTAATGTAACAGTCTTGTAATATGTTGATGTTAGTGTGCCAATGTACTATTGTGTAGATCTGTCATAGTGTTGATATTTCAATGCATTGAGTTTTGAGTCTGTTAATGTAGAGATCTGTTAATGTATAGATCTGTTAATGTATAGATCTGTTAATGTATAGATCTGTAAATGTATAGATCTGTTAATGTATAGATCTGTTAATGTGTCATTATTTCAATGTATAGATCTGTTAATGTATAGATCTGTTAATGTGTCATTATTTCAATGTATAGATCTGTTAATGTATAGATCTGTAAATGTGTCATTATTTCAATGTATAGATCTGTTAATGTATAGATCTGTTAATGTATAGATCTGTTAATGTATAGATCTGTTAATGTGTCATTATTTCAATGTGTTTATGTATGAGTCTGGTAATATGTGGATCTATCAGTGTGTCGATGTGTCAATGTGTTGATGTTTGAGTCTGTAAATGTGTCTATATGATAAATGTGTGAATGGTTGAGGCTGTTAATGTGTTGATCTGTTGGTGTGTCGATACGTCGTGTGTTGATGTATAGATCTGGTATTGTGTTGATCTGTCAATGTGTTGATATGTCAACTTGTTGATGTTTGGGTCTGTTAATGTGTTTGTTTTGTCAGTGTGTCAATATGTTTTTCTTATGCAATTTGTATGTAACAATTTTTTTCATTGGCTAAAAGTTGCCGTCAAATCTACAGTTGACCAGGCGTAACTAAGGAAGGACAACCATTTTGAAATGATTGAATCAACAAATTTTTTGATTACTACTATATAACCCAAAATAAGACAACATCTACCTCGAATTCGTCATTTTAAACTTATTTTATCCAACAATAACCTCCAGTTTGTAAGTTTTCATTTGTATGACGTCACATTTACCCATGACGTCTTTGCGCCAAAATCATTCATGAAGTTTCGCAGATTTTTTTTCATTTGTCAATTTTAGACATTTTTCAAAGTTTTATCGTATTATTTCTTTTTGAAATGCATTAGAATCGGAATAACAGTACTGTAGTTGAAGAGTTGCCACCGTCAATTTTGATTTGAGGGTCGCAAATCTCTGTTTTACTGTCTCAGCTACGCGTCGCCAGTAAAACTGCATTTGCGACCATCAAATCTACAATTGACGGTGGCAACTCTTCAAATACAGTACTGTTATTCCTTAAATGTGTTGATGTTTATCTGTCAGTGTTTAAATATGTCAATAAGTTAAATCTTTATGTCTATGTGTTGATGTATGAGACTGTTAATGTATTGATCTGTCAGTGTGATAATGTTGAAGTTTGTTAATGTGTTGATCTGTCAGTGTAATGATGTATAAGTCTGTTAATGTGTTGATCTGTCTATGTGTTGATGTATGAGACTGTTAATGTGTTGATCTGTCAGTGTGATGATGTTGAAGTTTGATAATGTGTTGATCTGTCAGTGTGATGATGTAGAAGTCTGTTAATCTGTTGATCTGTCAGTGTGATGATGTAGAAGTCTGTTAATGTGTTGATCTGTCAGTGTGATGTTGTAGAAGTCTGTTAATGTGTTGATCTGTCAGTGTAATGATGTATAAGTCTGTTAATGTGTTGATCTGTCAGTGTGATGATGTTGAAGTTTGTTAATGTGTTGATCTGTTAGTGTTATGATGTAGAAGTCCGTTAATCTGTTGATCTGTCAGTGTGATGATGTGTAAGTCTGTTAATGTGTTGATCTGTCAGTGTGATGATGTAGAAGTCTGGTAATGTGTTGATCTGTCAGTGTTATGATGTAGAAGTCTGTTAATGTGTTGATCTGTCAGTGTTATGATGTTGAAGTTTGTTAATGTGTTGATCTGTTAGTGTTATGATGTAGAAGTCTGTTAATCTGTTGATCTGTCAGTGTGATGATGTAGAAGTCTGGTAATGTGTTGATCTGTCAGTGTTATGATGTAGAAGTCTGTTAATGTGTTGATCTGTCAGTGTAATGATGTATAAGTCTGTTAATGTGTTGATCTGTCAGTGTTATGATGTAGAAGTCTGTTAATGTGTTGATCTGTCAGTGTTATGATGTAGGAGTCTGTTAATGTGTTGATCTGTCAGTGTTATGATGTATAAGTCTGTTAATGTGTTGATCTGTCAGTGTAATGATGTTTAAGTCTGTTAATGTGTTGATCTGTCAGTGTTATGATGTATAAGTCTGTTAATGTGTTAATCTGTCAGTGTTATGATGTACAAGTCTGTTAATGTGTTGATCTGTCAGTGTAATGATGTATACATCTGTTAATGTGTTGATATGTCAGCATGATGTTGTAGAAGTCTGTTAATGTGTTGATCTGTTAGTGTGATGATGTAGAAGTCTGTTAATCTGTTGATCTGTCAGTGTGATGTTGTAGAAGTTTGTTAATGTGTTGATCTGTCAGTGTGATGATGTAGAAGTCTGTTAATGTGTTGATCTGTCAGTGTGATGATGTAGAAGTCTGTTAATGTGTTGATCTGTCAGTGTGATGATGTAGAAGTCTGTTAATGTGTTGATCTGTCAGTGTTATGATGTATAAATCTGTTAATGTGTTGATCTGTCAGTGTGATGATGTAGAAGTCTGTTAAGGTGTTGATCTGTCAGTGTGATGATGTAGAAGTCTGTTAATGTGTTGATCTGTCAGTGTGATGATTTAGAAGTCTGTTAATGTGTTGATCTGTCAGTGTGATGATGTAGAAGTCTGTTAATGTGTTGATCTGTCAGTGTGATGATTTAGAAGTCTGTTAATCTGTTGATCTGTCAGTGTGATGATGTAGAAGTCAGTTAATCTGTTGATCTGTCAGTGTAATGATGTATAAGTCTGTTAATGTGTTGATCTGTTAGTGTTATGATGTAGAAGTCTGTTAATCTGTTGATCTGTCAGTGTGATGATGTGTAAGTCTGTTAATGTGTTGATCTGTCAGTGTGATGATGTAGAAGTCTGGTAATTGTTGATCTGTCAGTGTTATGATGTAGAAGTCTGTTAATGTGTTGATCTGTCAGTGTTATGATGTTGAAGTTTGTTAATGTGTTGATCTGTTAGTGTTATGATGTAGAAGTCTGTTAATCTGTTGATCTGTCAGTGTGATGATGTAGAAGTCTGGTAATGTGTTGATCTGTCAGTGTTATGATGTAGAAGTCTGTTAATGTGTTGATCTGTCAGTGTTATGATGTTGAAGTTTGTTAATGTGTTGATCTGTTAGTGTTATGATGTAGAAGTCTGTTAATCTGTTGATGTGTCAGTGTGATGATGTTGAAGTTTGTTAATGTGTTGATATGTTAGTGTTATGATGTAGAAGTCTGTTAATCTGTTGATCTGTCAGTGTGATGATGTGTAAGTCTGTTAATGTGTTGATCTGTCAGTGTGATGATGTAGAAGTCTGGTAATGTGTTGATCTGTCAGTGTTATGATGTAGAAGTCTATTAATGTGTTGATCTGTTAGTGTTATGATGTAGAAGTCTGTTAATCTGTTGATCTGTCAGTGTGATGATGTGCAAGTCTGTTAATGTGTTGATCTGTCAGTGTGATGATGTAGAAGTCTGGTTATGTGTTGATCTGTCAGTGTTATGATGTAGAAGTCGGTTAATGTGTTCATCTGTCAGTGTTATGATGTTGAAGTTTGTTAATCTTTGATCTGTTAGTGTTAAGATGTAGAAGTCTGTTAATCTGTTGATCTGTCAGTGTGATGATGTAGAAGTCTGTTAATGTGTTCATCTGTCAGTGTGATGTTGTAGAAGTCTGTTAATGTGTTGATCTGTCAGTGTGATGATGTAGAAGTCTGTTAATCTGTTCATCTGTCAGTTTGATGATGTAGAAGTCTGTTAATGTGTTGATCTGTCAGTGTGATGATGTAGAAGTCTGTTAATGTGTTGATCTGTCAGTGTGATGATGTAGAAGTCTGTTAATGTATTGATCTGTCAGTGTGATGATGTAGAAGTCTGGTAATGTGTTGATCTGTCAGTGTGATGATGTGTAAGTCTGTTAATCTGTTGATCTGTCAGTGTGATGATGTAGAAGTCTGTTAATCTGTTGATCTGTCAGTGTGATGATGTGTAAGTCTGTTAATGTGTTGATCTGTCAGTGTGATGATGTAGAAGTCTGGTAATGTGTTGATCTGTCAGTGTTATGATGTAGAAGTCTGTTAATGTGTTGATCTGTCAGTGTGATGATGTAGAAGTCTATTAATGTGTTCATCTGTCAGTGTTATGATGTAGAAGTCTGTTAATCTGTTGATCTGTCAGTGTGATGATGTTGAAGTTTGTTAATGTGTTGATCTGTTAGTGTGATGATGTACAAGTCTGTAAATGTGTTGATCTGTCAGTATGATGATGTAGAAGTCTGGTAATGTTTTGATCTGTCAGTGTGATGATGTAGAAGTCTGTTAATGTGTTGATCTGTCAGTGTTATGATATAGAAGTCTGTTAATGTGTTGATCTGTCAGTGTTATGATGTAGAAGTCTGTTAATGTGTTGATCTGTCAGTGTTATGATGTAGAAGTCTGTTAATCTGTTGATCTGTCAGTGTGATGATGTGTAAGTCTGTTAATGTGTTGATCTGTCAGTGTGATGATGTAGAAGTCTGTTAAGGTGTTGATCTGTCAGTGTGATGATGTAGAAGTCTGGTAATGTGTTGATCTGTCAGTGTTATGATGTAGAAGTCTGTTAATGTGTTGATCTGTCAGTGTTATGATGTAGAAGTCTGTTAATGTGTTGATCTGTCAGTGATATGATGTTTCAGTCTATTAATGTGTTAATCTGTCAGTGTTAAAATATGGCAACGTGTTGATATATGAATCTGTTAATGTGTTGAAATGTCAATTTGACGATATGTTTATGTTTTGATGAATCCATCTGTTAATGTGTTGATGTATGAGCCTGTTTATTGGTCGATCTGTCAGTGTGTCGATATGTCTATGTGTTGATGTATAAATCTGGTAATGTGTTGCCTTTTACAATTGATTTTTATAGTTCGTTCTTATGTTGTACCGTAACACAACTGTCCAAGGTTAGGGGAGGTTTGGGACCCCGCTTACATGTTTAACCCTGCCATATGCTGTATGTATGTGCCTGTCCAAAGTCAGGATCCTGTAATTCAGTGGTTGTCGTTTGTTGATGTGTTACATATTTGTTTTTCGTTCATTTTTTTGTACATAATTTAGGCTGTTAGTTTTCTCGTTTGAATTGAATTACATTTGTCACTTCAGGGCCTTTTATAGCTGACTATGCGGTATGGGCTTTGCTTATTGTTGAAGGTTGTACAGTGATCTATAGTTGTTAATTTCTGTGTCATTTGGTCTCTTATGAAGAGTTGTTTTATTGGCAATCATACCACATCTTGTTTTTTAGATGATCTGTCAGTGTGTCAACATGGCAATATATCAATGTATGAGTATGCTTTTGTGTAGATCTCTCAATGTGTCAATGTGTAAAAAGCTTTAGAATTGTCAATGTCTCAATATGTCAGTTTGTTAATGTGTCAACTAGTCATTGTGTCGATATGTTTATGTGTCAATGTTTGAATTTGATACCTCAATTTTGATATGCTGATCTGCCAATGTGTCAATTGATCAATATTTCCATTTGTTAATAGGTCAACTGGTCAATGTGTCTATCCGTTTATGTGTCAATGTCTTTATACGTCAAAAACAACTTATTCTGTAAAATCCAGTTGAGCCGATGGCTGGATTTGGATGTCAACTGAACAGGTTGAGAATGTTATATAAATAGGGTCAGAATTAGTTAAAGGTTATTGTGATCTGTAATCAACAGGTTGAGGAAAGAACCGGCCCCACCCTCAGATAAATATTCCACAGTCCCTAAATCGGATGAGAATGAGAGAAGTTTATGTTAAGGTTAATATGATCTTTAATCTGGTAATCAATCAATCTTCATCAATAGCCTACTTTACTTTTCCTATTAATGTTTTTTTGTTTGTTTTTTTTAACATTATACAGGTTATATGCAGATATCAAGGTTTCCATATATTAGAAATAAGTAACTATACATCATTCATGTCATTCCAGCCAGTATATATAATAATTAACATAGACAATTGCCTTGTGTGATGAACCAGTAGGAATGATAGTACCGCCATTGTTAGCAGACATCAAGGTCTCCGTAATTAGAAACAAGTAATTATTATTTCAGCCAGTATCTGAATAAATAATATAAGATGATTACCTCCAACTACTGGTGCTGCAGGTTCCTGCGATTGGTTGTCAGGAGTCAATTCTGGGAATGTCTTTGACATGGCAGTCTAAAAAAGAAAAACATGTAATAAACTAGTAGAGTGACCTTTCATTGTTAATTTCTGGGTCATTTGGTCTCTTGTGAAGAGTTGTCTCATTGCCAATCGATACCACATCTTATATCTATCCTAAAGTCCTATTTTTGCCACTGACAATAAAGATTGTAAGAACAATTTCAAACTTGCCCATAATTTGCACATAATGTTTGGAAATGCACAAGATCAAGAAATACACACGTCAGACAAATTATTCTGACAACCAGTCTTTATGGAGAAAGAGGGAATAAAAGACCACAGACATGGTTGTGTTACAGCGATTGGGATCATCAATCTGAATAACTAAAATAAGGGACAACAAATAAAATTTTACTTAAATTTTGTAATATTCTTTCTTTTTCAAATAATTTAGGTTTATGTTTATTTATTTATTTTGATTTCTATCAGAAGCAGCCAAGTTAAAAACAGTAGTTTTATCAACCATAATCATAATGGAGAAAATACGTAATTTCTTAAAGTATGTGTTACTATATTTGTTTTTATTTTTCCCATTGTTTAATTGCAAATAAAAGGACAAATTCTGGTGTTAGGCTGTTTTCTGGTTTTTGTGATACCATGTTTATTTCTTTAAAGGTGTCAGATCACTAATTCGAAATCCCTGTCAGAGCCTGTCTATTCCAACAATTTTTTCAACATTTACAGCTTTATAATATTTTCAACTTCATAGAAATCAGGTGTTACTCTTAGTATACTGAATCGTACATGTATAATCTTTCTACCTGCCAATTATAATTCATGTTTAATGTCTTGTAGTAAAATACCAATGACCGAAGGTCAATGAAGGTTACTACTAAACATAGCCCCTGGTTTTTCTGGAAATCTTAAATAAATATAGTATGGAGTGCATTATAATCCTCAATTTTTAATGCAAACTCATTGGCAAGTAAATTATGTCTAAAAATGGTTTAAATATATTTCTCTTTCACAAAAAAATTTCATTTCTGCAAATTTGTTGGTTTAGTTTAAGTAAACAATGACATCAAAAGCACTTTATTTTTTTTAGGGAAGGACTACTTTAGTATATAACTTTACATTCTAAATTGGAGTGAATGAATTGGTGGTCTGACATCTTTACCACATGTTTCATCGCCACAGTAATTGTTTTTCCTTCTAAGCCATATCACACGTGAGTAAAATTTACTGCACACGGCCTATTTAATGATGATGTGATTTATTTGTTTTTGTATGCAATTTAAAAAATATGTGCAGGAGAGTTTACGTTACTGAGTTTACTCATTTCATAGAGGTTTTATCTATGTAGGTGGCTTTGTCTACCCGCTACATACTGAAAGCTTTAAAATCTATACACAGGTTGACAGCATACTAAACATTTTGTTCAGATGTGCTTTTTGTTTTAGTATATGATTATTACATATTTGCATAAACATGTAAAATCAACTTTTCCGCACAGAGATACACATTATGTATACATAAAAGAAGATGATGTGATGTATATATCTAGGAGATAGCCAGCTGATGACACAAAAAATAAGAGACATCCAACAGATGAGACACTGATTTCAAACATTTGTCTTTCGCATATGCCAACATCTATATTAGGCAACAAGGTTGGAATTGTCAACTTACCGGGTACATTGTTAACTGACAACAAATACTACAATGACATTGAATACAACAGGCAACCGTTTTATTGTAACTTCAATGTACCAAGTCTGTTGTGTCTCTAACAATCTGTCAACATATTTGTAAATATCTCTTATTAGCTTATAAAGACAGAATATTTACCTTTAGGAAGTCCTTCAATTCTTTCTTCTTCCTTTTTATCTCTTCAGAGTCATTGCTTCTAATTGTTACCATATCATAAGGAGTCTGACCCTGAAATACAATCAAAAACTCTTTTATCAATCATACAAATATACATCTTCTTTAAATAATAGGCAATTGTTGTACTAATTTTACCTATACAATACTTGACATAAAACCAGTCAACCTAAACAAACAACAAATATGAAGTGACATAATAAAGAGATGCATGAACAATATTTGAGATTTTACTGTTTAAGAGCATGAATAATCTAGACATCATTGAGATGGGAGCCATCTCTGTGGGCCCCGCTGAAATAATGTATGGTAAAAAAATTGTATCTTTACCATAGGATATGGAGTTGTCAACTGAAACCAAAGTTTTTAACCTTGACTTTTGACACACCCTCTGGTGTTGGTTAATATACATGTCAAGTATAAACTTTGAAATCATAACGGTTCTCAAGATATAGAGTGGACACGATCTTTACCATAGGACATGGGGTTGTCAACTGAAACTAAAGTTTTTGACCTTGAACTTTGACCTAGGAATTTGTACATACATTATGACACACCCTCTGCAGTGTTCTCCCCAGGATTTTTGGATAGCACCAGGGTAACGCGTGACAAAATGAATTTTACAATATTTTGTGTCGCGTTGCGTCGCTTATTTTTTTCTTGTTGGTTTTTGTCATTACCTTTTTGCCTTTGTTTTGTTTACTGTGGTACTGTGTTGTATGGACTTTGGGTCAGAACATTATTGGTAGAAAAAGTAAATCAATAAAACAGTTTGTATTCTTTAATATCTTTGAAAAAGAAAAGATAGCACAATTAGTCTTTAAACTAAATTCACTTCTTATATTTGGATCAAGCCATTTTGTCCCAATACTTGTAGTTACACTACACATTCCCTATGTTAGATTTGACCATAACAATGAACTTTGAACAAGATTAATTTTTGTTACAGAACCTTCGGTAAATTGAAGACTACTTACCATTCTTTTTAACAACATATTTATTTATTTTCTTATGCATCTTAATTATTATTTTTAAAATTTAAGTTTAAAAATACTTTATTTCAATTGTACAAGTAATTCTAAGCTCACATTCCTGTTTAGGCCCGATAAGCTTTTTTATCCATGACCACTAGAGAGACCATATCTATTTAATATAAAATGACAAAATGTCTGTGTATCAATAAAGGTATCATTCTCTAAAATAATTTGCAAAAAATTTTTGTTGCTATGTTCTAAGATTTTTTTTATCCTTAATGTAACATTCTAATATAATTTTGCATTCAATTTGTACTTTATTTTAATTTTCAATGAGAAATTATATGTGAGGAGCATTTATTTGTAATAAGCAAAATCAGGGGAAATAACTTCACACTTAATTTTTATAACAGTCAAATTATTTTGACTAAAGACTGGCGTAAAATAGTTCATTCACAAATGTCTGCTTGTCCCCTATTACAAGTCTGTTATTAAAATTATGATCTCTTAATTAATTAAACCACAAGAGAATCATGTACATCGATGAAATCCAATCATCAATGTTAACCTCAACAGGTAAATCGATCACGTGGTGTAAACAATCTACCTGTCAATACTGGATTAAACTGGTTAGAACTGGTCAATTTTTATGTAAAATTTTAACCCTCACCGAAAGTTGAAGTCATTTGAAACTTTACCGATTTTAATACGAATTTTTTACCGAAAACTTTAGCACCACGGAGAAAAATTATACATCGCGGCAAGAACGATACCACCGCGGTAGAAAATTACCCACAAAACACAAAAACGTTCAGGAAATGTTCCAGGAACATTTCTGTTTCGTTGTGAGAACGTTGTGATTTAACATTGTAGGAACGTAAAAGTGTGGACTACCAGATACGTTATTAGAACGTTATGATATAACGTTATGAAAAACCAACCTGGAACCTAAATAATACCTTGTGTAACCAAACTGGAACCTTGCTAGAACCTTGTGTAACCAATCTGGAACCTTAATAGAACCTTGTGTAACCAATCAGGAACCTTTATAGAACCTTGTGTAACCAATCTGGAACCTAAATATAATGATGTGCTACCAATCTGGACCCCAAATTCAACCTAGTCCCAGACAACATTTGTATGTTGGCACAACAATGGCCAAACGTATCTACATTCATTGGCCCAACGTCGTTTTTCTCCCCATCTTCCTGAACATGCATGAACATTTTGCCACTGGACGTTTTAGCAACCAACAATCAATTAATCTTTCTCTTCAGGAATTGTACCCATATTTGAATGAATTAAATCAACACATCCATGTTACCTATTTTTCTAAAATAATAAATACAAAGATATGAACACCAATATATAATTTATTTTCGCTAGACAAGGAGCAAATTGTTAAAAGTTTAATTTTATGTATCTACACGTTGCAACATCAGATCTAGGATGAAAATTATAAAGTATATTCATGATGTTTCATTTCTGTAAATGTAATTCACTTCATCATGTTCATACAGTTATTTCCTAGTTCTGTAATTCACTTCATCAGGTTCATACAGTTATTTCCTAGTTCTGTAATTCACTTCATCAGGTTCATACAGTTATTTCCTAGTTCTGTAATTTCACTTCATCATGTTCATACAATTACTTCCTAGTTCTGTAATTCACTTCATCAGGTTCATACAGTTATTTCCTAGTTCTGTAATTCACTTCATCAGGTTCATACAGTTATTTCCTAGTTCTGAAATTTCACTTCATCATGTTCATACAATTACTTCCTAGTTCTGTAATTTCATTTCATCATGTTCATACAATTACTTCCTAGTTCTGTAATTTTACTTCATCAGGTTCATACAGTTATTTCCTAGTTCTGTAATCTAACATGGTTTGTATTCACAAGTGTTCCTTTTGTTTTCTGCAACACTTTCTTTTGGCACTATTTCTGAATCCGTCTTATGTTTAATTCTTATCCAGTATAGCAAATCTTCATAAAAATTATTTCACTGCCCCTGTAATATAGTAATGAACAAATGAGTACTCAATGTATACTTCTTACGAATAAAATAAATCCTAAAAGACTCTTGTTTAAAACTAATCTAGACTATACAAGGCGATGCCATAGGGATAAGGCACTCATACCACATTTTCCAACATCTATTTAAATTGTTAGACTTCACTGTGCTAGCTAAGTTAAGCCGGGAAATTGAGGGTAGATATGGATACAGGAAACAGAACCGTGTAAAATAATTTTCTAAATAAATGAACAATTATAGTGAAAAAAATACGAAGTCGAATCTAAATACACCAACATTATCGGTATTATAATATTTAACATTTTAATTATGCATAAATATTTGCAAATTACGAATCCGATGTGGCATTAAGGATGGCTATTATGTTACTAACTTAAAGTAATCTATTGCGCATTTTGTCCAATTTGTATAAACTAAAAATAATTAAACAACATTCTGAAACAGTATGTAACAAGGAAAATTCTAAAATACACTTTTCCATTGATAATGGTTATAAATGCAATCTTCACATTTGACAAAGATTTCAGAAATAAAATATGTTTTATTTGTGGTTAAAAAACATGTTTTATTTGTCATTCATAATCATATACGTATATCAGTATTTTTAAAGTAACAATTTACTTACATGTTTCTTTCTCTTTAGATGCTGCGATTTTCTCTTTTGTTTTCTTTGTTATCACTGCTTTCTTACAAATACACGACAGGAAATAGTCTCAAAAGTGACTATCCCATTACACTTAGATTTCCTATAACCTTAATTACCATAGCAACTATCTTTGAAATGTGTCTAACATCTGGTCAACATCTTTAGGTCAACCTTATCAGAATATGCTTGATTAACATAATGGCTGTATCAAATATCATTCTGTATATAATTGCTAATTATGTTTCACAAATTAAAGCTGAATGAAAAAAGTTATAATAAATAATGAGAATAATGAATTTTAACTTTTAATTGGGCAATCTATATGTTTAAGGAAAAAAAAGTAATTTTTTTCTTAATACAGTGTCGGTTTTAAAAACTATCAGCATTGACTTTCTTAAACAAAATAAAGGTTTGATTAACATGCAAGATGGCAAACATCTTACTTGCATTTTTTGCTATTAATTTAATATTTTTTATTTTTTTGGGAAAGATTATTTTTTCTAAAAAAATGAGGAACATTGTTCGAACGTTTTAAGAATGTTAGTCAAGTAACGTTAAAAAGTAACTAATATTAAACGTTTCTACAACGTATCATTTGTAACATAACCAAACTGAAACTTCCAGACAACGTTAAAACGAAACATACCTAGAACGTTGAATTGTAACGTTTCATTTTAACGTACTCACAACGTTCGTGTAACGTTAAGGTCCGAAATAACCTTACATGAACCAATCCACAACGTTCTTTGAACGTTATGTGTTTAGTGGGTATACATCGCGGGCCCGTGGTCCTTTAAGGGCCTGGGGAGAACACTGCCTCTGGTGTTGGTTAATATACATGTCAAGTATAAACTTTAAAAAGATAACGGTTCATAGATATAGAGTAGACACAATTTGTTACGGACGAACGAACGGAAAGACAGACGGACAGACGAACGGACAGACTGATCACTATAGGGCGTCCACCAATTCTTATTATATGTGTAGAATTAATGTATTCCTGTATATTTACATTTTCTTTTTCTGTTTTCCTATATTGTACTCGTTATTTAGATTTTGAAAATATCGTAAACGGAACAGAAATTATTCATTGTTATTATATAATTTAAATATTTTCGGTAAAAAAAAACATTTACAATTATACCGACATTTAAAAGAATCTGTAATTAAAAACATTTTTTCGTTAAATAATATAAAATGCTCCGCTGGGCGCAGCTTTATACGACCGCAGAGGTCCAACCCTGAACAGTTGGGGCAAGTATGGACACAAAATTCAAGCTTGATACAGCACTGAATTTGGATTGTGATTAAATATTTGACACAGCATAGGTTTCTGACACAGAATGAATGTGGTCTAAGAACTTAAAAAAAATTAATTTACCTATTCAAACCATATCATTATTATTTGCTTTTAATATATAAATTAGAAATAACCAATTAAAAATGGAAAATTTTAAAGAAAAAAATTGAAAAAAAAATCCCCCCCCAAATTCTTTTAACCCCCTTATGATTCATTACCCCCAAACTCAATCCCAACCTTCCCTTTGAGGTATGGTACCTTGCAGTACAATTTCAGAGCGATCCGTACACTTCAACACAAGTTATTTTCTGGAAACTAGAAAAATGCTTGTTTTTTGGCCCCTTTTTGGCCCCAAATTCCTTTACCTTTAGAGCAATTACCTCCAAACTCAAACCCAGCTTTCCCTTTGTGATATGGAACCTTGCAGTACAGTTCAAAGATCCATGCACTTACACACAAGTTATTGTCGTGAAACAAGAACTAGAGGCTCTCAAGAGCCTGTGTCGCTCACCTGTTACTGTATTTACGGATGTCGGCCATCTTGGGTGGTAGGCGAGGTCATTAGACACTTTTTTTTAAATAGATACCCTAGTTATGATTGTGGCCAAGTTTGATTAAATTTGGCCCATAGTTTTAGAAAAGAAGATTTTTGTACAAGTTACAAAAATGACGAAAAGTTGTTCAATATTGACTATAAAGGGCAATAACTCCTTATGGGGTCCTCTAACAATTTTGATAATGTTAACTTATTTGTAGATCTTACTTTGCTGAACATAATATTTCCATTTTACAGTTTATCTCTATCTATAATAGTATTCAAGATAATAACCAAAAACTGCAAAATTTCCTTAAAATTACCAATTTTAGGGCAGCAACCCAACAACAGGTTGTCGGATTCATCTGGAAATTTGTGAGGGGATAGATCTTATTCTGATGGACATTTAACATGTTTAAATCTTGAAAGATTTGCCCTAAATGTCTTAGTTTCAAAGATATAAAGCAAAAACTGCATTTCACCACTATGTTCTAATTTCAGCCATGTCGGCCATTTTGTTTGGTAAGCAGGGTCATCGGACAGATTGTTTAAACTATATACCACAATGATAATTGTGGCCAAGTTTGGTTAAATTTGGCCAAGTAGTTTCAGAGAAGAAGATTTTTGTACAAGTTACAAAAAATTACGAAAAGTTGTTAAACATTGACTATAAAGGGCAATAACTCCTTAAGGGGTTGACTGACAATTTTGGTCATTTGACTTATTTGTAGGTCATACTTCCTGAACATTATTGCTTTTTACAGTTTATCTCTATTTATAACAGTATTCAAGATAATAACCAAAAACCTACAAAATTTCCTTAAAATAACCAATTCAGGGTCAGCAACCCAACAACAGGTTGTCCGATTCGTCTAAAAATTTCAGGGCAGATAGATCTTGATGCCGGATGCTTGTTTTTTGCCCCTTTTTTTGCCCCTAATTCCTAAAATTTGGAGGCAATAACCCATAAAATCAATCCCAGCATTTCCTTTGTGATATGGAACCTTGTGGTACAATGTCAGAGAGATCCATACACGTTATGTCTGGAAGTTACAAAAATGCTTATGTTTGGCCCCTTTTTAGCCCCTAATTCCTTAACTGTTGGTACCATAACCCCCAAAATTAATCCCAACCTTCCTTTGTGATATTGAACCTTATGGTGAAATTTCATAGAGATCCATTCACTTTAACTCAAGTCAGAGTGCGAAAACCAATATGTCTTTGGACGACAACGACGACGACGCCAACGTCATACCAATATATGACCGCAAAATTTTGCGATCGTATAAAAATTGATATAGATAATGTTGACATTTGTTGAATTCATTGAGTAAACAGTTTAGTCTTGCTAAAAGTTGTAAATAAAGTAACAGCTCAATGAACTTTTCAAACTATGTAAATTGTAATACCGGTCAATGGTGCAAAACGTGCGTTAATTGTGGAAAAGCAGTGAATATCAAACGAAAATTGAAGCGTGGTTACGATTGTGTTACGGAATTATCGTGCTGTCTGCACGTACAAGTATTCTTGCAATAAATGAACATAGATGATGGAAAATATAAGATAAATTTCAGTCTGTGATTATGATGGTGGGTTTAACGACCTTGACTGGCTATTTAGCCCTCACACGGTCGGTCCAGGCTTACGCCTTTTGATGCACTTAAATAACTTACTTTTACGTTTGTGACATTTGATATAATTATACAGACCAAAAGTTGACAAACATTTTAAAACAAGAATAGAAATTAAACATTTCTGCAAAGTTGCTGTAATTTTATGAACTATATTTTAGCGGTAATCACTAAAAACTTATTTGATTGGCTGATCTAAATAAAATATTTCATCCAGGTGTTGAAGTCCGCGTTGCATATTCAAATGAATTTCATTGGTCGAAACGTTTGCAAACTTTCAATCAAGGTGTTCTCATTGAAGTCCGCGTTCATGTTTCAATAGGATACTCAATATTGTAAAATTCAAACCGAGTTTCTCTACGAAGTCCACGTTAACAAAAAGAATTTAGAAAAATAACACTTTTCTGATTCTTCCCACACAACAAAACTGTCTTTTTCGAAAAGCATAATTGCTTTCTACTGATGAACAATACTAATATCAGTGGCGGATTTACCGGGGGCACAGGGGGCACGTGTTTTATACAAACTTTACAAATACATTGTTTAGTGCCAAGAATGTTAGTATCGATATATGGCATATGTCTTCTTAACAAAATTCTAACATTACCATTTCTTGTGATTTTTTATTTTCAAAATTGTCTTCTTTTGACTTTATTCAAAAATAAAAATTTTGTTCTTGCAAGATTTGTTTTAAGACTGAATGTCGTATTTTCTTTTCCCTCCAATTTTCAAAGGAAACTAACAAATGCTATGTTAAAAAAAAACCTCCCCTCCCCCCTTTTCCACAAAAAGTGGATTGGGTTGGCATTGTCTAATATATAATCATCAATGAAATGCCATTTTATTTTTATAAGACATACAATTTGAGAACATAATCTGGGACTAAAACACTTATCCATTAGTCCAAGCATACAATAATATATGATGGTATATTTTTCCTGTTTCAATTACCATGTACATGAACATGTATGAGGCTATGAATGCGCCACCATTTATGAGGATATGAATGGGTTTACTGAAAAGAAAATAATGGGATAAAAAATAAATAACAGAATAAAGAGGTGATGAAATATAAAAAAATGTATTGATTGATTGTTGGTTGCTTCACGTCAAGTGGCAAATATGTCATGCATGTTAAGGACGAATATAATAGAGACCAATTGGCAGAAGAATAAAGAATAGAGTGAAATGGCAAAAAAAACCAGATACTATAGAAACTGACACCTCTTCCCCCACCACCATTACACTCGCATACATACATCTCTAATATATTCCCCCCCCCCCCCCAGACATCAAGGTTCTGGGTCCGTCCCTGACTATATTAGAATAAAATACAAGCATAAATAAACTGTTATCACAGAGATATGTATTGCCTTTTTGTAATTTTCATAATGCAAATGTTGAAATTAAAATAGCAATAATCTAACATGTAAGTTATGCAAATATTCAAAGTCGATGAACCATGACTGAAGGTACATGGCTAAACAATCTCCATGGAATAAGATGTGCCAATGCTAATACAATTGCATACCAAATACCATTGACTTAATATAAGTCGTTCCCTTTAAACAAACCTAAACACAAACATTAACTTGTAAACTATATGTAAAAGTTTCAAAGTCAATGAACCATGATCAGGGGTGGGGCTATATAATCTTCATGGAAACGATACTTTCAAATGCCAATACATTTGCATACCAAATATCATTGACTTAACATTAGCAGTTCATCTTAAACTGATCTAATCACAAACAAATACATGTAAACTAAACAAAAGTTTCAAAGTCAATAGACCATGACTGAGGGGGCGGGGCCAAATATTCTCCATGGAAATGAGATGTGCTAATGCTTATACAACTGAACACGTTAACTTAGCAAAATTTGCAAAGTCTATAGACCATGACTAAGGGGGCGGAGACAGATAATCTCCATGGAAATAAGATATGCCAATGCTTACACAACTGCATACCAAATATCATTCACCTACCACTAGTGGTTCCCCATAAATTGACTTAATCACAAACTAATACATGTAAACTATGAAAAGTTTCAAAGTCAACAGACCTTGACTGAGGGGGCGGGGCCAAATAACCTATATGGTAATGAGATGTGCCAATGCTAATACAACTGTATACCAAATATCATAGACCTACCACTAGTGGTTCACCATGAACTAGACCTAATCACAAACTAATACATTGATAACGCCGCCGTCGAACCGCTGCCGCCACCGGAAACAGCATACCTATGTCTCGCTTTTTGCCTGCCTCCGTCAAGGCGAGATAAAAAGCCTGTTGTATTTGTCACAAATATATGGTTGATTTTCAATGTATACTTACATGTACATGACAATAAAGACCTATTCCATCCCCCCATTCCCCCTTAGAAAAAATTAAAATCGTATGTTAACTACATGTTTTAGACTCAAAAAGCTAGAAAGGGGATGAAATTACTTTGTAAATATATTGGGGTAAATTTTAAAGTAAAGAAATGATTTGGTCCAGAGGAAAAGGTAAACAATTAGTATTTCTGAATTCGACGATATCAAACAAAATCCAAAGTTGCCACGGTCCATGTCCTGAGTTAAAGTTAATACAATATTCTATAATTTTGATAATATGCCCCAAAAGCACTCACAACACAGGGATGATCCAGGATTTTTGAAGGGGACGTAATTCCCTAAAAGTGAAAATATACAGTCGAGGGATGCGAATTAAAAATTTTAAAATAATTTCATGCAAAAAAATAGACATATATATATGAGCCAGTCCATGCAAAAAGGTACAAAAACGAAATTCTAAAATGTGTGCATAACTATTGGTAGCAGACTTCCCGTATAAAAATATTAGGAGGATTCCGCTTAAAAATAGCAGGAACCCAGGCGGAATCCAAATCTAAAATTCAAACTAAATTAGTATTATCCCAACTCAAATCGGTCCATTTTATTCATTAGGAATGTATTTCTACTTGAAATACCAAGTACTTGTTGTTAGCCTGTTTACCTGGACACATATCTTATTACGCAATAAGTACGGATATGGTAAATTCTGTATAATGTATCTCTGGACTGGGGTGTTAAAGATATTTTAATCTGACAACACGAATGCTTAGTTGTTAATTTCTGTGTTATTTGGTCTCTTGACGAGAGATCATACCACATCTCCTTATTTTTATATGTGTTTTTAGATTTACTTGTGTTTTATGCCCAAACAATGCAAAAGCAGAATGCAGAATCTTTAAAATGTGCTGCCTTAGATCGAGTCTATATCTGGAGACTGATTTTACCTACTATTTGGGTGTTTGACTAAGAAGCATTTTAATAAACAAATTGTGGCTTATTTCATATTTATAATACAGTTAAGATTCAAGGCCATATTTTGCTAAATTTGAAGATTAATTACTCTTAGTAAAAATTGCGAGAAGATGTTTCATAATTTGTATACAAGAAAAGTTAAGTAAAGACTCTCTTTAAGTTATATCGGGTAAATATCTTTTTGATAAAATGATGCAACTGGATGCACCCCTAAATACAAAATAATAACCATAAATAGCAGGTATGCGTGAATCAGATAGTAGCATAAAAACAAGAGTGCACATGCTGAAATGTCTCGCCTTCTTTACTAACCATTGATATTATGTTGATAGTCCTAAATGAAAGCTTTACTACAACTATTACATAAACTTAACATGATCCAAGAAAATGAAGTCAAGGTCATATAAACCAAACAAGAAATACATGAACACCTTACAATCATTCAATACACTAAATATAGTTGACCTATTGCTTATAGTTACTAAGAAACAGACTTAACCACGAAAACTAAACATTGACCAATGAATCGTGAAAATGAGGTCAAGGTCAGATGAACCATGCCAGGCAGACATGAACAGCTTACAATCCTTCCATACAACAAATAAAGTTGACCTATTGCTTATAATTTTAGAAAAACAGACCGAAACACATCAACTCAACACTGAGCAATGAACCATGAAAATGAGGTCAAGGTCAAATAAAACCTGTGAGACTGACATGTACATCATAAAATATGTCCATACACCAAATATAGTTGACTTACTGCATATAGTATTAGAAAAAATACCAAAACTCAAAAACTTAACTTAGACCAATGAACCATGAAAATGAGGTCAAATTGTTATCAAAAGTACCAGGATTATAAGTTAGATGACACCTGCCAGTTGGACATGTACACCTTACAATCATTCCATACACCAAATATAGTAGACATATTGCATAAAGTATAAGAAAAACGGACCAAAACACAAAAACTTAACTATAACCACTGAACTATGAAAATGAGGCCAAGGTCAGAAGACAAAAGAGGGACAAAAGATACCAAAGGGACAGTCAAATTCGTAAATCTAAAACAAACGGACAACGTATAATTGGTTTAATAGCTTCCTTGTGAGCAGTAACCCTTTATCAAGAAAATCATGATAGGAAATGCAAGCACGGGAATATCGTTGGACATGATACAATCCTTCTATACACCAAATATATATACTAGACCTATTGCTTATAGTATCTGAGATATGATCTTGACCACTAAAACTTAACCTTGTTTACTGATCCCTGAAATGAGGTCGAGGTCAAAGGAAAACTGTCTGACGGGCATGAGGACCTTGCAAGGTATGCACATACCAAATATAGTTATCGTATTACTCATAATAAGAGAGAAATTAACATTACAAAAAATCTCTATTTTTTTTCAAGTAGTCACTGAACCATGAAAATGAGGTCAAGGACAATGGACATGTCACAGACACAACTTCGTAACATAAGGCATCTATATACAAAGTATGAAGCATCAAGGTCTTCCATCGTCTAAAATATAAAGCTTTTAAGAAGTTAGCTAACACCGCTGCCGGATTACTATCCCTATATCGAGCTTTCTGCAACAAAAGTCGCAGGCTCAACAATAAGGAGATGTGGTATGATTGCCAATCAGACAACTATTCACCAAAGTTCATATGATTTAAATGTAAGCAATTATAGGCAATCGTACGACCTTCAACAATGAGAATAAAATGCCTCGCTGAGCGCAGCCTTATACGACCACAGTGGTTGAACCCTCAACAGTTGGGGCAAATTTGGACACAATATTCAAGCTTGATACTATCTGAATTTGGATTGTGATCAAATTTTTGACATAATATAGGTTTCTGACACAAAATAAATGTGGTTAAAGATTTTACAAATCTAATGCACAATACTGTGCAATTGAAGAGATTTCTTCTTGAAACTTTTCAAAGATTTGAAATTTTGAAAATTTTGAAAAAAAATATGAACCCTTTTAAAAAAAAATTGGAAACCCCACTTCCCCCCAAACTTTTTGAATCCCCCTTTTAGCATTAACCATCAAACTTAATTGCAGCCTTTCCTTTGAAGTATGGAACCTTTTAGTACATTTTTAGAGAGATCCATACACTTAATCACAAGTTACTGTCTGGAAATTAGAAAAATGCTTTTTTTTTAACTATAAAAGCCCATTTAAATACATTTGTACATCATAAACATGATAAAAGTATTAAATAGAAAATGACATCATAGTTATGGCTAAAATTAACAAGAGTGAATACACTGAAATGTCTCGCCTTCTTTACTAATCATTGATATTATGTTGATAGTCCTAAATGTAAAACTTTAATACAACTGTCACATAAACCTAACATTAACCAAGAAAACTAAACATTGACAGATGAACCATGCAAATGAGGTCAAGGTTTGAATAACCATGCCAGACAGACATGTACAGCCAACAATTCTTCTATACAACACATAAAGTTGACCTATTGCTTATAGTTGAAGATAAACAGACCAAAACACAAAAAAATAACACTGAGCAATGAACCATGAAAATGAGGTCAAGGTCAAATAAAACCTGTACGACTGACATATAGATCATAAAATAATTCCATACACCTAATATAGTTGACCTATTGCATATAGTATTAGAAAAAAAAGTCCATAAATACAGAGTATGAAGCATCCAGGTCTTCTACCTTCTAAAACATAAAGCTTTTAAGAAGTTAGCTAAATCCGCCGTAGCCGCCGCCGCATCACTATCCCTAAGTCAAACTTTCTGCAACAACAGTTGCAGGCTCGACAAAAAACTTCATCAGCAACAATTAATAGTAATATCAAAAAATAAATTTCTTTCATCAGCATTTAAAAGAAACTTCTAAAAATAAATTGACAGCTAGGACTTTGCAACCACAAAAACCCTTTTAAATACATCAGTATTAACAGTATTAAAATAGAAAATGACATCATGATCATGCCTAAAATTAAAAAGCCTCCATGAGCAACATTAAATAGTAATATCTAAAAATAAATTTCCTTCACATACATAATCATGATAATCATGGCTAAAATAAATTATTTTTTAAAATAGAAAATGACATCATGATCATGCCTAAAATTAAAAAGCATCCATCAGCAACATTAAATAATAATATCTAAAAATAAATTTCCTTCACATACATAATCATGATAATCATGGCTAAAATAAATTATTTTTTAAAAAAGAAAATGACATCATGATCATGCCTAAAATTAAAAAGCCTCCATCAGCAACATTAAATAGTAATATCTAAAAATAAAATTCCTTCACATACATAATCATGATAATCATGGCTAAAATAAATTATTTTTAATATGAAAATGACATCATGATCATGCCTAAAATTAAAAAGCCTCCATCAGCAACATTAAATACAGATGGGTGCACTCCTAACCTGTACAGCAAGTTAACTTGATAACCAGTCATTTGGACTGGTCAAAGTTAACCTGTGACCGAATATAGGACTGCTCTGACCAGTCCTAGGACCAAAATCTAGTTAACTTGAAAAGCGGACTTGGTCCTAGGACTGTTTTTATGTCTGCCAAAAAGTTGGAAACAGGTCCGCTATTGATATAAGTTAACTTCGAACCAGTCCTGTCATAAAGTTAACATAAGTTAACTTCGGAACCAGTCCTGTCATAAAGTTAACATAAGTTAACTTGGAAACCGGTCCTGCCACAAAGTTAACTTCTGCTTGGACAAATCCGATCAAAACCAGACCTGTTCCCAAGTTAACTTTTGACTGGTCTGCTCAACACTAAGTTAACTTGTAACCAGGACCGCTCTTCGTTGATTTAAAAAAAGTATTTTTAATATCTTTGTTTCGTAGTATAAACATCAAAAATAAAGTAATTTGAAAATTAATACTTCCGTTTTATGAACAGGATTAAATACAAATATTTGAAAATAAGTACGCACAGAACGTAACACAAATTTATCTGTGATCTGACAATCTATCTATTATAAAAACGATCTCGGTTACAATGATAACAGGCACTGAATATATATATATTCCGAGATCAAATTCAATCATATTATGTATATTTTTGAAAAGAAGTATATTTGATGTTAGGTGTATACGTCCTTGTTAGTTATACATCCTTGAACTATGCAGCCACAATCAGCAATAGTTTAATTCATTTAAATAATGACTACAAATTTTTGTTCGCCTAAATTAAGGGTGCAAGCATGTCCTCTTTTTACTCAAAATACTGATACGTAACAAAATTTCAGTAGTTTTGATGCCTCCAGTTGATTTGTATAACAAAATTATTTGACCGCATCCACCAAAACTGACCATATATGCACTTTAATTTGTAAATCTATATACCCGCATAGTAAATCAGCCATATTTTTTATGTCAGGATTCAATGTATAATACAATCATGACAATGGACAGCAAAATTGCAATATAATAACAAAAAATTTTGGTTCGCATAAATTTAAGATACCAGCATGTCCTCATTTTATTCAAAATATTGATACCTAACAAAATTTTAGTAGTTTTGATACCTCCAACTGACTTGTACAACAAAATTATTTGACTGCATTACCAAAACTGACCATATGTGAACTTTAAATTGTAAATCTATATACCAGCATAGTAAATCAGCCTTATTTTAAATGTCAGGATTCAATGTATAATACAATCATGACAATGGACAGCAATATTGCAATATAATAACAATAAATTTTTGTTCGCCTAAATTAAGGGTGCCAGCATGTCCCCTTTTTACTTATAATACTGATACGTAACAAAATTTCAGTAGTTTTGATGCCTCCTGTTGACTTGTACAACAAAATTATTTGACCGCATCCACCAAAACTGACCATATATGCACTTTAATTTGTAAATCTATATACCCGCATAGTAAATCAGCCATATTTTTTATGTCAGGATTCAATGTATAATACAATCATGACAATGGACAGCAATATTGCAATATAATAACAACAAATTTTTGTTCGCCTAAATTAAGGGTGCAAGCATGTCCTCTTTTTACTCAAAATACTGATACGTAACAAAATTTCAGTAGTTTTGATGCCTCCAGTTGATTTGTATAACAAAATTATTTGACCGCATCCACTAAAACTGACCATATATGCACTTTAATTTGTAAATCTATATACCCGCATAGTAAATCAGCCATATTTTTTATGTCAGGATTCAATGTATAATACAATCATGACAATGGACAGCAAAATTGCAATATAATAACAAAAAATTTTGGTTCGCATAAATTTAAGATACCAGCATGTCCTCATTTTATTCCAAATAATGATACCTAACAAAATTTTAGTAGTTTTGATACCTCCAACTGACTTGTACAACAAAATTATTTGACTGCATTACCAAAACTGACCATATGTGAACTTTAAATTGTAAATCTATATACCAGCATAGTAAATCAGCCTTATTTTAAATGTCAGGATTCAATGTATAATACAATCATGACAATGGACAGCAATATTGCAATATAATAACAATAAATTTTTGTTCGCCTAAATTAAGGGTGCCAGCATGTCCCCTTTTTACTTATAATACTGATACGTAACAAAATTTCAGTAGTTTTGATGCCTCCTGTTTGACTTGTACAACAAAATTATTTGACCGCATCCACCAAAACTGACCATATATGCACTTTAATTTGTAAATCTATATACCCGCATAGTAAATCAGCCATATTTTTTATGTCAGGATTCAATGTATAATACAATCATGACAATGGACAGCAATATTGCAATATAATAACAACAAATTTTTGTTCGCCTAAATTAAGGGTGCAAGCATGTCCTCTTTTTACTCAAAATACTGATACGTAACAAAATTTCAGTAGTTTTGATGCCTCCAGTTGATTTGTATAACAAAATTATTTGACCGCATCCACCAAAACTGACCATATATGCACTTTAATTTGTAAATCTATATACCCGCATAGTAAATCAGCCAATTTTTTTATGTCAGGATTCAATGTATAATACAATCATGACAATGGACAGCAAAATTGCAATATAATAACAAAAAATTTTGGTTCGCATAAATTTAAGATACCAGCATGTCCTCATTTTATTCAAAATATTGATACCTAACAAAATTTTAGTAGTTTTGATACCTCCAACTGACTTGTACAACAAAATTATTTGACTGCATTACCAAAACTGACCAATATGTGAACTTTAAATTGTAAATCTATATACCAGCATAGTAAATCAGCCTTATTTTAAATGTCAGGATTCAATGTATAATACAATCATGACAATGGACAGCAATATTGCAATATAATAACAATAAATTTTTGTTCGCCTAAATTAAGGGTGCCAGCATGTCCCCTTTTTACTTATAATACTGATACGTAACAAAATTTCAGTAGTTTTGATGCCTCCTGTTGACTTGTACAACAAAATTATTTGACCGCATCCACCAAAACTGACCATATATGCACTTTAATTTGTAAATCTATATACCCGCATAGTAAATCAGCCATATTTTTTATGTCAGGATTCAATGTATAATACAATCATGACAATGGACAGCAATATTGCAATATAATAACAACAAATTTTTGTTCGCCTAAATTAAGGGTGCAAGCATGTCCTCTTTTTACTCAAAATACTGATACGTAACAAAATTTCAGTAGTTTTGATGCCTCCAGTTGATTTGTATAACAAAATTATTTGACCGCATCCACCAAAACTGACCATATATGCACTTTAATTTGTAAATCTATATACCCGCATAGTAAATCAGCCATATTTTTTATGTCAGGATTCAATGTATAATACAATCATGACAATGGACAGCAAAATTGCAATATAATAACAAAAAATTTTGGTTCACATAAATTTAAGATACCAGCATGTTCTCATTTTATTCAAAATATTGATACGTAACAAAATTTTAGTAGTTTTGATACCTCCAACTGACTTGTACAACAAAATTATTTGACTGCATTACCAAAACTGACCATATGTGAACTTTAAATTATAAATCTATATAGAACTTTAAATTGTAAATCTATATACCAGCATAGTAAATCAGCCTTATTTTAAATGTCAGGATTCAATGTATAATACAATCATGACAATGGACAGCAATATTATATTGCAATATAATAACAATAAATTTTTGTTCGCCTAAATTAAGGGTGCCAGCATGTCCCCTTTTTACTTATAATACTGATACGTAACAAAATTTCAGTAGTTTTGATGCCTCCTGTTGACTTGTACAACAAAATTATTTGACCGCATCCACCAAAACTGACCATATATGCACTTTAATTTGTAAATCTATATACCCGCATAGTAAATCAGCCATATTTTTAATGTCAGGATTCAATGTATAATACAATCATGACAGTGGACAGCAATATTGCAATATAATAACAACAAATTTTTGTTCGCCTAAATTAAGGGTGCCAGCATGTCCCCTTTTTACTTATAATACTGATACGTAACAAAATTTCAGTAGTTTTGATGCCTCCTGTTGACTTGTACAACAAAATGATTTGACCGCATCCACCAAAACTGACCATATATGCACTTTAATTTGTAAATCTATATACCCACATAGTAAATCAGCCATATTTTTTATGTCAGGATTCAATGTATAATACAATCATGACAATGGACAGCAATATTGCAATATAATAACAACAAATTTTTGTTCACATCAATTTAGGATACCAGCATGTCCTCATTTTATTCAAAATATTGATACGTAACAAAACTTCAGTAGTTTTGATACCTCCAGTTGACTTGTACAACAAAATTATTTGACCGCATCCACCAAAACTGACCATATGTGCACTTTAATTTGTAAATCTATATACCCGCATAGTTAATCAGCCATATTTTTTATGTCAGGATTCAATGTATAATACAATCATGACAATGGACAGCAAAATAGCAATATAATAACAAAAAATTTTGGTTCGCATCAAATTAGGATACCAGCATGTCCTCATTTTATTCAAAATATTGATACGTAACAAAACTTCAGTAGTTTTGATACCTCCAGCTGATTTGTACAACTAAATTGTTTGACTGCATCCACCAAAACTGACCATATGTTCACTTTAATTTGTAAATCTATATACCCGCATAGTAAATCAGCCATATTTTTTATGTCAGGATTCAATGTATAATACAATCATGACAACCCAAGAGAAAACGAAAACGGGATCCATCGGGATCCCAATGCAATCCCGGTGAAATTGTCGGGATAAGCCGGGATAAGCATCTGGAGGCGGGATCCCATTCGGGATAAATATCTGAAACTGGGATCCCATTCGGGATAACTGTCTGAAGCCGGGATTCCAGTCAAGATGAAACGGGATAAATATCGGACACTGGGATCCCAATCGGGGTAACTGTCTGAAGCTGGGATCCCAATCGGAACTGTTTAAAGCCGGGATCCCAATCGGGATGACTGTCTGAAGCTGGGATCCCAGTCTAGTTAAAACGGGAAATTGTATGAACCATATATTATGTTTTTGAAAATATGTAAGTGTTTCTGTGGTCGGGTTGTTGTCTCTTTGACACATTCCCCACTTCCATTTTCAATTTTATTTTTATTGGTGTTAATTAACAATGCGTATGACACCAAAGCTGTCAGTTGAAGCCAATCACATTTAAGTGTCACTTAATATTCAGTTTGACAGATATTAATAAGTCAGAAAAATGCCGAGATTTTCGCGATAAAAATGGCAGGGCGTCCGAGAAATGTCAACGAGTGTTTTGCCAGAAAAGCTTGGGCGTTTCTGTTGTTCCCCAAGTTCCCATAAGTGCGTTTCTATTAGTTGTCGTCCGGCATCAATGATAAGATAATGATCGACATCGTAAAACTTTGATTTCTCAACTTATGTAAACTGTAAAAAATCATAACCACGTGCTTTGTTTTCAACTGTACTGCCGCCGGACAGTTCGACCCTAGAAAATACTGACTACTGTCCTAAATAATGCGGCCACTATCTTATCTGCATGCACCATGTGCCGATTAATAAAGTATAATTTTCTTATATTTAGTAAAAACTGGCCAGTAATTAATACTTTTATGCGATACCCTTAATTTATTTATAATACCGTTACGGAGACAGATCAACTTGGCCGATATAATTTGGGGCGAGATTGTCACGTTGACGTTTGTGTACTGGTAAAAACGTCATCAAAATTTGTTTACGCTGAATTATGGACAGGACGAAGATGAAGATGTTTTCAGATAAGTGCATTAATAATTTAATTTAACATGTGTACATGTGCATATAATGATTATAAAAATAATTTATTGAGGAACTATTATTTGTATGGTTTTTATCAAGGATTTGTATAGTGATTCTATACAAATCCTTGGTTTTTATCTGAGCAAATCAACATCAGAAAGTCTGAAAGCATAAACTGAAAATATATTTATTTTTAACATTTACAATGAATAAACTTGTTAACTTGTCACATAACAGGCATAAATAGTAGGTATGTCAAAATTTAATTCAGTTGTGTGTATGTTTATTTGGTGAAAATAATAAGTCGCTATAGTTATATTATCGTCAGGGATAAAAAAGGGGAAGGTAATTAATTTGCCAAAAAATTAAAATAACCTTCCAAGACTTCATAATTATTTGGACTAGCTTCCAATCTACTGTATTCTATAAACATTAAACATGCAATAATATTTCTATTGAATTTGTTGCTTCAAAACGTATTGAACAAATGATTCTTTGTGGATTTTTTTGATACTTTTAGGGGATATACTGATCTTTTTAAATGGAGCTTCCAACGAAACAGATTGCATGCAGATATTCCAGTTACCATAATTTACTCAGCAATTCTAGTTGGAAGTACAGAGACAGCAAATTGATTAACAGAAAGGAAAACATGACATGTATCCTTTTGCATAAATAACCCAGGATTCCCAGTGGCAGTGCAATTTAAATTGGTGCATGTATATCCTGCTGGTATTTATTTTTGGGATCCCGCTTTTTTTTCCTGGAATCCCAGTATATTTCCACTGGGATTTACATCGGGATCCCGCTTCTTTTACGGGAATCCCGAAATTTATCCCAATACATTTACATCGGGATCCCGCTTATTTAGCGGGAATCCCGAAATTTTATCCCAGTGGGATCCCAATCAAAATCCCACAATATCCCAGTGGGATCCCACCTAATTCCACCGGGATAAAATTTCGGGAATCCCGGACTTTTGGCGGGATTCCCGAAATTTTATCCCGGTGGAATTAGGTGGGATCCCACTTGGAATCCCATCAAAATTCCAGCCGGGATTCCAGTGGAATTCCAGATTTATTTTCTCTTGGGAATGGACAGCAAAATTGAAATATAATAACAAAAAATTTTGGTTCGCATCAATTTAGGATACCAGCATGTCCTCATTTTATTCAAAATATTGATACGTAACAAAATTTCAGTAGTTTTGATACCTCCAGCTGACTTCTACAACAAAATTATTTGACCACATTACCAAAACTGACCATATGTGAACTTTAAATTGTAAATCTATATACCAGCATAGTAAATCAGCCTTATTTTTAATGTCAGGATTCAATGTATAATACAATCATGACAATGGACAGCAATATTGCAATATAATAACAACAAATTTTTGTTCGCAAAAATTAAGGGTGCCAGCATGTCCTCTTTTTACTTAAAATACTGATACGTAACAAAATTTCAGTAGTTTTGATGCCTCCAGTTGACTTGTACAACAAAATTATTTGACCGCATCCACCAAAACTGACCATATATGCACTTTAATTTGTAAATCTATATACCCACATAGTTAATCAGACATATTTTTTAAGCCAGAATCAATTTATAATACAATCATGACAATGGACAGCAATATTGCAATTTAATAACAACAAATTTTTGTTCACATCAATTTAGGATACCAGCATGTCCTCCTTTTATTCAAAATATTGATACGTAACAAAATTTCAGTAGTTTTAATACCTCACGCTGACTTGGAAAACAAAACTAGTTGACCAAAACTGATCATATGTGCACTTTCATTTGCAAATCTATATACCTGCATACCATTGTACCGAGCGCCTAAATGTCTTCTCCTGGCGCTCCTGTTCACATTTTAGTAGGACCGTAAATGTACACGTAATCAATAATATTGGAAAACTATTAATGCAAAAAATATTCTGATTAAATTGAGAATGTCAGAATTTCATCTCTTTATTCATTATAACAGTCAGATCATATATAGGAGTTCATGATGGTGTACGTGTAAAACAAAACTAGTATGCCACATCATCAAAGTACCAACACTGACATGTCTGAATTCATTTGTACTATTTACAATGATTTAACATTGTTTAATAAAAAAAAAGTATACGAGGTTCTCTTCTTGGAATCTATTATGTCGGTTGATTGATTTTGTTTATAGTTAAACGTCAAGTGGCAACTATTTCATTAGAGTGCGCATTGAGTATAATTTTAGGATGTCTCATATAAATATCGGCAATGACAAATCTCTCAATAAATCTGACGAATTTGACGAAATTGTTGATAGTTTTACCACACCGTATGCTTACGGACACTGTACAATTTCTGTTAGAATATTCTGCGGGAAATAGAATAGTAAATCCAATGCAAACAAGTTGAATATCAATGAAATATCCATGCAAGTATAAATTTATGCAGAAAGTAAAATTTAGGAAGGGACAGGTAAACAACGGGGAACGAAGTAACGTAGACAATGTTGCCGATATCCCGTGATATAAGAATATTGTTCCGATTCGTTGGATAACCTTTCTATCCGCCTTCTAATAAAAAAACTCTGTGTGATCGTATAGCCATTTTTTATTTATATAAGAATACAAGTATATCAAATAAAAGAGAGCATTTGTATAATATCTAGTAGAGTCTAGCGAGTAAATAATAAATGATATCTGTGGAAAAACAATGCGAATGTTGTTTACATATTTTAATCATGCGGAAAGCTCAAGGCTGATATGAAAACTTTTATAACGATAATCTGTCATAAGCAGACCTGTCCTCAGGTCTGGTCAATAGCAGACTTGTCCACAGGTCTGGTCAAAAAGCAGACCTGTCCTCAGGTCTGGTCAGGAGCAGACTTGTCCACAGGTCTGGTCTGAGACAGACCTGTCCTCAGGACTGGTCAAAAGCAGACTTGTCCACAGGTCTGGTCTGGGGCAGACCTGTTCTCAGGACTGGTCAAAAGCAGACTTGTCCACAGGTCTGGTCTGGAGCAGACTTGTCGATAGGTCTGCAGCAGTCCTAAAAAAGCAGACCGTAGGTCTGGTCCATCAACGACGAAGTTAACTTGCTTGACTGCTTAAAAATTCTCAAGTTAACTTAGAAAGCAGTCAACAAGTTAACTCTAAGTTAACTTTTGTCAAGGTTAGGACCGCACCCATCTGTAGTAATATCTAAAAATAAAATTCCTTCACATACATAATCATGATAATCATGGCTAAAATAAATTATTTTTTAAAATAGAAAATGACATCATGATCATGCCTAAAATTAAAAAGCCTCCATCAGCAACATTAAATAGTAATATCTAAAAATAAAATTCCTTCACATCCAAAATCATGGCTATAATTAAATAACCTTTATTAAACATTTTAAGAATAGTAACTTCTAACAGTGGCAGATTTACCGGGGGCACAGGGGGCACATGCCCCCCCAGTTCAGGTCAACAATTTTTTTTTCTAACATAATTTTATTGTTACTGAAACTTTTTATCTAGTGCGGAAATTGTCACAGCTTGATTAGACTTCTTAAAGTGGCCGTTAATTAATATCAGCGTCCCCATGCGTGATTTATGACAACTTATCGGTGGGTGTGTAAATATTGACACCTGTGTGTAATGTCTTTATGAAAAAGCTTTTATGTAAAATACATTTACATGTTGATTGAAATAGTACAAATTTGTATTGGTTTATAATACAATACCGATTAAGATCGATTACCAGGTGAAACTTCTGATCTGTGTATTTGAAGAATAGGTACAAACATTTCCTGTAAATGTACGTTTTTTTCCAAAACTTTGTTTTTGTGAATTTATTCAGCAACAAATTAAACTGTTTATTTTTTGATAACTTAGAAGATATGTTTTTTAAACGGAATGTCATATTTCATTCCCCTCTTATTTTCAAGGGAAATCAACAATTTGTTTTACTCCCCCTCCCCTTTCCCCTAATGCCTTCCCCCGTCCAGGAAAAATGAACTGACATTTCCTATTAAATAATCATCAATAAAATGCTATTTGATTTTCGTTAAAATTAAGTTTGTAACAGAATCTAGGACTTACGCATTTCTCTCAAAGCCGAAGCATGCAGTTATATTGTTTTTATTGTTCTTGTTTCAATTACCATGTACATGTATGAGGCTATGCAAAAGGTCACCATTTATGAAGATATGAAGGTGTTTTGCAGATATTAGAATAATGTGCAAAAAAGTAAGTCTGGAAGTGAGGCCAAAACATATAGATAAAAGAATATAGAGGTGATGAAATATAAAGAAAATAGTGTTTGATTGTTGCATGGTTGTTAAACGTCCAGTGGCAAATATTTCATGCATGTTTAGGTTGAATATAATAAAGATCAATAGGCAGTAAAGTGAAAAAGTAAAAAAAACTGAAAACATATCGAAATACAGAAACCATGATCTGACCCCCCCCAAAATAAAAAAAACACAAAAAAAAACAAAAAAAAAACAAACAAAACAAACCTAGCAACCACTCACACTCGCACATATTTATATATATATATTTATATTAAAAAAAAAATTGTTCATGGTGCCCCCCCCAGACATCGAGGTCCTGGATCCGCCCCTGTCTAAAATAAAATTGACAGCTAATCACCTAAAGTCAAAACATTTCTTAAGCAGTGTAAGGGAGGTAATTTGATAATATGTGTTTGAATTACCTCCCTACACTGCTTTCAAATTATGTTTTGTACTTAAAGTCATATGAAACGAGTGAGTGGTAAACAATAATGTTTGTCCAATTCTTGAACCAATGCATGTATACATCACAAACTTAGTCCGCTGTGCAAGATTTTATCATTATTTTCGCAAATATATCATATAATCGTCATTTTTTTTCTCTCTGTTTGTTAGGATTAAACAAATATGGCTGCTCATTAAATGCCGTGTTTTGAAGCCGAGTTTTACCGATTGTCACCTTATAGTAAACACATCACAAAAAAACATGGGTATTGAGCACATGTTTAACACGTATAATCAGATATTTGTTTATTTCAATGACAGATCCATGCGTATTGTGGTCACCGGATTTTTACGAGGAGGGTTACGCTCGGGTCACTATGCATACGGAAAATTTGTCGGCGAATTGCTTCCTGGAAGCAAGCAATTACAAATAAGTAAACTTCTTCTAAATGTGGACAAATTAAAGAATTTTCCTCAGAAAAAAAGTATATGTGCATAAGTTGTATAATGAAAACTACCCATTTAGTTATAAAAAACATATGCATATTTTTTTTTAATTTGAGGTTTCTTATGACTTTAAGTAATTGTCCATTAACCTGGAAACCTTTGTTTTCTCCCTTGTTTGCCCCTAATTCCTAACAGTTTGAGCCATAACCCCCCAAAGCAAATTCTTACCATCCCTTTGTGATATGGTAACTTGTGGTATAATTTCAAAGAGATCCTTACATCATTTCACAAGTTATTGTCTGGAAACTAGAAAAATGCTTGTTTGGGCCCCATTTTGGCCTCTAATTCCTGAACTGTTAGGACCATAACCCCCAAAATCAATCCCAACCTTCCTTTTGTGGTCATTAACCTTATGGTAAAATTTAATAGAAATCCATACACTTAAACAAAAGTTATTGTCCGGTAACCCATGTGTCTTCGGACGACGATGACAAAGACGACGTGATACCAATATACGACCGCAACATTTTTACAGTCGTATAAAAACCAATACCGTCGAGTCGACTATAAAAGATCCTGACATGAAACAACTTGAATTGAGAAAACTAAGGAACCCAATTTAGTACAAAACAATTTTCGAAAAACCAATATGACAGATACAACCAAGCAACAAAACTGTATACAGGTTTACCACTTAGCTTATGGAAAAGGGGGGGGGGGATATGTTTTATTTTCTATTTGTTTTGTTATTTCTATCGCGGAAAAGTGATTATTTTTTTTAACAACTTTACTTGAATCGAATGAAAAATGAAAAAAAGATTGTCTTTTGAATAGAAATACATTTTATTAAAAGATAATCAGGATATAATTATATACCCTCCGCAACCGACTCTCGCGTGAGTTACGTTAATGTTATTCAATAGAATGTAAGATTATCTTATTATTTGCTCATTTGATAGAGTAAAAGGTATACATAAATTTTAAAAAGTTAAGAACTGACACGAAGACGAATATAAATACATGTAAGTCACAGTATGATTTCCTATTCAGTGTGTATCGCTCTGAACATGCATGAAATATTTGCCACTGGACGTTAAGCAAGCAACCAAAAAACTATCAACCTATTCAATTTGACTCAATTAGATTTTCAAAATCTTACACACGAATATGTTAAATCTGGATTTATTTTATGAAAGTCTACATTAAAATTCATCACATGTATATGAAAATGTTTCTTTATCATGTTTATTGTAGCGATAAATCCACTAAACTTCACGTTATTTGTTTCTAAAATTAAACTGCAGGACTACAATGAGAGTTTCTTTTACACCTATTATCGATTGATCTTTAAAAAAACAAATTTCTAAATCGGCATCAAAAAACTATAAGACGAATAAAGTTGTGAAGTAAATCATAGACTGTATTTTTTATCAAGGAAAATAATGACCTTACACAGGTAATTATTGTATGCCTTGGAACATATATCATTGAAACTTGATATCGTCCGGGTTGATTCTGAAAAAGAATGACCTGACGTTCTGAAAGAAAATAACTCCATATAGGTATATAAAACTGAATATTACCTTTTCTGTTTTCACCCAAGGACTGCATCCTTGATCTAATAACAATTTTGTAACATCAATATGTCCATTCCCAGCAGCATGATGTAAAGCTGTGTATCCATTCTATAACAATATAAAAATATAAACATGTTAATGGTGTGTGATAATAAATCAAGAGAGGAGTCAAACAATTTATCAAAATGTAAGAAATATAACATCGGAGAAGAAAATATCCAATTATACTTATGTATAAACTGATAAATGGTAGATTAAGATATATAAACTAAATATATATTTTCTGATTCAGTTCTACAAAACAAATAAACTAATAGTAAACTTCACTTTATATAAGTCTAACAATTCAAAGTTTAAATATGTGTTGTTCATTTATCATGTCTGATTAACAATTTTATGTTGATTCAGTAGAATAATCAAAGTTAAAAAAAAATAAAATTCAAGAAATATTAAAACGAGTTATATTTTCTGACTCAGTACGAAGAGACAAGAAGAATAAGACCCCACCTTATATATTTCTGTCAAGTATTAGGTCTCCATTTAACCCGTCTGGTTAACAATGATTCTGTAGAATGATCAAAGTTGAAAAAAATACTTTTTTCAAGAAACATTAAAACTAGTTATATTTTCTGATTCAGTACGAAGAGACAAGAAAAATAAGACCCCACTTTATATAATTCTGTCAAGTATTTGTTATTTTTAAAAGATGTTTTACATTAGATCTGTGGAATTAACATTATCTGACTTAAGATGTTAACACAACTTGTTCTCATCAACTTCTCATTAAAATCAAATGTTAATAAAATAATTTTTTGTCAAGAAACAAAATAAAACCTTTACTATCTGATTCAGTTCTGTGTTACGAATAAAATAAGACCCCACTTTATATAATTCTAACAAATATTTGTTGTCCATTAAACCTGTCTGATTAACATGATTTTGTGTAATTTCTGTATAAAGTGATGTTTGGTCAGAGTAAGGTGATTATATCTATCATTACCTTGGATGTGGCCTCTAACTGACTGCCCTGACTGACGAGGTAGGTCACCACCTCCAGGTGTCCTCTCCAAGCCGCCCACATTAATGGTGTCATTTCGCCCTGTAATATCAACATATAACAGACATCAAAACTTGTGTCATAAACTGGACAATGTTGTGTAATAAATATAAACTAAATATATATCACATGAATCAGTGGTCAAAAATGAATAAAATGACCAGTCACACTTGTATTTATATTCTACATAAACAACAAATAAACAACATGTTTTATTGTGAGATGTCAGAACTTCCATCAGAACTGTCAGGTTAAAAAAAAAACTTTTTTCAAGAAACATTAAAACAAGTTATATTTTCTGATTCAGTACGAAAAGACAAGAAAAATAAGACCCCACTTTATATAATTCTGTCAAATATTAGGTCTCCATTAAACCTGTCTGATTAACAATGATTAAGTAGAATGATTAAAGTTAAAAAAAAAAGTTTTTTTCAAGAAACATAGAAACAAGTTATATTTTCTGATTCAGTACGAAGAGACAAGAAAAATAAGACCCCACTTTATATAATTCTGTCAAGTATTTGTTATTTTTAAAAGATGTTTTACATTAGATCTGTAGAATTAACATTATCTGACTAAAGATATTAACACAACTGTTCTCATCAACTTCTCATTAAAAATCAGATGTTCAGGAAACAAAATAAAACCTTTACTATCTGATTCAGTTCTGTGTTACGAATAAAATGAGACCCCACTTTATATAATTCTAACAAATATTTGTTGTCCATTAAACCTGTCTGATTAACAACATGATTTTGTGTAGATTCTGTATAAAGTTGTGTTTTGTCCGAGTAAGGTGATTATATCTATCATTACCCAGGTTTCTGTGGCCTCTAACTGACTGCCGTGACTGACCAGGTACGTCACTACCTCCAGGTGTCCTCCCCAAGCGGCCAACATTAATGGTGTCTTTCCATTCTGTAATATCAACATATAACAGACATCAAAACTTGTGTCATAAACTGGACAATGTTGTGTAATAAATATAAACAAAATATATATCACATGAATCAGTGGTCAAAACTGAATAAAATGACCAGTCACACTTGTATTTATATTCTTCATAAACAACAAATAAACAACATGTTTTATTGTGAGATGTCAGAACTTCCATCAGAACTGTCAGGTTAAAAAAAAAAAAAAAAAATTCAAGAAACGTAAACAATATTTATATCAATGGACTCAGCTGGACAAGACAATTAAAATGAGACCCCACTTTATATAATTCTACCAAATATTTGTTGTCCATTAAACCTGTCTGATTAACAATGATTAAGTAGAATGATCAAAGTGGAAAAAAAAACTTTTTTTCAAGAAACATTAAAACGAGTTATATTTTCTGATTCAGTACGAAAAGACAAGAAAAATAAGACCCCACTTTATATAATTCTGTCAAGTATTTGTTATTTTTAAAAGATGTTTTACATTAGATCTGTAGAATTAACATTATCTGACTAAAGATGTTTTAAAACACAACTTGTTCTCATCAACTTTCCATTAAAATCAGATATTTATAAAATAATTTTTTGTCAGGAAACAAAATAAAACCTTTACTTTCTGATTCAGTTCTGTGTTACGAATAAAATGAGACCCCACTTTATATATTTCTATCAAATATTTGTTTTTAAATCTGTCTGATTAACAATGATGAATGAGCAAAATTAAAAAAAAATCATTTCAAGAAAAATAAAAACGAGTTATATTTTCTAAGTGAGATTAATGAGACAGGAAAAATAAGACCCCACTTTATATAATTCTAACAAGTATTTAATGTCCATGACACCTGTCGATTAACAGTATTTTGTGTTGATTCAGAATAAAAGCTTAAAAAGAATTCAGTGGTATTTCCATGTAAAATGTTTGTGTGGAGTATAAGTGAAGAACTTCAATAAGCCGTGTTTTTACTTTTTGTTTGCGTTGCCAATAAATGTGATATGTCACATGTTTGTGAGCAGTATAAGAGTGTCATTGCTATGTCACTTGTTGGTGTTGAGTATAAGAGTGTCATTGCTATGTCACATGTTGATGTTGAGTATAAGAGTGTCAGTGATATGTCACATATTGGTGTTGAGTATAAGTGTGTCATTGCTACAATATGCTATGTCACAGGTTTCTGTTAAATATAAGAGTGGAATGGTTACATGTTTGTGAGCAGTATAAGAGTGCCATTGCTATGTCACATGTTGATGCTGAGTATAAGAGTGTTATTGCTATGTCACATGTTGGTGTTGAGTATAAGAGTGTCATTGCTATGTCACATGTTGATGCTGAGTATAAGAGTGTTATTGTTATGTCACATGTTGTTGTTGAGTATAAGAGTGTCATTGCTATGTCACATGTTGATGTTGAGTATAAGAGTGTTATTGTTATGTCACATGTTGTTGTTGAGTATAAGAGTGTCATTGCTATGTCACATGTTGGTGTTGACTATAAGTGTGTCATTGCTATGTCACTTGTTGATGTTGAGTATAAGAGTGTCAGTGATATGTCACATGTTGGTGTTGAGTATAAGTTTCATTGTGAGCAGTACAAGAGTGCCATTGCTATGTCACATGTTGGTGTTGAGTATAAGATGTGATTGCTATGTCACATGTTGGTGTTGAGTATAAGAGTGTTATTGTTATGTCACATGTAGGAGCTGAGTATAAGAGTGTCCTTGCTACAATGTCCTATGTCACATGTTTCTGTTAAATATAAGAGTGGTATGGTAACATGATGGTGTAGAGTTTAAGAGTGTCATTGATATGTCACATATTGGTGTTGAGTATAAAAGTGTTATTGTTATGTCACATGTTGGTGTTGAGTATAAGAGTGTTATTGCTATGTCACATGTTGGAGCTGAGTATAAGAGTGTCAATGGTATGTTATATGATTGTGTTGAGTATAAGTATCATTGCTATGCGACATGTTGGTGTTGAGTATAAGAGTGTCAATTGTGTGGTATATGATTGTGTTGAGTATAAGTATCATTGCTTTGTGACATGTTGGTGTAGAGTATAAGAGTGTCATTGCTTTGTCACATATAAGGGTTGAGTTTAGAGTGTCAGTGATATGTCACATGTTGGTGTTGAGTATAAGAGTGTCAGTGATATGTCACATATAAGTGTTGAGAATAAGAGTGTCAGTGATATGTCACATATTAGTGTTGAGTATAAGAGTGTCAGTGATATGTCACATGTAGGTGGTAGAAAAATAGTGTCATGGCTAGGTCAAATGATGATGTTTAGTAAAACAGTGTCAGTGCTATGTAGATGTTGGTGCTGAGGATAAGCATGTCCATGGTTTTGTCACATGTTGGTGTTGAGTATAAGATTGTCATTGCTATGTCACATGTTTGAGTTGAGTATAAGAGTGTCATTGCTATGTCACATGTTGGAGTTGGGTATAAGAGTGTCATTGCTATGTCACATGTTGGAGTTGGGTATAAGAGTGTTATTGCTATGTCAGGTTGGTGTTTAGTATAAGAGTGTTTTTGCAATGTCACATGTTGGTGTAAGTATGTCATTACTATGTCACATGTTACCAGGTTATCCATGTCAAGTTTAGTATAAGAGTGGTTAATGTATGTTGTTCAGTACAGGAGTGGTAAATGAATGTTGTATGATCAGGTGTCACATGTCATGTTCAGTACAAGAGTGGTGAATGAATGTTGTATGATCAGGTGTCACATGTCATGTTCAGTATAAGAGTAGTAAATGAATAATGTATGATCAGGTGTCACATGTCAACTTCAGTACAAGAGTGGTGAATGAATGTTGTATGATCAGGTGTCACATGTCATGTTCAGTACAAGAGTGGTGAATGAATGTTGTATGATCAGGTGTCACATGTCAACTTCAGTACAAGAGTAGTGAATGAATGTTGTATGATCAGGTGTCACATGTCATGTTCAGTACAGGAGTGGTGAATGAATGTTGTATGATCAGGTGTCACATGTCATGTTCAGTACAAGAGTGGTGAATGAATGCTGTATGATCAGGTGTCACATGTCATGTTCAGTACAAGAGTGGTGAATGAATGTTGTATGATCAGGTGTCACATGTCATGTTCAGTACAGGAGTGGTGAATGAATGTTGTATGATCAGGTGTCACATGTCATGTTCAGTACAGGAGTGGTTAATGAATGTTATATGATGTGTAATCATGTTTCTTAATATTTTGAAGACTATTTGCAATAACCAGAAATTAAAATTGAATCACTGACCAATCACTGAAAAATTGAAAAGAGCAATTTTTAACTGATTCATATTGTGTGTACTATATATATCATGTATATAATAAATACATTTTACTTCACTTACTAAATCTCTACATTCCAAATTAGCTCTGTTCTTTACACATGACTCTACTTCTTTTATATTCCCCTTCTCTGCAGCTGTAAGAAGTTTCTATAAGCAAAACAAAGTTTTTACAATTTCCTCTAAAATATACCAATGTATTATAAATGTAATAATTGAATTTAATAAGCTACATGTTTACAGTTTCAATAGCTTATATTAAATACAATGACTATGAAGAGGGAATGAAATTGTCTATAATTTCACAGTTTTTTTTTTTTTAAATCTTTAGACAATTGTATTATGCATCATTTTTGAGATGGAGCCTCAGTTTTTGTTGGGGTTAGTATTGTAGGGTCTTTAATTTTCTATGTAATGTTTTGAAGAATGTTTATTTATTTGATTGTTTTTCATTTTTTGCCACGACGTCGTCAGTTTCTCTTCGACTTAAAAGAGTTGTGAATGTCCTTTGATATTTAATGTCTCTTTTTTCGTGTCCTGGAATTTTGAACTAGTATATTGAAATTCTTTTCACTGTTGTCATTTTGATTTCTCCTGTTCTCCCCCTAAGAATACTGCACGCCTGTACCTTTCTGTACATTTAATAAACAACATAGGTCACATGAACACTGACTTTTAAGAAGAAAAACTTACCTCATCCCAACTTGCCATTATATGCTGTAAAAGAAAGATAAATCATTGTATGTTTATAACAAAAAGGAGATACAGTATGATTACCAATGAGACAACTATCCACTTATGTTCAAATAAAGTGGATGTAAGCAATTATAGGCAACGGTAAGGCCTTCAACAATGAGAAAAACCCATACCGTATAGTCAGCTATAAAGGCCCCAACATGAAAAATATGAAGCAATTCAATTGAGAAAACTTACGGCCTAATTTATAACAATTTAACCAATTTACGAAAGACATACAGTGTTCTCCCCAGAAATTTTGGATAGCATCACATTTTGCGTAAAAAAAAATAACTGTATTTTTTTTAATGTCGTTTGTCGCGTCGCATTGATGCTCTATTTCCTTTATATGTTTTAGTTTATATTGTTCAATTCATAACTGAGAATACAATTAAACTATAACCACAAAAACAGTTGTTTCAGTTTATGTTTTCTTTATTCATTTATAGTTACAGAATTTTTTTTTCCTCTTGTGCCAAATAAAAATAAATATGTGGTTTCAGTTACCCAACAATAAGTCAAATGAATGAATGGTTCATTATAGATCAACCTGTATATATACAAAACTAAATATATAGTACACAAAATTACAATTTTTTTTTTATCATGTTTATGAAATTCATTGTTTCATGGCACTCAATGAATTAGTCCCAGTTGTTTCTTATCTTTACATCAAAATAATATGTATTTTTAACAAAGTTATCTAACAAATAGTCTGTTAATGCGTAGTTTAACCTCTTGGTATATTTTTTCTGTCTACTGTCCATCTGTTGTCATTATCGTGTAAATGCGTTTTTTTGTCATATCTGTTCCGGTTCTGATCCGTAGATTACACAAAAATATGCAATGGCGGCCGTAGAAAAATTTGCAAAAAAGAGTCCGAGAATAAACATTGTTTGACAAGAGATTGTGAATGAATAAGACGCTTTTAATGCATTAAATGGATTAAACATAAAATTAAGCCAATTATGATAACTTTTTAAAGAAGTATTAAACTTATTTTAGCTCTAAACCAAAATTCTTGCTCTCGTATTACCGGAAGAGAAAGAAAGTAATTTTTGGAGAGTTGCACAAATAAACGACCTTTTTTTAAAAGAAAAAAAATCGTTTCAATCTTTGAAATTTCGTAATACAAAACGAAGATTTCGAATTGTTTTGTGATTGCATTTTTCCATGTCGAAATTGGCGATTGCAGACACGTGGTCTTAGTCATGCCACAAGTGTCAGCTTGGGATATTCGCATCCAAACAGTTATCACCCTGAGGGCAATTAACACCTAGCTATTTAATCTCTTAATTGCCTTTAGTGTCCGACTTAAAGGGATTACAATTAAAGGTGATATAATTTTTATGATCATAATCGATAATAGATGAAAGTTCAAAATTGAGGACAAGTAAAATAGCATCTTCAAAATAATTATAGGGTCGCGGGAATTATTATAGCATCACGGTGAAAAAATATAGCGTCGCGGTACCGCGACGCTATAACAGCCTGGGGAGAACACTGACATATATGACAGACAAGAACCAGTGATAGCCATTGAACTACAAGCTCCTGACTTGGGACAGGAACATAAAGAATGAGGAGGGGTTAAATATGTTTGTATACAGGAGTTGTAATTTTACGAGGAATATTTCAATTGTTGTTGAAATCATGATGTCATATTTAGATTGCCCCAATACCTTTAAATATTAATGTTGATAAAATCTGTATTTTCTCCAAATTATGATTATCCTCTAACCTTGTCCTTTTACTACATTCCACCATATACAAGTAAATTAGATAAACTTTAAAACAAAATTACTCTTTTTTAAATAGATGCTGTAAAAATGATGTACAAATTTTGCTTACATTTTAATGTCATTGTTGAAACAATCAAGGGCCATAACTCCTGAACAGCATAAAAGAAGATTTGCACTATCACACTTAATCTCCATTGTGACATGAGAAACAACAAATATGAAAACTTTAAAAGGTTTGGTTAAATGTTTTGCAAGTTATTACACAGAAATGTCATAAACATTGATTTTTCACAAGGACCAGAGCCATGATAGCACTTAATCCATAATATGAAAATGTAAAAGTGCTGGTAGCAACCATTTGTCGAAATTGGGTTTGTCAGTCAGAAATGTTTTTTTCTTGTTTTTGTAAAATACTGTTAAAAGTAAGAATATGTGGTATGATTGCTAAAGGGATGACTCTTCACCAGAGAGCTTTCAATAATGAGCAAAACCTTAACCAAACAGCAATCTATAAGTAAGGCTCCAAAATGACAAATGTAAAGCACTTCCAACGAGAAAGGACTGAGAACACACTTATTTCGTAGTGCATTTCTTTTAGACAATAAATTCAAATTAAAAAAATCGCAACTCCTGCATCTCAAAAAGTTTTTACAGTGTAATGCTACTTTTGGGACAAATAATATCAAAATTATAGAAAAGTCTACCAGCTCTAACTTAAAATATGGCCAATTCTATGTTATCATGGTTATAAGGGGTCTATAATTCAGTTTGACAGCTTCAGACATACTAATTCTTGACCTTCTTCAACTGGACAAAATCATTACTTTACATTACAATTCATCACCCAAATCTTTTTTTCACATGTAATATCATCCTCATACTTTATATTTCATGCATAACATAAACTTATAAAGGAATAAATTTGGAAAGTGTATCAAAAAAATGTTCAAGTTATACACTGTTCACACTAGGGACTATATTTGTAGACAACGAAAATCAAAGGACGATAACTGTATCCTCGGACCAACTTAAGGCCAGATTTTTGTACAAATCAAGAAACGAAAAACCAATATGATATATACATGTACATGATGTACAGCAACTAAAGACATTACCACTGAATTACAGGCTACTGGCTTGTGACCATTTGAAATTGTTTTTTTTTACAATTTTTCCTTAGACTTATATAGTAAATCCCTATGTTCTATTTTAAGCCATGTCAGCCATGTTGGTTGGATGGCAGGGTCATCGGATATATTTTTCAATCAAGATACCCTATTGAAAATTGTAGCTCACTCACAGAGTTTAATTCTATTTGGCCCAGTATATTAAGTGAAGAAGATTTTTGTAAAAGATTGCAAAAATTTATGAAAAATATTGTTAAAAATTGACTATAAAGGGCAATAACTCCTTAAGGGGTCAATTGAAAATTTTGGTCATGTTGACTTATTTTTGTAGATCGTACTTTGCTGAACATTAAATTTTTGTTAACAGTTTATCTCTATCTACAGATCTATAATAATAATTAAGATAACCAAAACTTGCAAAATTTCCTTAAAATTACCAATTCAGGGGCAGCAACCTAACAATTGGTTGTCTGATTCGTCTGAAAATTTCAGGGCAGATAGATTTAAAACTGTTGTACATTTTAACCCCATTTCAGATTGCTCTTAATGCTTTAGTTTCAGAGATATAAGCCAAAAACTGCATTTTACCCCTATGTTTTATTGTTAGTCATGTCCGCAATTTTGGTTGGCAGGCCGGGTCATCGAACACATTTTTTAAAGTAGATACCCTAGTGATGATTGTGGCCAAGCTTGGTTAAATTTTTGCCCAGTAGTTTTAGAGAAGATTTTTGTAAAAGTTACAAAAACTGACGAAAATTTGTTAAAAATTGACTATAAAGGGCAATAACTCCTTAAGGGGTTGACTGACAATTTTGGTCATGTTGACTTATTTGTAGGTTTTACTTTGCTGAACATTATTGCTGTTTACAGTTTATCTCTATCTATAATAGTATTCAAGATAATAACCAAAAACTGCAAAATTTCCTTAAAATAACCAATTCAGGGGCAGCAACCTAACATCAGGTTGTCCGATTCATCTGAAAATTCTCGGGCAGATAGATCTTGACCTGATTAACAATTTTACCTCATGTCAGATTTGCTCTAAATGTTTTGGTTTCAAAGATATAAGCCAAAATATACATTTTACCCCTGTGTTCTATTTTTAGCCATGCGGCCACATTTTTTTAACTAGATACCCCAAGGATGATTGTGGCCAAGTTTGGTAAAATTTGGCCCAGTAGTTTCAGAGGAAAAGATTTTAGTAAAAGTTTATGGACGACGGACGCAGGACGACAGACGATGGACGCCAAGTGATGAGAAAAGCTCACTTGACCTTTCAGGTCAGGTGAGCTAAAAATGAAAAATGGTTAAGGATGATTTTTAAAGAAACATGTTAAAATAAAGTCCATTACTAAGTATCAATACAATTAAATACCCAAAGTGAAATCTGTTGGTACAAGTTCTTCAACCGTCAATATGGGATTACATGTGGGCCTTCATCAAACTGTAATTGCAACTTCAGCATGTTATTATTAAGTCTAGATCTGTCTGCAAGGTCTTAATGCCACTTTATATAACATACCCCTTCTGCCACCAGTCAATCAAAATCTGAAAAAAGTTTTAAAATTTAAAACATGTAAACAGATTAAACAGAATAGAGAATGGAAACAAGGAATGTGTCAAAGAGACAACAACCAAAACCAGAGAGCAGAAAACAGCCAAAGGCCAACAATGGGTCATAAACACAGCCAAAAAGTTCCACACCCAGAGGCACACTTCATCTGCCCTCCCCCCCCCCCCCACCCTTTAGTTATTACAGACATACATGTACTTTTTCTGTAATAACATAGGTGTACTATGCATGATTGGCAAACTATGAACTGTTATATCTTTCTATAGTTGAGTATACATGTACATAAAGACAATAGTAATATCAATAGAACTTGTATACATTTTAACAAAACTAATGATGTATATTGTTCCTTTGAAACATGTAAAATACATATGTTATCACAGTTCTTTGATTTTTTACTATACAAATCCTTGTATTTTCTCATGGCTGACGTGTTACTATAGGGCCCCAAGATTTTTGTTTCCCAATAACCCGAATAATTCAGTCCCTCCCTGTGATCGACTCTCCCACTCGCAAGGGCCTGAACTCTTAATACGAGTTAAAACTTTTGCATGAATACGACAATCTTTCGTTTATCGGAGAAAAGCTGTCAATAAAAAAAAAACAGCTACATTTTTGGCCAAAGCGTGGGAGGCAAAACATGACAAAAATGCCCCTAAATGAACAAAAATAAATTTCAGAAAAAAATGAACGCCTTACCTCTTGAATCCACCCCTGAATTATGTACTCATTGTCCATGCCAAGTTGGCAAAACATATATTTTGTTTTTGAATTTCTTAAATACTTCCTGGGTACAGCAATTAGTTTTTCACAGAAGGGTACTTGGAAGATATTGCCAATATATAAAATAATTTTTATTAACCCCAATCATGGTGCCCAAAATTTGAGCTATACAATCAAATGAATGAATTACAAAATAAAGCACAGAAAATGATTCGAATGATTAAAGTACATTTAGACAACAAAAAACAAAAACAACACATGAATACACATTTACACTAATTAACCTGATACAAACTTAGTTATTGACAAAACATAGTTGTTATGGGTGCCACTGTGACCTGGAGAAATAACATAATTCTTTATAGTACTAGGTCGATGGGAGACAACTCCTGATCAATTTTATTTCCTATAATTATATATCTATCTATATTTTTCTTCTATTTCATGTATTTATTTCTTTTTCTTTTTTTTTTAAACAACAATATTTTCTATAATTTTCTTTCGTTCTTCAAAAAGGGAGTGCAATAAATTAGATAAGTTTGAAGTTACAAACAAATCTTCAGATGAAAGAATCCAAACAAATTTCATTTCATCAGATAATCTTGAAAAAATTTTGAATTTGGAATTTAAATTAGATAGATGTTGAGATCGAGTATCTTTTAGAACAGGACATTTTAAAAGAAAATGTAGTTCGTCTTCAACTGCGTTCTTACATAGCTTACACTTTCTGTCTAGATCTTCAGCTTTAATCCCAAAATACCTCCCTCTTTCGATTTCAAGATCATGACAGCTAGTTCTAAATCTTGTGATTATTTGCCTGTCTTTTTTTTAATTCATTTTTAAATATGGTTCAAACATAAAAATATTTTTAAATTTTCTGTAAGTTCTTAATTTATTGCCAGATTGTAAATTAGTACACTTCCCAGAATTGCTTTCTAAACTAGCTAACCAGCTTTCTTTAAATTTAATAGATAAAGATGTTTTTACCTTTTTTAGAATATGGTTTTGTTTAAAGTTTGACTGGTTAACAAATAGATATTCTAAGTCTAGAAATTTAAATATATGTTTAATACTTCCTATCCAAGATTCCTGGTTATGTTTGTCCATAGAATGAGACAGATTTATGGCTTCCCTTAGAATAATATTTGAAGGTTCAATATCTTTCATAAGATGGATCCAATATTTTATCATATTCATTATTACATAATACAGTGTAGGGAGTGAACCTAGTTCTCCTCTACATGCCATATTTGATGTTTTTATGTTAACTCCAAGTGAAAATTTACAAAGCTTAGTATGAATTTTCTCTAGTACAAGATAATCAGTTTCTTTTGATATAAAGTTATCCAAATGTATTTGTTTCTTATGTGGTATATAACCCCAAATTTCAGATCCATACAACAAGATTGGTCGGATTGTATGGTTATAGATGTGTAGTAAAGTACTAGGTTTTGGGCTTTCCACTGAAAAGGTCTTCCTTAATTTGAAATATGCTTTCATTCCTTTGTTATAAAGTTCTTTCTTTGCTTTTTGGAAACTCCCAGATGATGAAAAATTTATACCTAAGTATGTGTAGTTTTGTACACATTCTAAAGTCTGGTTTCCTAATGATATTTTAATATTTTTAAGTCTTCCTGATTTGTTAAATACAAGAACCTTGGTCTTTTTTGTGTTAACTGTCATTTTATAATCAACTGTAAATTTATTTAATTTGTTAACACAATTTTGAAGTCCTTGCTCTGATGATGATAAAAGAACTACATCATCAGCATACATTAAAATATTTAAGAGATGTGTATTTATATACATGTATGTGTCAATGAAAATGTTGTAATATGATTATATATTTGGTTGTGTATATTGTATTGCACATGTGCCTTTTATCTGCTATTGCGGCAGTGCGTATTTTGCGTATAAAAGTATTGAATTAAATGGATGTACATGTATATTTTTTTACTGAAACCAAGATTAAATTATGCTTCATTTTCAAAATGAATTGTTTTATGGATCCACCCAACCCGTTCTTTATTACTTTCAGAATGAAAAATCAGATTTCTCAACAGAAGAATCCTGCAATGCACCTCTTGATCTTTGGTCTCTTTGACTGGATCTTGTTGTTCTTTTTATTATAATTAGGTATTTATGTACAGAAGTCATTTAGGGATACAGTTTTCAAAATGCAAAAAACATTAACGGAATGTCGATGATTGTAAACCGTACCTACAAACAAGTCATCCCTACTTTTGACAACAAATTTTGATTTCACGCTTATTACAATTAATTTATGATTCTATTTTTTTAGTAATTTTACGTGTCCCGCTCAACTTTGTTTCCTGTTTTCAGGCACAATAATTTGACTTTTATGTGTCCAAATACCAAAAATCAGCCAATCCTGTGTCACGCTAAGACCCCAATGAGACCCACTGTGATGACTGAAAGGCGTTATTACATACATGACATACATACATTGTTTCTTTGTAAAATAACCGGTTATTTCAACACAATTCATGACAGGAGGAGATATAAATCTATAAGAATTCCCCCAATAACAGTACTAGTATACCTGTTATTTTCTGAAATAACTTGTTTAAATTATATGTATACCTTTGGTGGTAAATAATAATGTAAAATCTTAAATATACACCCTATCGCTATTTGTCTGCAGGCCATTAATGGGCATCACACAGGTTCTCGTAAAATTTTGACGTCATAATACAAAATATCTGACGCCACAATGAATAAAGTGATTGTTGTATGACATCCATAGTTCGAGCGGGACAGATTCAGGATTAGCGATAAGGTGTATTGTCTCATACCTGTGGATGAGGAACCTAACTTGATGTTAATAATCAGTTCTTAATTTTTTTTTTAATTTTCAAATACAAAGATTTTATATTGTATGCACACTTTTGATTCTATACGCATTATAAATCAGTGGTGGATCCAGAAATGTTCATAAGTGGGGGCCCACTGACTGACCTAAAAGGAGGCCCGCTCTAGTCGCGCTTCAGTGATTCCCTACATAAGCAACCAAATTTTTTCCCAAAAAGGGGGGGGGGGCGGGCCCCTTGCCCCCCCCTAAATCCGCCTCTGTAAGGAACGACATCAAAAGTTCAATGTAGGATAAAAAACTTAATTCAGATAGTTTTTTTAATGACCCCCCTACCCCCCTCTTAACTTAACTTTGGAAAAATTGATTGACCCATATAGATATATCATGTATATGTAAAATCGATGTAGGATAAACAAAACTTACAGCAAGTTTAACCCCCATCCCCAAACTATTTGAATTAAGTGTTTTATCCTTCATTGATCTTTTGATGTTGTCACTAAATGAAGGTTCATACTTCTTCTTCTTCTCTGTATTAGCTTCCTTTAAATAGGAACACCTCCAATATATATATTATTAGAGTATTTGGGGTAAATTTTGAAAGATTTTTTTTTGGTTGTATGTAGATAACTATGTACAGCACACTATGTAGGAGGTTTACTTTCATTTATAAGTTGTTTTTATATATATATACAGACTGTTTTATTTTGTATCTATTTTTTTTTTTTTTTTTATTATAATAAAGGAAACGTGCACCATATCAGTATTTACATGTGAGGGTCTTATATACATGTTTTTTGTTTTAAAACTTAAACATACAATATTTAAAAGTTGTACAAAAACAAAATAGGTGTCTATAGTGATAGTAGTTATATATATATATAATTCTATTTTTTATAAAAGGATAAAGTTATAGATTAATTTGGGTCCAATCATTGTTTATATATATATCTCATACAAGCTTTTTAAAAAACAATACTTGTTAACACATGACAAACTTCAGCGCCGCCTGGTGTCTAAAAACTCTTACACTTTTTAAATGCACTTTTTAACTTACAAATTTGTTTCCATAAACAATTTTACCTTGAAGAACATAAAATCACTCAGTTAAATGATTAATTAAACATTTCTTCTGTACTTGTTCAGAACATTTCGTCTTAATGCGAAGAAGAAGAGATATGGAAACCCGGAAATATGTCCATCAACCTGTTGCTGTGTCAAAAATGTCAAAAATATTTTTAAAATGAGCTAAAATGAGTACGTCATTTCTTCACATGAGTCAGATATAACAGAAATATTTAAAACTTACCCTTAAAAAGCCTTCGAAATGACGTCTTCTTAGTTAAAACGAATGTGTTGACAGTTTGTCGATAGCAGCAACGCGGAAGTTTTGTCAAAACGAGACACTGAATATCGGGATTGGGACAAGTCGGACCAAGAAAACTCGGACCACCTGTAAAGAAACTCGGATTAGATTGAAAGACAAATGAACCAATTGACACAGAAATTAACAACTAAAGGTCACCACACAGCCTTCAACAATGAGCAAATCCCATATCACATAGCTACAAAAGGCCCCAAAATTAATGTAAAACAATTCAAAAGAAAAACTTATGGCATAATTTATGTACAAAATAATGAATGAAAAACAAATATGTTACACGGCAACAAACGACAACTACTGACATACAGGCTCCTGGCTTGGACATGACCACAACAAAGACACTAAGTACAGATCTGAGAGTACTCGCAGTACTGACCGCTAGTTCAAGGTCAATAAAAAATAGTTAAAAAAAAAATATGCATCTTAGACTAAATTTTTTTTAATTTTTGAAAAGACTTCATATTATATTATATGATACGTATACTTCAATTGTACCTTCTATGAGCAAAATAAAATATGTAAATATTATTATTTGTTCTTATTTTGTTCATATTTTATAAGTTACATTGATTAGTAACCTTTGAGCATGTTGATTAACTGCAACACGCTATAAAAACAAATTAATCACTTCATGAATTTAATGGAACAGTGAATTTTATAAACAAGAAACCAATAACCAACATTCAAACAGATGCGTGCAATTTTGGTGGAGGTGCATTCTTTAACAGTGATTACTTTTATATTAATTGGAAAATTGACATGCCAGCAGTTGCAGATTTTCATATCAACATTAAAGAGACAGTTACACTTATTTTGGCCCTTTTTCATTGGCACGAACAGCTACGAGACAAACATGTCATGGTATTTACAGATAATATGACAGCACGGTCTATAATAAACAAAGGCACATGCAAATCATCATATGTTATGAATTTATTGCGACAACTTTTTTGGTTACAAGCGACTTTTAATTTCACTGTTCAAGCAATTTTTCTTCCTGGAAAATTTAATGTATTAGCAGACTGTGTTTCAAGATTGCATGAAAAAGGACAATTATCTAAGTTGTGGAGTTTCAACTATATATACTCGTGTGGTTTTATACCATTTACTTTGAAGGAGCTTTGTTCTCATATGTCACCGGCCTTTGTATTTTACAGGTGGGGAAGAGCTTCGTGCAAGACTGTATAGTAGTGTGCAGAAATACAAAGCCTGTGGTTGGTCAGAAGGGACAAAGCGTACATACAGGACTCAATTGAATTGTTTTCATACCTTTTGCGAATTATTAGACTTGGCTTTAGTGCCCTTTTCAGCAGATAATGTGTGTTTATATATAGCATATTTAGTGGATGTGAAATCATTTAAATATTGTACAATTGTGAATTATTTGAATATTATTAAGCATTTACACAAAGCAAATGGACTAGAGGAGCCAATCTCCGGTAATTGGCAGATTCAGAAAGTTTTAAATGGAGTTCGTCGTTCTATAGGTGATGCACAGAAAGGTGCAGAATTAATGACACCTCGATTACTCTTAATAATAAAAGCTAATTTAGATTTGAATTCGCAAAATGATATTTGTATTTGGTCAGCTTGCTTAATGGGATTTTATGGATTATTACGTCCAGGAAATTTTTTGCATTCAGGAAAATATGTAGAACATAGAGATATCCAAATTTGTGATGTTCACTATCATAGAAATGGTTACGTTATTGAGCTTCAGTGGACGAAAACAGTACAATTTCGTGAACGAAAATTAAATATTGTGTTACCCTCTATAGTGGGGCATACGTTGTGTCCAGCTTCAGCAATAAGGAATTATTGCATTTTCATTTTAAACGTGGTGCAAAGGAAGACGCACCTTTATTGTGCAATTTATCATATCAGATGTTTATTTCACGCATTAATAGCATTTTAATTAGCAATGATATCAAACAGCATATAACAGGTCACTCTTTTCGACGGGGCGGTGCCACTTGGTGTTTGCGCATTGGGATGTCGGACAGTATGATAAAGGATATTGGAATGTGGAAAAGTGATGCATATTTACGGTACACAGAAGTGGACCTCAGCAGAAAATTTGACATTGTGCAATCTTTTGGTTCTAGCCTTCCGACCTAGCTAACTTGGCAACTCCCCCTTTTTTGGTTGGGCTGGGGATTGTCTACCCTTCATTGTACTGATTGCATTATTAATTGCATTTTCTTATTATTAAAATTTGGCCCATTACACAGCCTTATGTTTATTTACCATATATATACATATTGCCAAACTTGGAATCAAAATAAGGGATTCAGTGAATACCGACTTTGATGTAAAATGGTACTTCCTACTCCATTCTATTTGCAACGTTTATAATCTGGTATTTAGCTTAACCTTTAGATAAATGATGTAAGCGGCATACGCAGTTATAAATAAATGATATAAGCAGCCGCATGGCGCAATTTTTGCATTCCCCACCCACCCATCCCAGTAGCATTATTGAATGGGTGTGGTTTAAGCATAGATTATATATATCACTTTTGCATTATATCAATTATAGGATACTACATGTATTATTATTTTCATTTTTCTATCTTTTGTGATTATTCATATATGTTTTAGCTTTCAGAATTGCATTCTGAATTGACTTTAAAGGAATATAAAGCATTTGGGGATTGTCTACCCTTCATTGTACTGATTGCATTATTAATTGCATTTTCTTATTATTAAAATTTGGCCCATTACACAGCCTTATGTTTATTTACCATATATATACATATTGCCAAACTTGGAAACAGTTCCCAATTGTCCCACATTTACACTTCCCAATTGTCCCACAAACATATTCCCGATTGTCCCACAAAATTTCATTACCTTTTTACCTGTAATTTCAAAAAGTGGGACAATCGGGAAGACACCACACACAGCTAGTTGAACTTCCCTTCCTGTTCATGGAAGCTAGAATTACGAATTTGCCGCCGTATTTCAAAGGAAAATCACTTATGAAATCAGTCTGATGGATTAGGAATCATAATGAAAACGGATCAATTTCAGAATTCCTGGGTTATTTAACGACCTAGCGGGTATCCCGAGTGACCTCAGAATTGTGAAACTCTCGGATCACTCCCACAGGATACAGGTCAGTTGACAGATATGCAACAGCCGCCTGACAATTTCATAACTATAGCGGAAAGAAAGGGGAAAATAAAATATTTTTAGTAGTTTTAAATAGTATTATACTAAAATATTTTATATCATATAGTGTTATACTACATATACTGCTATCGATATTTTATTTCCCCCATTTTTTCGCTATAATTATGAACATTATATTATTCACCAGGCGAGTGTGAAACGTCTAATACGCCTAGATATCTGATAAGTATCTAGGAATATAATATATATTCTTACTTTGAAATAGTTGCATTGCCATTCAATTTTATTATCGATAGTCATGAGGACAAATTTAAAAGTCGGCTCTACACCTTCAAGTAGTTTCCCTGTACCCATGATTAATAGATTGTACGTGCGCCTGCGCATGCATTGCGTATTTTAAGTTCATTTCAGTAAAAGTTGCAAGAATTTGGTAAACGCAAGTTCGTCCTTTTACATACTTCATATAAGAGTGTAATATTGTGATTATATTAACGATTAATTAACTCTATATCTTGAATATTGCACACCTTTATCCAGGAATGATTTGAATATTAAATATTAGTATAGCCATTGGTGTTCTATATTCTTCTATATGGATGTGTCCGGAAATGTCCGGTGCCTATATATAAACACAATGCAAAAAGAAATTTGCAGTATAATTTATATTTAAGAAAATTGAATCTGATTGAATTTTCATTTGTGTCATTTGTCATTTGGTCATTTATATTAAATCAAGCATTTAAACTGAATTACTGCATTCAATATTTGTAATTTATCGTTGTGTCCATGTGTCCGGACACAAAATGCATATCAACTATATTTTGCACCGAAACCTTGCCACTAATGCGTTTGATCGCCAAAAATAATAAATAATTTTTCACGCTATATACAATTTTTTTTTTAATTGGGGAGGAGGGTGTCGTAGAACAACTGATTCACCTCAGTGAGGGTCTGGAATGGGGGATGAGGGTGTCGTAGAACAACTGATTCATCTCAGTGAGGGTCTGGAATGGGGGAGGAGGGTGTCGTAGAACAACTGATTCAACTCAGTGACATATATAAATTCAGAAAGTAAATTGGCAATGTTTTTTTGTAGAATAGTATATTTGTTTTGTACAAGTTCAACTAGTATGCGAAAACAGTCATGTACGTGCACTTAATTTTCTTGTTGGCTTTATTTCAAGAAAAAAATAATTTACGTGTTCCCTTGGTAAATGCAGGAATTTTCACTTCCGCACACAAAAGTCTACACTTTCTGATATGTCAAATCCTCTGTTTGCTAAGAATTTATCTCCTGTTAAAAGTTTCGTTAACAGTCGACAATTTTCAGTTATTTTCTGTTTACTAGATCGTCCGACCTCTAGTTCACCCAACCTTTAGACAGACGGTATATAAGAGGCTGTGGATGGGGTATACAGAATAGAGAATAATGGGCAAAAATAAAGAATAGAGTAAAATGTGCAAAAAAGAGAATAGAGAATAATGGGGTGCTAAAATATAATGAATAACTGCAAAATTTCAAGAATTGGGTAAAAATATATACTGATTACAGAAAAGAACAATGTTCCGTCAGAATACAGTTATCACGTTATTACAGAATAGCCATTATTGTTAAAGATAAAAAATAACAAGCGAAAAAAATAAAGAATACAGAAATGAACCGGTACCCCAATCAACCGTTTACCAACATATAATGACACAGATAAACAAATCAAATGAACCGGTACCCTAATGAACCGTTGACCAACATATAATGACACAGATAAACAAATCAAATGAACCGCATGGCCAACTATTGTCCTCAGTGAAACCAGTACGAGTTATCGCGCATGATTTTGATTTCTTATCCGTCTGATCAGTCTTTTCTGTGTGTGATATCTTATCAAGACAACATGCTGAGTTTGTAAAGACAATGTTGACACTCGTAAATAATTTGACTACCCTAAGTAAACAATATTATAAATATATGACACTGTAGCATGCTAGGTTCCGCGCCATGAATACGAGTTGTATAAAGATTATAAACTGACTTTATTTCCCGAAAGATATACAATTCCATTTTATCGAATATCAAAGCATGCATACAAAACAAAAAGTCGAAAAAGGACAAATATGAGATCATGATTACCAAACATATATATATATATCTTTCGACGTAAACCCGAATATGAGACAGCGTAGAATTTGAATATACATACACAAACACAAACTCATTGCAACATTTTGCTTTTTTGTTAAAAGAATAAATTCAGTCTTTATTTAAAGAATAAATTCAGTCTTTATTAAAAGAATAAATTCAGTCTTTATTAAAAGAATAAATTCAGTCTCTGATTTTACTCTTATTTTCAGTTACCTCCCAGAATTGTTTGTCCATCAATATTTGCTCTAACTTTTCAGCCATGATTTCTGAGAGAAAAATTGTACTTTTGCCCGCGACGATGCAGTTTGTTTATAATTCACAATGGAAAACACGCTACAGTACATCAACGTATTGTCCTTTAAATAGCTTTAATTTTGCTATGTGAAAAAAGGACAAATGTCGTATTAATAATGAATAAGTATAAATGTACAGCTAAATTTTCAAATTTCTTTAAAAATGTCTTCAGTTAAGACAAACTGTTTAACGATTTGAAAAACAGCGTCTTCTATGTAAAATAAGATTGCAGATTTTGGCACTTCTTTCTCATTCACTGGCTACCTATAAAACAATAGACAATTTTTCAAATTGGATTGTTTTTTTAAAGTTTGGATGTTCCGAAGTGACAAAGTTTTTCTATAAAAGATCAGTTTGCAGGTGATCTTAGAATGGACACTATATCAATACATATTTCTCAGTTTCAACAATATTTATACACGCTTCACATGTTCGTTGATAGATGGAAAGGTCTCTCACTTTCAATAATGATATAGTCTTAGATTACTTTTTTTATATAGATATAAGCCAATCGAAGCACATACTAATGAATTTATATATAATAGAAAAAGTGTTTACAATAATGTTCCGAGTATAATATATATAAAAAGGGGGGGATACCCTACCCGGAAAATAATATTACTGATATATATAGGAAAGTTTAAACCACGGATTTGACTGAAATTGACAGTGTTATCTGAAATTCACAACAGGTGATCAAATGAATGATGAAATTTGTGAACTTCACACGGATATCTTTAGAAAACATGCTAATCGAAACAACAGGGGTCGCAGGCATCTGTTTGCATGTATAATACTAAATTTTAACGATTCCAACTATCTCATTCATTCGATAAATAAAAAAATAAAAAATTCTGCAAATACATTTACAATATAAATGCAAGAAGATTTCCGGGGATGAGTTGGTATGAGTTCCAATGAGACAGCTCTCCGTAAACTTTACCTTAACAGAACAATAATTAAAATAAGTTTCCTTTTTAATACAAATTTTACATAAATGTTCAAGTATAAAATTAAATATATTTTCCGATAGAAACTTCTGAAAGGAGAGAGACAAATTAAAATTAATTTTATTTTGTTCTATGCGATTTATTTTTCTCAGTAACAGTTAAAATGATAAAAGGAGAATGTACATCAAACAAGCAATAGACTAGTATACATCACATGTACATGTAAGATAGTACAGCGATTCATATTGCCAATCAAAAGCAGTGAAAAGGTATAAAATTGATGAAAGAAAATTTGACGTTTAAGATTTCATTCCAAATCCATCTACTACAAAAGATCTTCTGAAAGTGTTACTGCATCTGAAAAATTTAAGATAATGACACTTTTCCTGTTTCATCAAAACTAATTGGTCTTTTTAGAACATGAAAATAATATATATAAAATATGTATCTATTACTTCTATGTAAATCAGATGAGCATGTTTAAGTATTAAAATTGTTTAGTTACGGCCGCCTAATTATTTAAAAAAAAACTTTTAAAAAGATATGTAAGAAAATTGCAAAAAAAAAAATCATTTTAGATGGGATTTCAATTTTTTTAATACGCTTCACGAAAAACATCCAAAAGTCTGAGTAAATGTAGTAGTAAAAGATTTTATATTATCAAAAATAAAGAAAACTGACGGCTGGACAAAAAATTCTTTTAAATTAAAAGTTACACTTCTTTTACTTTATTTACTGAATTTTTAAATTCATGATATAAAACATTGTATTAAATGTATAAATATTTTATGTGCAAAAAGATTAAACTTTGTTTTGTGACTTGTGATCGAGCGATTTACTTGGTAGGACCATGGAAGTACTATTTCAATATAATACTTCCATGGACTTAGAATTTTTCTCGCAATCTTCAAACAATGACAATAAATCCAGTTTTGGATAAAAAAGGCCCCGATTCATTAAATTTTCTAAAATATCAAATATATATCATTGGAAAGATTATAAAGCAAAGAATATATATTTATGCCAATGAATTTATTTCTAAAAATAGTGAAAGATGTAATCATATATGAAAACTCCTTTGCAAACGATTTTGATTTTGAATTGTATGAAGTAATAGGGAATGAACCACTTTTTTAAAAATGAAAATGGCCGTAACTTCTGCTATTCCGATTCAATTATAAAATATGTCATTAGAAAGCTAAGAAAATTTATTTTCTAATGTGATGCCAATGAAAAAGATATTTATTTTTGTTTACTGTCAGCTAACCAAAATTCAATATTTCCTTTAATAATCTATAGTAAATTTATCGATATCGATTGCGATCAAAATTAGCGCATGCGCACTGCGGGTGCTGATAATAGTTGCGTATGGGTACCCTAATGAACCGTTGACCAACATATAATGACACAGATAAACAAATCAAAAACTTCACAGTTACTTGACCAGGTCTCAGCACGGGAAAGTAAATTTGAAGGTCTCTATAAAAACAGCAAAAATACAATGTCACAAAACTAGGAAACTTTCCATGTCACTTACTTAAGTGACAAGTAGACTTGTGTATCTGACAAGTCGACTTACTTAAGTGACAAGTAGACTTGTGTATCTGACAAGTCGACTTGTGTATCTGACAAGTCGACTTACTTAAGTGACAAGTAGACTTGTGTATCTGACAAGTCGACTTACTTAAGTGACAAGTAGACTTACTTAAGTGACAAGTAGACTTGTGTATCTGACAAGAGTCGACTTACTTAAGTGACAAGTAGACTTACTTAAGTGACAAGTAGACTTGTGTATCTGACAAGTCGACTTACTTAAGTGACAAGTAGACTTACTTAAGTGACAAGTAGACTTGTGTATCTGACAAGAGTCGACTTACTTAAGTGACAAGTAGACTTACTTAAGTGACAAGTAGACTTGTGTATCTGACAAGTGGACTTACTTAAGTGACAAGTAGACTTACTTAAGTGACAAGTAGACTTGTGTATCTGACAAGTCGACTTACTTTAGTGACAAGTAGACTTGTGTATCTGACAAGTCGACTTACTTTAGTGACAAGTAGACTTGTGTATCTGACAAGTAGACTTACTTAAGTGACAAGTAGACTTGTGTATCTGACAAGTAGACTTACTTAAGTGACAAGTAGACTTGTGTATCTGACAAGTCGACTTACTTAAGTGACAAGTAGACTTGTGTATCTGACAAGTCGACTTATGTAATTTGACAAGCCGACTTATGTATCTACCAAGTCTACTTGTCACTTAATTAAGTTTACTTGTCACTTAATTAAGTCTACTTGTCACTTTATTAGATTAGGTCTACGTGTCACTTAGTTAAGTGCACTTGTCAGATATATAAGTCTGTTTTTTATGGAAGCTTATAATAGTCACGAGTTGATCATTTCTCAGCTCAACTTGTTGACATAAATAAGTGGTAATGTTGCATTATTTCCAACCTTGTGAACTTGATAGTGTGTAATTGTTTAGTTATTTTCTAAACTTACCGACTTTCAGAAAGTGTACTTGTTAACTTCTTCTGAACAAGTTGACTTTGACAAAGTGAACAAAAAGTATAGACTATCCTTGTGTGCATGGTCTTTGTTCACTTATACCATACAACTAGTGTGATAGTAGCATTGCAACACATCTTGTATACTTCATTTTGTGTACTTGTTTAGTTGTTTTCTTAACTTTCCGACTTTCAGAAAGTGCACTTGTTAACTTCTTCTGAACAAGTTTATATCAACAAAGTAAACAAAATGTTTATTCTTATCTTGGGGTGTTGTTTTTGTTGACTTTCCTTGCTAATAATGTTTACTTGTCGAGTTGTCTCTCACCTTTCTCATTTACTAAAAGTATACTTGTTTTGTTTGTATCTAACTAAGTGTACTTTTCACAAATACACTTGCTTTGGAAATATTGCAAGTTTATTTGTTGAAAGTCAAGATCAAAGGTGACCATGCATGAATCCATGTTTAATCAGGAAAAGGGGCATATAAAATGTGCAGCGGGTTTAAACGTTTTGACCGGCGGATCAACCTTCATCCTAACGCGAGACAGTAGTTTAAAATATAACATATCATAATGAAATGCATACAAATTCAACGTCTGCAATTTAGAGTGTTACTGTTAAAGTATAAATTTTTGTTTTCAGCATATCCGGCAAAAAGCCACAAAGATTTTATTTTTGAATAAACTATCAAACATAGTTTAATTTGAATCCTTTTGACCACAAAATGGATCAATTTCAAACGGGCCAAAAATCAATTAAAACCTACTATATGTATTATGAAACTTAAACATTATGCTTATTACCATTAAAAGATTATCAAGTTCGAAATTTGGGAGTGTCTATGTTACCGTTCTTGAGTTATGGCCATTTATAAACATAAAAAATGCTAAAACTGCCGTTTATATTCTCTAACTTTAGTTGCCTCAACCAAATCTTATAAAACGTATATAAAATGCTTTAATATTACCACAAAACACAGATCAAGTTCGAAATTAGGGTCACACTTAAACTGTTCCTGAGTGATGCCTCTTTTATAAAAAAAATAATAAAAACTAAATATATATTTCCAGGCGGGGGCATCTGTGGCCAATGAAACATTCTTTATTTTTTTTCTAAACGCCTTTTTTAAGATATAGATTTGATTTTGGGTATGTGAGTCTACTGTGAAGAGTTTACGTTTCGTTGTGTTCCTCTGATTGTTGCCGAAATTTGGGGCTTTGGACTTTGAAAATTTCTGGAAAAAAACAGTTAAGCAGACTTTTTCTAAACGCCTACAGATATTGGGCAATGTTTGGTATGCGATTCCACTATGATGGGTAACAGATCGAGGTAACGTTTCGTTCTGCTCTGGTATTTTTTGCCGAAATTAGCTATATATACGTTGGTTACCTTCTGCTGTTGTTTTTTTATTTGGTCGGGTTGTTGTCTCTTTGACACATTCCCCATTTCCATTCTCAATTTTATTGACGGTTTGTGAGTATTAGATACACCATGAGGGCGTTGTTATCCCGAGTTGGTATATCTAATCAATGTGAATGATAGATTTCTATAATGCATGAGGGGGCAGGTCTTTCAGCAATTTTGTCCTCATTTTATTGGAAAACATGATAAATGCAGGGTATTCAATTACATTTAACGACATTCTTGTGTTAGTAGTATATAATAATGACATAACAAATCATAATATTATAAAGGATATATTTTTTAAATCTTGTGTAAAATAATGATATAAAGATACGTAGAATGATATGATAGGATTGCCAATGAGACGAATTTCAAAGTTGCGCACTGCGAAGTCATCTAAAATGACCCGAAATGACTTGAGTAAAACATATGAGACGGGACAAACCAACGGCCAGATTTATACCAACAAAAGTGCATACACTAAAATGTCTCTTCTTATTTACTAGCCATTGACATTATGTTGATAGTCCTAACAAGAAAGTCTTACTACAACTATTACGTAAACTTAACACGATTCAAAAAAATGAGGTCAAGGCCATATAAACCAAACAAGAAATACATGTACACCTTACAATCAATCAATACACTAAACATAGTTGACCTATTGCTTACATTTTCTAAGAAACAGACTTAACTAAGAAAACTAAACATTGACCAATGAACCATGAAAATGAGGTCTAGGTCAGAAGAACCAGACAGACATGTACAGCTTAAAATCCTTACATGCACCAAATATCGTTGACCTATAATTGCATATAGTATTATAAAAAAAAGACCAAAAATCAAAAACTTAACTTTGACCACTGAACCACGAAAATAAGATCAAGGTCAGAGTACACCGGTCAGTTGGACATGTACGCCTTACAATCAAACCATACACCAAATATAGTAGACTATTGCATACAGTAGAAACAGTCCAAAACACAAAAACTTTACTATAATCATTGAACGATGAAAATGAGGTCAAGGTCAGACGACACCTTACAATCATTACATACACCAAATATACTACACCTACTGTTAATAGTATCTGAGATATGGACTTGACCACCAAAACTTTACTTGTTCACTGATCCCTGAAAACTGTGTGACGGGCATGAGGACCTTGCAAGGTACTCGCATACCAAATATAGTTACCGTATTACTCAAAACAAGAGAGAAATTAACATTACAAAAAATCTTAACTTTTTTTCAAGTAGTCACAAAACAATGAAAATATTAAAGGTCAAGGACAATGGACACGTGACAGACGGCAACTTTGTAACAAAAGGCATCTATATACAAAGTATGAAGCACTCAAGTTTTCCACCTAAAACATATAGCTTTAGAAAAGTGATCTAACATCGCCGATGCCGGATCACTTTCCCTAAGTCGAGCTTTAAGCGATAAAAGTCGCAGGCTCGAAAAAACGAAAAAACGAAAAAAGGTGCGAGTCAAGGCTCCACTTTGAATGTGTACTTTGAACTATATTTGCCTATATTTAATAATTTAACCGTTTAGGTCTTGGACGCACGGTGTGTTGATTCATTGGCAATCATACCAACACATACATAAGTTTACATTGATGCATATTCTTTTAATATTTACATTTTGTTTTGTTTGGAATATAATCTTAAAATTCATCTTGAAAAATAGTGGAAAACAGTTCAATATTTGACCAGAGGGTCGACTAAAGACGGTCAGTCTTGAGATTTCCAGGTACCAAGAGGACAATTTTGAAGTAAAGCACAACATGTTATCGTTTTTTCAGTACGTGTTCTCATTGAAAAATGAAGCTATTTACATCAGTAACCCATTCAATAAGCTTTAACCTCATCAAATCGATAAAAATGGTTCAAATAAAGGAAAATGCAACTTTTAAATTTATTTCATCCTCATAACATGAAATGGGTGGTCTTGGATATATAATTCAAATCATATCTGATATGGATACCTTTCAGTTTTCACACTAAACTAAAAATGAAATTAAACTTTCATAATAAGGTAATCTAAATTCCAACGATTCGTATTGATCATTATAAAAAACTTATTTACTCAGTATTGCGTAGCAGCACGTCATTGAGCAACCTCATGGTTTTTAGCGAAATTGCAAGAAATCTTAAATTGAAAATAAATACAAATCTGTTAAGAAATTTCAAGGAGTAAAAATCATTTTGATACACTTCAATTATTGGGGTCCTTGCCGTTTCGGAATCAGGGACAATCAGGCGGTGAAAATTAGTTTTCGGGTTTCCAGACAGTTCCCTATGTTTAAGTGTATTGATTTCTTTAAAATTGTACATAAAAAGGTTCTGAAAACAACCAATTGAAAAATAAAAATGCAATGGGAATTAGTTTAAAGACTCGAATTGCTAAGGTTTTTTTTATTATGATATTGGGCCCCGTTTGAAATTGGTCCACTTTGAGGAAAAGGGTTCAAAAATTAAACTTTGTTTGATAGATTATTCAAAAATTGAATCTTTGTGGCTTTTTGCCGGATATGCTGAATCTAACACAAAAAATTATACTTTAACAGTAACACTGTCTCGCGTTAGGTTGAAGGTTGGCGCGCCAGTCAAAACGTTTAAACCCGCTGCACATTTTATATGCCCCTGTCCTGATTAGACACGGATTCATGCATGGTCACCTTTGATCTTGACTTTCAACAAATAAACTTGCATTATTTCCAAAGCAAGTGTATTTGTGAAAAGTACACTTAGTTAGATACAAACAAAACAAGTATACTTTTAGTAAATGAGAAAGGTGAGAAACAACTCGATGAGTAAACCTTTTTAGCAAGGAAAGTCAACAAAAACAACACCACAAGATGAGAATAAACATTTTGTTCACTTTGTTGATATAAACTTGTTCAGAAGAAGTTAACAAGTGCACTTTCTGAAAGTCGGAGAGTTTAGAAAACAACTAAACAAGTACACAAAATGAAGTATACAAGATGTGTTGCAATGCTACTATCAGACTAGTTTTATGTTACAAGTGAACAAAGACCATGTACACAAGGCGAGTCTATACATTTTTGTTCACTTTGTCAAAGTCAACTTGTTCAGAAGAAGTTAACAAGTTCACTTTCTGAAACTCGGAATGTTTAGAAAATAACTAAACAAGTACACACAATCAAGTTAACAAGGTTGGATATAATGCAACATTACCACTTATTTATGTCAACAAGTTGAGCTGAGAACTGTTCAACTCGTGACTATTATAAGCTTCCATAGTTTTTACATGTCATGAAATGGGCAAAATTAAACGCTATATAAAAGATGTTTTAATTTTTTACAAAAAAGTTTCATCTTATTATCTGACAAGTATACTTAACTATACGTGACAAGTAGACTAAATTAACTGACAAGTCGACTTACGTATTTAGCTTCGAAAGCTATTTCCTTTTCCGTCTGTGTAATTGTTCATTATTAGCTCAACTGGCTCAAAGGGCCAAGTGAGCTTTTCCCATCACTTGGCGTCCGGCGTCCGTCGTCGTCGTCCGTCGTCGTCGTTAACTTTTACAAAAATCTTCTCCTCTGAAACTACTGGGCCAAATCAAACCAAACTTGGCCACAATCATCATTGGGGTATCTTGTTTCAAAAATGTGTCCGGTGACACGGCCAACCAACCAAGATGGCCGCCATGTCTAAAAATAGAACATAGGGGTAAAATGCAGTTTTTGGCTTATAACTCAAAAACCAAAGCATTTAGAGAAAATCTGAGATGATGTCAAATTGTTAATCAGGTCGAGATCTATCTGCCCTGAAATTTTCAGATGAATCAGACAACCCGTTGTTGGGTTGCTGCTCCTGAGTTGGTAATTTTAAGGAAATTTTGCTGTTTTTGGTTATTATTTTGAATATTATTATAGATAGAGATAAACTGTAAACAGCAATAATGTTCAGCAAAGTCAGATTTACAAATAAGTCAACGTGACCAAAATGGTCAGTTGATCCCTTTAGGAGTAATTGCCCTTTATAGTCAATTTTTAACCATTTTTCGTAAATCTTAGTAATCTTTTACAAAAATCTTCTCCTCTGAAACTACTGGGCCAAATTAATCCAAACTTGGCCACAATCATCTTTGGGGTATCTAGTTTAAAAAATGTGTCCGGTGACCTGGCCATCCAACCAAGATGGGCGCCATGGCTAAAAATAGAACATAGGGGTAAAATGCAGTTTTTGGCTTATAACTCAAAAACCAAAGCATTTAGAGAAAATCTGACATGAAGTAAAATTGTTTATCAGGTCAAGATCTATCTGCCCTACAATTTTCAGATAAATCGGACAACCCTATATTGGGTTGCTACACCTGAATTGGTATTTTTAAGGAAATTTTGCTGTTTTTGGTTATTATCTTGAATATTATTATAGATAGAGATAAACTGTAAACAGCAATTATGTTCAGCAAAATAAGATTTACAAATAAGTAAACATGACCAAAATGGTCAATTGACCCCCTAAGGAGTTATTGTCCTTTACAGTCAATTTTTAACAGTTGTCCACTGAAACTACTGGGCCAAGTTCATTATAGATAGAAATAATTTTAGGCAGCAAGAATGTTCAGTAAAGTAAGATGTACAAACACATCACCATCATCAAAACACAAGTTTGTGATGAGTCCATCTGTTTCCTTTGTTTAATATTCACATAGACCAAGGTGAGCGACACAGGCTCTTTAGAGCCTCTTGGTTTTTTTCCCATGAAACTTTAGTAAATCAATACTTTGGGATAAACTCGATAATTGAAAAAAAGGCAAAAGCGAGTCAGATATTAGGAGAAGAATATGCCTTTATAGGAATGGAACTAAATATAATCACCTAGAGTATGACAAGATCTGAAAATAAGTCAACATGACTGCTTTCATAATTCGCTTCCATATAACAGTTATTGCCCCTGAATGACGATTATTTGTTTTCGGTTCTACTTCTCTCCATCTATTTTGGCTGGATATGATACATTCCAACCCCTGTTCAAATTACTTTTTAAATTTAGGTAAAGGTAAACGTCAAACATTGTTCAACGAAAATCCGACAACACTATTAACATATAGTGAGACCAATAGACGGCCCTTCGATGATAGAAAAGTGTCAATATGTATATTTTAAATGAGCAGACTACTTGTATATGAATTTAATCAGGACTGTTGTACTATAACCTTTTCAGATTGTTAAGTCATCTATCTAGTGTACTGAGTTGTATGTAAGACTGGGCAAAGAAAAAAACGAGTAAGGAAAAGCTGAAATTTACGTTTAACAAGCAGAATGAAATGCAAAATGGAACGTGGTTGTATGTCTACTTGCTGATGATCACGTTACTGGGCTTCAATCACCTGTGAGCAGTTTCACAAAATATCTAACGACTACAGTTGGTTGTTAGTAAACTGAATTGTTCATGACTTACGATCAACTTAAGGTGGAAGATTTTTTTGTGAAACTGATTACAGATAATAAATCAGCTCCATTTTTGTCGTTGTACGCTGCTATACCCTTTCATTTTTATATTAGCATGTGAACAACTGTAAATCCGAAACAAAGTTGCCATTTTATTGAGTTGTATCAATTTAGGCAGCTACCATTTGATTGCTATTGTTGAGTTCACTGGTTCTAAGGGTCGTGTCTATACCATTTTTTTTATCCTATTGTTGGGTTCACTAGTTCTAAGGGTCGTGTCTATACCATTTTTTCATCCTATTGTTGGGTTCATTTGTTCTAAGGGTCGTGTCTATGGCATTTTTTTTATCCTATTGTTGAGTTCACTGGTTCTAAGAGTCGTGTCTATGCCATTTGTTCATCCTATTGTTGGGTTCACTGGTTCTAAGGGTCGTGTCTATATCCATTTGTTCATCCTATTGATGGGTTCATTTGTTCTAAGGGTCGTGTCTATACCATTTTTTTATCCTATTGTTGGGGTCACTGGTTCTAAGGGTCGTGTCTATGCCATTTTTCCATCCTATTGTTGGGTTCACTGGTTCTAAGGGTCGTGTCTATGCCATTTTTTTATCCTATTGTTGGGTTCACTGGTTCTAAGGGTCGTGTCTATGGCATTTTTTTATCCTATTGTTGGGTTCACTGGTTCTAAGGGTCGTGTCTATGCCATTTTTCCATCCTATTGTTGGGTTCACTGGTTCTAAGAGTCGTGTCTATGACAGTTGTCCATCCTATTGTTGGGTTAACTGGTTCTAAGGGTCGTGTCTATGCCTTTTTTTGTTATCCTATTGTTGGGTTCACTGGTTCTAAGGGTCGTGTCTATACCATTTTTTCATCCTATTGTTGGGTTCACTAGTTCTAAGGGTAGTATCTATGCCATGTTTTCATCCTTTTTTGGGTTCACTGGTTCTAAGGGTCGAGTCTATACCATTTTTTCATCCTATTGTTGGGTTCACTGGTTCTAAGGGTCGTATCTATGCCATGTTTTCATCCTTTTGTTGGGGTCACTGGTTCTAAGGGTCGTGTCTATGCCATGTTTTCATCCTATTGTTGGGGTCACTGGTTCTAAGGGTCGTGTCTATACCATTTTTTCATCCTATTGTTGGGTTCACTGGTACTAAGGGTCGTATCTATGCCATGTTTTCATCCTTTTGTTGGGGTCACTGGTTCTAAGGGTCGTGTCTATGCCATTTTTTCATCCTATTGTTGGGTTCACTGGTTCTAAGGGTCGTGTCTATGCCATTTTTTTCATCCTATAGTTGGGTTCACTAGTTCTAAGGGTCGTGTCTATACCATTTTTTTTTATCCTATTGTTGGGTTCACTGGTTCTAAGGGTCGTGTCTATGCCATTTTTTTTATCCTATTGTTGGGTTCACTGGTTCTAAGGGTCGTGTCTATACCATTTGTTTTTATCCTATTGTTGGGTTCACTGGTTCTAAGGGTCGTGTCTATACCATTTGTTTTTATCCTATTGTTGGGTTCACTGGTTCTAAGGGTCGTGTCTATGCCATGTTTTCATCCTATTGTTGGGGTCACTGGTTCTAAGGGTCGTGTCTATACCATTTTGTTATCCTATTGTTGGGTTCACTGGTTCTAAGGGTCGTTGTCTATACCATTTTTTCATCCTATTGTTGGGTTCACTGGTTCTAAGGGTAGTATCTATGCCATGTTTTCATCCTTTTTTTGGGTTCACTGGTTCTAAGGGTCGAGTCTATACCATTTTTTCATCCTATTGTTGGGATCACTGGTTCTAAGGGTCGTGTCTATACCATTTTTTCATCCTATTGTTGGGTTCACTGGTTCTAAGGGTCGTGTCTATACCATTTGTTTTATCCTATAGTTGGGTTCACTGGTTCTAAGGGTCGTGTCTATGCCATGTTTTCATCCTATTGATGGGTTCACTGGTTCTAAGGGTCGTGTCTATACCATTTGTTTTATCCTATAGTTGGGTTCACTGGTTCTAAGGGTCGTGTCTATACCATTTTTTCATCCTATTGTTGGGTTCACTGGTTCTAAGGGTCGTGTCTATGCCATGTTTTCATCCTATGATGGGTTCACTGGTTCTAAGGTCGTGTCTATACCATTTGTTTTATCCTATTGATGGGTTCACTAGTTCTAAGGGTCGTGTCTATGCCATGTTTTCATCCTATTGTTGGGGTCACTGGTTCTAAGGGTCGTGTCTATGCCATGTTTTCATCCTATTGTTGGGTTCACTGGTTCTAAGGGTCGTGTCTATACCATTTGTTTTATCCTATTGATGGGTTCACTAGTTCTAAGGGTCGTGTCTATGCCATGTTTTCATCCTATTGTTGGGTTCACTAGTTCTAAGGGTCGTGTCTATGCCATGTTTTCATCCTATTGTTGGGGTCACTGGTTCTAAGGGTCGTGTCTATGCCATGTTTTCATCCTATTGTTGGGGTCACTGGTTCTAAGGGTCGTGTCTATACCATTTTTTTTTTATCCTATTGTTGGGTTCACTGTTCTAAGGGTCGTGTCTATGCCATGTTTTCATCCTATTGTTGGGGTCACTGGTTCTAAGGGTCGTGTCTATGCCATGTTTTCATCCTATTGTTGGGGTCACTGGTTCTAAGGGTCGTGTCTATACCATTTTTTTTTATCCTATTGTTGTGTTCACTTGTTTCTAAGGGTCGTGTCTATACCATTTTTTTTATCCTATGTTGGGTTCACTTGTTCTAAGGTCGTGTCTATGCCATGTTTTCATCCTATTGTTGGGGTCACTGGTTCTAAGGGTCGTGTCTATGCCATGTTTTCATCCTATGTTGGGGTCACTGGTTCTAAGGGTCGTGTCTATGCCATGTTTTCATCCTATTGTTGGGGTCACTGGTTCTAAGGGTCGTGTCTATACCATTTTTTTTATCCTATTGTTGGGTTCACTTGTTCTAAGGGTCGTGTCTATGCCATTTTTCATCCTATTGTTGGGGTCACTGGTTCTAAGGGTCGTGTCTATGTCATGTTTTCATCCTATTGTTGGGGTCACTGGTTCTAAGGGTCGTGTCTATACCATTTTTTCATCCTATTGATGGGTTCACTTGTTCTAAGGGTCGTGTCTATACCATATTTTCATCCTATTGTTGGGTTCACTGGTTCTAAGGGTCGTGTCTATGCCATTTGTTCATCCTATTGATGGATTCACTGGTTCTAAGGGTCGTGTCTATAACATTTTTTCATCCTATTGTTGGGTTCACTAGTTCTAAGGGTCGTGTCTATATCCATTTGTTCATCCTATTGATGGATTCACTGGTTCTAAGGGTCGAGTCTATACCATTTTTTTCATCCTATTGTTGGGTTCACTGGTTTAAGGGTCGTATCTATGCCATGTTTTCATCCTTTTGTTGGGGTCACTGGTTCTAAGGGTCGTGTCTATGCCATGTTTTCATCCTATTGTTGGGTTCACTGGTTCTAAGGGTCGTGTCTATACCATTTTTTCATCCTATTGTTGGGTTCACTGGTTCTAAGGGTAGTATCTATGCCATGTTTTCATCCTTTTTTTGGGTTCACTGGTTCTAAGGGTCGAGTCTATACCATTTTTTCATCCTATTGTTGGGATCACTGGTTCTAAGGGTCGTGTCTATACCATTTTTTCATCCTATTGTTGGGTTCACTGGTTCTAAGGGTCGTGTCTATACCATTTGTTTTATCCTATAGTTGGGTTCACTGGTTCTAAGGGTCGTGTCTATACCATTTTTTCATCCTATTGATGGGTTCACTGGTTCTAAGGGTCGTGTCTATGCCATGTTTTCATCCTATTGATGGGTTCACTGGTTCTAAGGGTCGTGTCTATACCATTTGTTTTATCCTATAGTTGGGTTCACTGGTTCTAAGGGTCGTGTCTATACCATTTTTTCATCCTATTGTTGGGTTCACTGGTTCTAAGGGTCGTGTCTATGCCATTTTTCCATCCTATTGATGGGTTCACTAGTTCTAAGGGTCGTGTCTATGCCATGTTTTCATCCTATTGTTGGGGTCACTGGTTCTAAGGGTCGTGTCTATGCCATGTTTTCATCCTATTGTTGGGTTCACTGGTTCTAAGGGTCGTGTCTATACCATTTGTTTTATCCTATTGATGGGTTCACTAGTTCTAAGGGTCGTGTCTATGCCATGTTTTCATCCTATTGTTGGGTTCACTAGTTCTAAGGGTCGTGTCTATGCCATGTTTTCATCCTATTGTTGGGGTCACTGGTTCTAAGGGTCGTGTCTATGCCATGTTTTCATCCTATTGTTGGGGTCACTGGTTCTAAGGGTCGTGTCTATACCATTTTTTTTTATCCTATTGTTGGGTTCACTTGTTCTAAGGGTCGTGTCTATGCCATGTTTTCATCCTATTGTTGGGGTCACTGGTTCTAAGGGTCGTGTCTATGCCATGTTTTCATCCTATTGTTGGGGTCACTGGTTCTAAGGGTCGTGTCTATACCATTTTTTTTTATCCTATTGTTGGGTTCACTTGTTCTAAGGGTCGTGTCTATACCATATTTTCATCCTATTGTTGGGTTCACTGGTTCTAAGGGTCGTGTCTATGCCATTTGTTCATCCTATTGATGGATTCACTGGTTCTAAGGGTCGTGTCTATAACATTTTTTCATCCTATTGTTGGGTTCACTAGTTCTAAGGGTCGTGTCTATATCCATTTGTTCATCCTATTGATGGATTCACTGGTTCTAAGGGTCGTGTCTATAACATTTTTTCATCCTATTGTTGGGTTCACTGGTTCTAAGGGTCGTGTCTATGCCATTTCATTGCTACTTCCATTTCATTTGGTCTCTGCCAGATGCTTGTGTCATTGGCAATCATGCCACATCTTCTTATTTGTATACCTTTAAAAGCCCACACTTTGGTATTGGAATTCCCCAAAAACACGCCAATAAAAAAAAAGAATATGACATACTGATATCTAAATATTGTAAATTCAGAAATAAGTTGATGCATTTATTTTTGCGAATCACAGATAGCTGGTAAAAATGCTATATTTATTGAATGCAATTGTCAAATGCAATTTTTGTGCAGGAAATCACTAGTCTACTGAATTTGAAAAGTCGATTTCAGTGAGTTGCTGATTAAGAAATGGCGACAAACAAGCGCAATACGACAGAAGTGTTAAATACAAAATGTAAGTGTCGCCCGAACTAGAAATTTCAGGCGACACAAATATATATAAAACAGACAACACGTTATATAACTTGGCTTTTTTTTTAATATTCCATATGTACACACACCTCTTGTGGCCTCTGAATCATAAATCACATTTCCTCTTCCATCCGTCAACACGTAATCTTTAGTTTTATTTGTTTGTTTTCTGAATTTTCTGGCAATATCAGTTGTATTTGATTCGTCATCATTAAAGCGTATCATGAGTGTTTGTGAGGGTGTGCTCGATTTATTCTCCACGTCTCCCAGAAGTATTTGCCTACATATGAAAAACATACGTGAACCATTTAGTAGGGTGCCCAGTCAACGAATTTGATAGATTTGGGTTAACAGAATAACACATGCCTATATTTTATATCATTGGAAAGAGGAGAACAAGTCTCGTCGAAATATTGATGTCGTCGTTGTCTACAGTGGTCACGATTTTCTTAAATTTGGATCAAAGGTCAAATCTAAAATTTCAAGGAAAACGTAGAGTCACGTTTAGACAGCTGGCCATCCCTACATATATGCGTTTACAGCAAAATAAATTCGAATAATTCAAAGGATTAAAAATATTCTTTCTATATTTAGGACTAATTTGATATTTGTATTGCCAAATATGGTTCGAGATTGACATTTGTACTTATAGGGTGCACATTTACAATTTTCATTCAGCTATTAAATAGCAGTGACCTTGACCTTTTCAAAAGTTCCAAAATCGGAATTTTACATAAGATTCGATACAACTGAGTTTTAGAGATGTTGTTTTTTAGATATAAACATTTATAAGTTGTCCTCCCAACATGTTATTTTTTTGTCTTTTGATAGAAGGTAAACATTATATTATCTTTTGGTGAGTGGATATAAACATTTATAAGTTGTCCTCCCAAAATGTTATTTTTTTGTCTTTTGATAGAAGGTAAACATCCAATTATCTTTTGGTGAGTAGATATAAACATTTATAAGTTGTCATCTCAAAATGTTATTTTTTTGTCTTTTGATAGAAGGTAAACATCAATTATCTTTTGGTGAGTGGATATAAACATTTATAAGTTGTCATCTCAAAATGTTATTTTTCGTCTTTTGATAGAAGGTAAACATCCAATTATCTTTTGGTGAGTGGATATATATAGATTCTTACATTGATACCAGTGGATTATCGGATTTATCCAATCGAGATAGTTAAATTATCAATTTTAAAGTTCGAGCCGCCTCGGTGAGTACTTTAAAATTTATAATTTAACTATCGAGATTGGATAAATCCGATAATCCACGAGTAACTATGTAAGAATCTGTTTCTCTAATGATTAAAAAGACATTTTCTTTTTTGATTACATATTTTACAGGCTAATCAATCCATCTTACACACTTGTATCAAGTGTAATGTACATGACTTATCGAACAATAGGCCTAAAGTTGACATGAAGTTAAAGATTATCTATAAAAAGGGGGTTATGTACAGCATCGATGTATTTAACACACTTGGATCAAGTGTAATGTACATGACTTATCGAACAATTGGCCTAAAGTTGACATGAAGTTAAAGATTATCTATAAAAAGAGAGTTTTGTACAGCATCGATGTATTTTACACACTTGTATCAAGTGTAATGTACATGACTTATCGAACAATTGGCCTAAAGTTGACATGAAGTTAAAGATTATCTATAAAAAGAGAGTTATGTACAGCATCGATGTATTTACACACTTGTATCCAGTGTAATGTACATGACTTATCGAACAATTGGCCTAAAGTTGACATGAAGTTAAAGATTATCTATAAAAAGGGGGTTATGTACAGCATCGATGTATTTAACACACTTGGATCAAGTGTAATGTACATGACTTATCGAACAATTGGCCTAAAGTTGACATGAAGTTAAAGATTATCTATAAAAAGAGAGTTTTGTACAGCATCGATGTATTTTACACACTTGTATCAAGTGTAATGTACATGACTTATCGAACAATTGGCCTAAAGTTGACATGAAGTTAAAGATTATCTATAAAAAGGGGGTTATGTACAGCATCGATGTATTTTACACACTTGTATCCAGTGTAATGTACATGACTTATCGAACAATTGGCCTAAAGTTGACATGAAGTTAAAGATTATCTATAAAAAGGGGGTTATGTACAGCATCGATGTATCTTACACACTTGTATCAAGTGTAATGTACATGACTTATCGAACAATTGGCCTAAAGTTGACATGAAGTTAAAGATTATCTATAAAAAGGGGGTTATGTACAGCATCGATGTATTTTACACACTTGTATCCAGTGTAATGTACATGACTTATCGAACAATTGGCCTAAAGTTGACATGAAGTTAAAGATTATCTATAAAAAGGGGGTTATGTACAGCATCGACGTATTTTACACACTTGTATCAAGTGTAATGTACATGACTTATCGAACAATTGGCCTAAAGTTGACATGAAGTTAAAGATTAGATATAAAAAGGGGGTAATGTACAGCATCGATGTATTTTACACACTTGTATTAAGTGTAATGTACATGACTTATCGAACAATTGGCCTAAAGTTGAAATGAAGTTAAAGATTATCTATAAAAAGGGGGTTATGTACAGCATCGATGTATTTTACACACTTGTATCCAGTGTAATGTACATGACTTATCGAACAATTGGCCTAAAGTTGACATGAAGTTAAAGATTATCTATAAAAAGGGGGTTATGTACAGCATCGATGTATCTTACACACTTGTATCAAGTGCAATGTACATGACTTATCGAACAATTGGCCTAAAGTTGACATGAAGTTAAAGATTATCTATAAAAAGGGGTTATGTACAGCATCGATGTATTTTACACACTTGTATCCAGTGTTATGTACATGACTTATCGAACAATTGGCCTAAAGTTGACATAAAGTTAAAGATTATCTATAAAAAGGGGGTTATGTACAGCATCGACGTATTTTACACACTTGTATCAAGTGTAATGTACATGACTTATCGAACAATTGGCCTAAAGTTGACATAAGTTAAAGATTATCTATAAAAAGAGAGTTTTGTACAGCATCGATGTATTTTACACACTTGTATCAAGTGTAATGTACATGACTTATCGAACAATTGGCCTAAAGTTGACATGAAGTTAAAGATTATCTATAAAAAGGGGGTTATGTACAGCATCGATGTATTTTACACACTTGTATCAAGTGTAATGTACATAACTTATCGAACAATTGGCCTAAAGTTGACATGAAGTTAAAGATTATCTATAAAAAGAGAGTTTTGTACAGCATCGATGTATTTTACACACTTGTATCAAGTGTAATGTACATGACTTATCGAACAATTGGCCTAAAGTTGACATGAAGTTAAAGATTATCTATAAAAAGGGGGTTATGTACAGCATCGATGTATTTTACACACTTGTATCAAGTGTAATGCACATGACTTATCGAACAATTGGCCTAAAGTTGACATGAAGTTAAAGATTATCTATAAAAAGAGAGTTTTGTACAGCATCGATGTATTTTACACACTTGTATCAAGTGTAATGTACATGAATTATCGAACAATTGGCCTAAAGTTGACATGAAGTTAAAGATTATCTATAAAAAGGGGGTTATGTACAGCATCGATGTATTTTACACACTTGTATCAAGTGTAATGTACATGACTTATCGAACAATTGGCCTAAAGTTGACATGAAGTTAAAGATTATCTATAAAAAGAGAGTTTTGTACAGCATCGATGTATTTTACAAACTCTTGTGAACAACATCAATCTAATTAAAATATAGATCTCAGATTTCATTTTCCTCATATGAGCTTATATATAAGAGCACGCGAGTTAGTATAGATAAGAATTTTAATAAGAGTGAAACAACATAGAAAAATTGACGAAGCGAGAAGAAGCTACTACGTTTCATTGTCTACTGTTTAGTTGAAAGCCCATCGAAATGGTTTAGGTTAGAGCGCTAATTTCAGTTGTTCTTTTTTAAATTGCATACGACGCAAGTCGCAGAATGCTGAGGTCCGGGCATACAGAATACAATCTGATGGTGGCGGCTAAAAAACAGTTAACTAATTGAAGTCTGGAGCTGCCATGTCAGTTAACTGCTAGTAGTCTGATTTTATTTATGTATTATTGTCGTTTTCTTTGGTTACATCTTCTGACATCAGACTCGGACTTCTCTTGAACTGAATTTTAATGTGCGTATTGTTATGCGTTTACTTTTCTGCATTGGCTAGAGGTATAGGTGGAGGGTTGAGATCTCACAAACATGTTTAACCCCGCCGCATTTTTGCGCCTGTCCCAAGTCAGGAGCCTCTGGCCTTTGTTAGTCTTGTATTATTTTTAATTTAAGTTTCTTGTGTACAATTTGGAGTTAAATATAGCGTTCATAATCACTGAACTAGTATATATATTTATTTAGGGGCCAGCTGAAGGACGCCTCCGGGTGCGAGAATTTCTCGTTGCAGTGAAGACCTGATGGTGACCTTCTGCTGTTGTCTGCTCTATGGTCGGGTTGTTGTCTCTTTGACACATTCCCCATTTCTATTCTAATTTTAACTATTTGTAAAGCTTCAAATTTCAGAGGGCAGAGGAATTGGATGATTCATGCTTTGCATATAGAAGTCCGTCTGTCTTATAATCATTGTCCTTGACCTCATTTTCCTCGTTTAGTGACTGCTGAAAAACTTTATAGCTTTTTTCGTCATGTCAATGTCTCACTTATTATGAATTCTAGGATAACTATAATTGGATACTAATATTATGGTATCCTTGCAAGGTTTGTATGTCCGTCAGACATGGTTCACCTGAACTCGACCTCATTTCGTGGATCAGTGAACAAGGTTAAGTTTTAGTGGTCAAGTCCGTATCTGAGATTATAAAAGTTGTGGGTCAAATATATTTGGTGTATGGAATCGTAGCAAGGTGTACATCTCTTTGTGGCAGAGATGGAATCGTAGCAAGGTGTACATTTCTTTGTAGCAGAGTCGATCTGACCCTAACTCATTTACATATGGAAAATTGATTATGTTAATTTGAAGTAAAACTTGTTGTATAATATAAAAGTTAGGAGATGTGGAAGTGAGCAAGTATAGGCAACCATACGTCCTTCGACAATGAGAAAAAAACTCATACCGTATGGTCGGATATAAAAGGCCACGATATGAAAAATTTGAAACACTTCATTTGAGAAAACTAACGGCCTAATTTATAACAAAACAATTTAACAAAAATAAATTTAAAAGGCATGAATCAACGACAACCACTCAAATACCGGCTCGATCCTGACTTGGGACAGGCATATACAGTATGTATTATAACCATTTTCTTTTAAGACTTTAGACGTAATTTTGTCAGTGAGAAAACAATGCTTTACCAGTAGAATCCTAGTTTTTACAGTAATGATGTTTATCATCATACTTTTCTCAGACTATTAAAGACGTCCTTTCGTTAGCTTTCCGTAAGTGGACGACCATTTGATTTCGAAAGAAGGAGGGAAGAGGATTTTGAATAACTTGGCCTGATATGAACTGAAAATAAATGCCTTTGCACAAAACAGGATGAACATGAATATTCTACAACATTAAATGCATAATTTTGCCCCCAGCCCCCCACCCCCTCCCGAATATAAAATGGTCGCATCCTAACGATGAGTAATTATAGATCGGTACTTTGTGTTTTTTGTATCAATGTTAGTTGTTTTTTGGTGATTCATGCCGATTTGAAACCACTGGGTCGATGCCACTGCTGGTGGAGATTTATTTCCCCGAGGGTATCACCAGCCCAGTAGTCAGCACTTCTGTGCTGACATGAATTATCATTGATATGGTTATATTTATAAATTAACTGTTTACCAAATTTTGAATTTTTGAAATACTAAGACTTTTCTACCTCAGGCATATATTACCTTAGCTGGATTTGGCAAAACTTTTAGGAATTTTGGTCCTCAATGCTCTTCAACTTCGTACTTTATTTGACCTTTTTAACTTTTTTGGATTCGAGCGTCACTGATGAGTCTTTTGTAGACGAAACGCGCGTCTGGCGTATATACAAAATTTAGTCATGGGGTGGGATTCTCGAAGCTCACTTAGGATTAGCACGTGTCCTAAGACCATCTTATGACAAGTCTTTGTCCTAAGTCGTGTTCTCGAAGCTCTCTTAACTTTAGATATATCACATTTTCGTCCTAACTTTAGGACACCTAATTAGGTGTCTTAAGATCATCATATCTTCATCCTAACTTTGTGCATGCTTTTTCTCATTTGTTTACGTGAAGATCAACGTGATAAGAGACGCACCATCGGTTATTTACTCGTATAAAGAAATTGTGCATGATTTTAAACTTTGAACTTCGTGTTTTTACGATACGGTGACACTACGAATTCAATATTCTCATTTCAAAACAAATTGTTTTACAGTTTATATCAAAATTCTATTTTGATATTATTTTATAACTACATTTGAAATCATGCATTTCATTTAATACTTTTTATTACAAAATTTTGTAAACAATTTTATTCATTGGTTTCGTCTTTAATAACTGTTTTATCAAACAATTACTTGAACTATTTAGGAATATGCACATATGATATGTTTAGGACGTCCTAACATAAGATGCGTCTGAGATAGCTTCGAGACACAACTTGAGAGTGTTCTAAGTCGATCCTAAGTCCATCCTAAAATCGGTCTTATCTATGACTTACGACGAATCTTAGGATACTTTCGAGAACACCACCACTGGTATCTATGATGAGTTTATTCACACCGTGGGGGATTTAGGTAGAAAACATCATGCAAGTACATAACATATAATTGATGTGCCATATTCCGGTTGTGAAACGAAACTGTCTAATTTGATTCTTATATTAAAATTTTAACAAAAATGTCTAGTCAATAACAAAATTAAAGTTTTGAAAAATAAACACAAAACATATTCCTCCGAAGAAAATACAAAATCTACAATGTTAGCTGGCTATTCAAAACAAATAAATCAACCATGAAACAAACAAAAATGAGAAATGTATTGAGTGACTAATGTCCTCGTTAATGAACAAATAGTGTAAGTTACAAAATGATTAATGGTATAAGATAATCCTCAGATAATCCGTGTTTAATCGATGTCAAAATGTTGTCTGAATTTGTGTTTTTAATTGCTTATTTCTTCAAAACGACTTTTATTTTACACATTTTATTTGGCACACACATGCACTGTGTCTCATTGTTTTAATCAGACTAAAACATATGGTGATGATACACGTAATAATTTTGCTTTCGAAAAAATGTGGTAAATTTTGGGTAAAATTTTAATCTTACTAAAATGCTGAAATACTTATATCAAAATTACTAAAATACTTTCCGATTAATATATTCGTTATATAATATATATTAAATATATCAACAATATTATAAGTCCTATTTTAACCATCAACAAAGAGCGCAATCATTTTATTTTTCATATTAAAGATTCCCCGTACAATACGGTATCTGGGGGTGCCCTAAAAAAAACCCAACGAAATATAGAAAATCGTGACCACGGGAACTTACGACAACAATCATAATTGTACAATGACTTGCATATGATTAAAATATAAATTAGCCGTGTGTTATCCGTTAACTTAAACTCGTTAACTAGAGGACGCTTGTCCAAATACACACGATAATACGGGGTCGAGCTGTTAATAACAATTAAAATCTTCATTGATTTTTCACCTACAAAGCAAACTACTTGTATTTCACTTTACGCCAATGGTTATAACAGCTATCATGATTTTCAAGCACATTACAATAATTCCAAATAAGCTGTGTAAATTATATAACCAATAGTAATCATTAATAATTTACTATTAATAATTATTTATCTAATCAACCAACAAATTATTTCATTCAAAAAAATCATGAATTTTTATTCATGAAAATATAAATATTTTGAAATATACATCTGAAATACTAAATAAGAATAGAATTCGAACGTATATGGTGCGATTGTATAGGATACGAACGTGTTTTGGAAGCGAACGGACCAGATAACAACAGTGATGCCCTTTCCGCTCACTAATAATCGACAGTTTTTATACCAAAAACAATAAAATTATTAGAAAAAAGTCAATAAGTTACCGACGATTATTTGTTGGTTTAATAAAGTTTTTAATTTTGTTTTATTTAGTAGCACAATATTTCGAATTAATAATTCACAGAATAATTTGTGCCATGCCTATACATTGTATATATATATGAACGATGTATAACATTTTCAAAATGAAAACCGAATTGTATGATAATACACCCTTTAATGCATGTGTGTCTACTTATCTATTTTAGATAATTTATAATAAGATTTTTTAGCGCTCAAAAAATCTTCTTGTCCATAATTCATTCTTGTTGCTAAACTGTGAGACCCCATGGCGGGGGCATAACAAAAACTTAAGGGCATACGATACAGTTACAGGGAAGGTAATGACGTTGCTAACGTAATTTGTTATTTTCGCGACGTCAAACTGTGACATATCGGGAAAAGATGCATTTTTCGACTGATTTTTATCAGTCAAACTGATTTAATTTGAAAACGAGTTCATGGACCCTATTTTTCAAAACGGCATTTTGTTTCATTTTGCAGGGAGTTTATGTGACCCAAATTTTATAAAACTGTAAATAGAGGATTTTTTTAATTTTGATAAACATGCAGTAAAAAATGACGTTTTTTCCTCAAGTCATGAACATTTGATAAATATGAGTTATTTCTGAATAAAAATTTGCATAGTTTTTTTAGGATATTTATAAAATACAGAAATTACCGATTATTTAACAAAAAACAATTTGTATTTATCTTTTATAACAAAAAAGTTATGTCTTTCTTTCGGAAAAGAAATTACGGCTACAAATCTGAATTTCGAGCAAATATACAAAGTTTCGACCTCATTTTACTCAAAAAGTAGCACATGAAGGTATATTTTTTATTACATTTTTGATTTAATCAGGTAAAAAATAGCTTATATGCAAATTTTCATGAACTTGTAAATACAGGATCAAAACTGTATCGTATGCCCTTAAAAGGACGTCACCTTGCACTAGAGACAGCATCTGCTAAGATCATCAATACCTGGTATAAACGAATATATCAGGTGTAAACATATTAATTCATGAAAAAAATGTAATGACCAACATTTTTACCGTAAGGACAATGGTGCGTTTTTTTACTGCACATATTGACTCTAGAAGTTCATTTTGTTACAACATTCTCTGGAAGAATTACTATTGTTTGTCTGTAGTTTAGTTGGTTGATATTTCAGCTTTGATATTTATCCATGATATTTACTTTGGAGTTTGCTACTTTTCACAATGTGCATCTTGAATTATTATTTTTGTGGCAACATGTGAACTTTAAATCTTTTAAAATAGAAAAAAAATTGCCGTTGGTATGGGCAAAGATGTGTCGCTAGGGAGAAATTATAATGATTTTACCCAGAAATTCTCATTTCATTATGTTTTATTTAAACTGTGTATATGTATAAAATTAACTACATGTTAAACAGGTTTGATTTCAATTAAGATTATATTTAAGCTATTTATTCGGTATATCTAATGAGTTTATCTCCGCCATTATATTGGTTGCTTTTTAACAGAATATATAAGATACACCCAAAATGCCAACGTTCTTAGAATGTCTATGGTAAAGAGTTACAACATGACAAATTAAATGAAAATTAGGGATGGGGCCAAAAATCATCAATTCACAATTTCTAATACATAGATTTTTAATCATATTATTTTTTCCAAACGAAGAAAGCCTTTTTTTATTCGCTAACTACATACGTTCTTCACATAAAGTTTGATTTTCTTCGTGGATAACATTGATCTACTGCTTTATTGGGTCCTATAATCTATTGATGTGTAGCCTGTTTGATTTAGTTAGGGGCTTTATGTTCAGATATTTGTAATCCTTAAGGTTTTCAAGAGGGGCGAAAGATACCATAGATCGAAAATACACTGACTACGCCCTGGCTAAAAAGAGAGAAAAAAAAAGACAAACAGACAAATATAAGTACATAAAATACAAAATGGACAATTAAAGACTATGCAACTATGTGTCTCAGGTGCTCCGGAAGGGTAAGCAGATCCTGCTCTACATGTGGCACCCGTCGTGTTTCTCATGTTATTACAAACCCGGTAAATAGTCTTATTCGGTAGGTCACATTCGTTAAAAGGGAACAGGATTGTAGTCAAATATTTGTGTTGGTAATTTTCTTTGTTGAATTAATCCCAATAAATCTTTTTGGGTAGTGTTTCCACTATGTTTTTTTGTTACTCGATCTCAATTTTTATGAAGAAACCAGCTGACAAATGATCTGAGGTGTTGTGACCTTCTTTTAGGATTTTCACCTGGACGAGCTATCCTGTATTTTCACCAGTCTTTATGTTTTGATATGTATGCTACCATTCTGTGATTTTGATAAGAACTGTTGTGTAGTTAAGTGCCAACATTCGACAGTCAGATATTCGAATCATACCTTAATTAGTTTTTTTCCTTCTTCTTCAAACAGGAGAATTCTGTTAGTTTCATTTCACACGGAACGAAATAGATAAACAATAAAAAAAAAAAACCACAGTTACAAACTATATGCAATAAAACAGAAACTATAACCCAAACTCACAGTAAAAAAAGAAAAATCCCTACGACAGTTATAAAATGCAGAAATCAAAAACAACTCCAACAATTAATACCTATACTATCAGAAAGAAAAGAAAAGTCCATACGACAGTCATAAATTACGGGTGAAACGACAACAGTTATAACCCATACTCATAAGAACACAAGAAACATTCCTTCAACAGTTATAAGCTACAGACAACAACAATAAAAAAAACCCACAGTTGGAAACTACAGCGTGACAGGTGAACATAGTTTTTCATTAAAATTGTATAAACAAAGAATACGAACATGATGACAAACGTCTTTTGATATAATACGGAATAATCAACATTGCTTTCGTTGCCGCTCTTCATTTCGAAGGATTCTTGAATATTTTTAATTATGATATTAAAAGCAAACACCATTCAAAAAGACCAAGACACTCATAAAAGAGGACATCAGAACAAATAAGGCATCGAGTATAATCAGATATTTCTCCGGCGTCTGAAAAGCCCAGCCAGTCGTAAAATGAGCCACACGCAAACGCTTGAACAATCTGGGACTGGTTTATAGTGTTTGAGTCAAAATAATATTCGTTCTTTATAAGATAGATTCAAATTGTTTGCTGAGAAATGAATCAGACCTCAGGAATGCAGTATAAGGTCACACTGACATAAGGTTGCCTCACAGCATTTGTTATAAATATCGGAGAAATATCATTTAATCATTACCAAAATCAATGTTAATGAAAGGCTTTTCCTGGTAAAAAAATTTCCATTTTCCCTGGTATCAAAATATCATTGATGTCTTGCAAAAGGTTTCTGAAAAAAATGAAAAACCTTGGCAGAAAAAAGTAAAATAACAAAAAATGTACTCGTATCCAACTGTTATACTGTTTAAACATAATATAAAATTGTATATATTTTTCATATTGTATTGAAATATTTAATTGCTGTCATCTTGAAATTTTGTATATTGTACTTATATGGAGAGGATTATGTTAAGTTGTTATAACTTGTATCCAATCCTATTGTATATTTAGACAATAAAATATGTTTAAACTTAACAAAAAATACCGAACTCCAAGGAAAATTCATAACGGAAAGTCCCTTATCAAATGGCAAAATCAAAAGATCAAACACATCAAAGGAATGAAAACAAATTCCGGACTTTTTTATAGGCATTTCCTTATGTAGAAAATGGTGGATTAAACCTGGTTTTATCGATAGCTTAACCTCTCACTTATATAAGAGTCGCATAACATTTCATTATATTGACCACAATGTGTGAACAAAACAAACAGACATAATATGTTAACATGTAAAAAAAATAGGGGTACTGCAGTCAACATTGTGTTATAATCTTAATCAGTATGAAATAAACATATATGACAACAGAGAAAAAACAAAATGGCATATTGACAAAGAGCTTGCAGTTGATACATGCTGATATTCAGACTTTATAAAACGTCACCAGTATCTAACCAGAAAATGAGATCACCACCAGTTTTTGGTGGGTTTCGGGTTCCTCACTCAGGCTTTAGTTTCCTATGTTGTGTTTTATATAGTGTTGTTTGTCTGGGTTTTTTTCTTTCTGTTTGCCATGGCTTTGTCAGTTTATTTTCGACTTATGAGTTTGAATGTCTCTCTGGTATCTTTCGCTCTCAGGGTTATGCCAAAGAATGTTTTGTCCTTTAAAAAAAAATCATTGGAAGATACCAAGACCTAATTGATGAATATGCTGCATCAACTTCACAAATAATACATGATGATCTTGAAGTACATATTGTATGTACTGATGTTGTTTATCACTTTAATTACGTGTTATAGTGTTCTTTTTATTTGTCTTTGTTTATTTTCAACCTTTACTGTTTATTCCATTTTTGGTAATATCCTTTTGGCGTGGCTCGTTATTTATACATCCCGCCATTGTTTTATTGCCCTAAGGTCATTTCTTTTTTTGTATTTTTGTCTTTATATTTTGCTTCTGTGTTTTGTCTTTCGAGTGCCTTCTTTTTTCTAATAATGTTAGCTAAAGTGCCCCTTTTCCAATACTGTAGGTGTGAAACGCTCATTTTTCAATACCGTTAACGTAACAAATAATCTAATTACTTTTCCGTCATTCCTCAGATCGTATTTTGAGCTACTGGACTATCTCATAACAAACAAAATTGTTGATCGATAATAAAACCAAACTCAAAAGTCTTCAGGAAAAAAATCCAGGTCATATGGTCAATTCTTTGTAGGTACAAAGGTAGTGCATATGAAATGAATCAGGTAAATCAATCATTGTTGAATATTTTTATACAGATTAAGTGAAAGTTTTATAAAGGGTTTCAATATCTATGTACATGGAGTTCTACTCAAATTGCACGTGCTTCAAACAGACCGTTAGAGCAGGACAAAAAATACAACACATGCTGTACAATTTGTTAATGAATCTATTTTTCGCGAGGTTTTGAGTTCACACCTAATCTATAAATCAAGAAACATAAACACCAAAACATGAATAACTATCGGATAGACATTTACGGATAGAAATTTAGCATACCATTTATGCATAAAAGTTGAAACATCCTAAAAGGCTACACATGTGGCTTACACTGTCCACACTATGTAGGGACTATATGTAGACGATAACTGTGGTCCCTGGTCTAATACCTATAGGATTGCTTCGGACTACAAAAGTTATGAAGTTTCCTTTAAGAATTGCAAAAAATGTTTTTATATTATATATGCTCTATGATCATTTAAACCAGAAAAGTCTGGACAAGTAATATAAAGCTTTTATAAGTGATTGACTGATTTATTGATCGGTGTTTAACGCCACTATTGTGCTATTTTGTGGCGGTCCGTTTTTATTGGAAGAAGCCGAAGTGTCCGGAGATAATCACCGACCTTCGGTAGGAAAACTGACGATCCTAGTCAATTAAGATTTGAGTCGAGCGCACCTGGTACGTGCGGGATTCGAACTCCCAATTTCAGTGCTGATTGGCTAGTGCTTTAGTAGTTTGACTACTTGGACCACTTGGCCACTGAGGCCCTTTTTGTTCGGAAAGGATCGTAAGGTAACAAGAATATGATCTATCAAAATCAACATTATTACATAATAATCCAATATAATCTTACAAAAAGGAAACATTCATGCCCTAAATTTGTCAAAACGGTATCCGAGAAGTATGTACAATAGTCTCGGGTGCATAGAGCATATATGAAACGAAGGGTACACCGAGGCCCTATACTTGGACCAATATTTGTTTTAAACGGAAATAATTGGTCAAAATTGTAAGGTGTTAGTATTCCCTTCAAATGAAAGAGGTAGGACTAATCTATTAAAAAACCTGTTCACTACTAAGCCATTTTCTAAAATCTCTTCATTCTAAAAGAAAAATTCGCAGGATCTTATATCAATAAAATCATCATAGATACCAAGTTTCAAAATTTGTACGCCAGACACGTTTTTGTCTACACAAAACTCTTTAGTAACGCTCGATCAAAATAGTTAATGAGGCAAAAAAAAGTACGAAGTGGAAGAGCATTCATTTGAAGAATAACAATTTCTGTAAGGTTTTGTCAAAAACAGCTAATATACTTAGTTCAATTCCTGGCTAAAAAAATCCTAATATGACGATTAATTCAAAGTTTTATAAACGGGCGAGGGATGTTCTTGCTGTGTTGAAGACCCATTGGTGGCCTTAGGTTGTTATGCTCTTAGATCGGTTTGTTGTCTCTTTGACACATACCCCATTTCCATTCTCAATATCACTATACCTGTAGTTATGAACAAATCAATGATAATAATAACATTGTAATCATGTTGATATATTTTCAAGCATCATATCACGTACATAAATACATATACTGGATCAATACTGCAATATTGACATATGTCGGCAAATTTTAAGATTCTACCCATAAATGTACAGGAAGGACAACCTTAACATAAACCAGAACTATGTTACAAGTAGGGCTGCATATAATCACAAGAATACAAATTAAGTAACAGTGAGTTAGAGACATCCTTTATTTTTTCTTACAAACAAATATAAAAACTAACCAGTTATAAATTTGGTATTTAAGACGCAGGAATACATTGGTATAGACTTAGAACTGCTTTTGACTGGGACATCTTTTAGGACTGAAGAAGCCCGAGTATAGAAATCTCTTTCAAAGTTCAAGTCATGGCCTCCTTTGGTCAGTTTAAAAATTATATTAATTGCTAGTGTCTGTTAAAGACACAAATTGATTTGTAAATTGTAATGCCTTCACATTCCAAGGAGTGCTGCCCGCAGCTTATTTGTTTCTTGCTTCCTACTTAATTCAAGATTTATTGTTGGTAATTTTATTTGCTGTCAGTTTGGCTATATTTCAGTTTATAATACTGAAAACTATCTGCGTTGGTTCATGTTGTATACCTATGTGCTAATTAGCCGACAAGATGATATTATACAAATATAGCCTTTGTATGAGGTCGATACAAGGATATATTGATCTGAAAGAAGTATATTGACTGAGGACGAAGTCCGAGGTCGATATACTTCTTTGGGTCAATATATCCTGTATTGACCTCATAGAAAGGCTATATTTGTTATATTATTAATTTCAGACCATTATGCATATTTGTATCAAAATCGTCATTTGATTTTGTTTGAATTTTATATATATCATATTGTCTCCTTGACAATAACAACATATTAGTTGTTATTTTATATACTTTTTTTGTTTGTTTGACATCTTATGTATTTGATATTTTTTTCGTCAAATAATCGATCACAAATATCATTTGTTTCAAAACGTTGAAATTCATTACATGACGTCACAAAGTAGATCGGGTTTAGATTTTCTAAAAATAACCGTGCAATATGCTCTGTGCAAGATGCTTTTTGCTATCCGCCGTTTTTCTCTACCTTCGAAAATATAGTTTAACATGTGCATTTCCCTAAACGAATCAAATTTGTTAAAATATACGAATTAGTAATATATGTATATATTCACCCATCTTCACTTTTATTACCGGGAGATTTTCTGCAGGTAATAAACCAAGATAGAAGACAGTGACATGCCTTCTACTAACACGACGAGTGCCAAACGTGGAACAGGATCTGCTTACCCGTCCGGAGCACCTGTGATCACCCCCAATTTTTGATGGTGTTCATGTTACTCAGTCCTTAATTTTTATGTTATGTTTTGTGTACTATTGTTTGTCTGTTGATCTTTATTTCATTTTTTAGCCATGGCGGTGTCAGTTTATTGTCGACTTATGAGTTTGAATGACCCTCTGGTATCTTTCGCGTCCTAATCCAAAATAATTTTTTTTAAAGTATACTCCTTACTGAGAATGATGGAAGACATGTTGGTTCCGTTCGGCCTTGTGTGTTAAGAGAAGACAGTTTGTGTTTTGCTCAGTCTTTATTTTATTTTTGTCTTTTGTAGGTCGTTGTTCTCATTTTTTTATCATTTGTTTTTGCCTTGGCGTTGACAGTTTGTATTTCACTTACGGGGTCGACTTTTCTTCCCTAATACAAAAGCTTTAAATGGTCCTTGTTGATATCATTAAAATATTGTTAAAGTTGGTGACTGTTGCATCATTTTGTATTATGTATTTCCAAGTTCCAAAGTTCTACAATATTTTTTGAAAATTTTGTAATTTGCTCTAAATTTTAGTTCTTAATTAGTGTCTTATATCGATACACGTTGACAATAGGGAAGCAGGAACGACTTACCCTTCCTGAGCACCTCCGATCATTCCCGTGTTTTGTTATCTTGTTGCCCTTTTCCTGAGCACCTGCAATTGTTCCAGTTTATTTGTTATCATGTTGCCCTTTACCGGAGCACTTGCGATCGTTCCAGTTTATTTTTGAGTTACCATGTTGCTCTTTTATTTTATTTACAAACAAGAGGCTGTCACAACGACAGCAAACCGGATTTAATAATATTTATTTGTGTCCTGGCAATATCACAAGAACCATTACTGATGAATGGTGAAAGTGAAAATTGTCAATATCAAATTTGACCTCAATTTTGTCATCAGTATCAACATATTAAAATTTGAAAAGCTTAGATTGAATGGTTCATGAGTAAATGCAACAACGTAAATAGAAAATGCATTTTACAATCTTTCAAGAACCATAACTCCTGAACAGTAAAAGTCAAAATCGTCATTATTAAACTTGACCTCTATTTTGTTATCAGTAACAACATATCAAAATTTGGGAAGCTTTGGTAGAACAGTTCATGCGTAAATGCACGGACACGACTGGACACTCCATTTTTCAATCTTTCAAGAACCATAACTCCTGAACGGTAAAAGTCAAAATCGCCATTATTAAACTTGACCTTCATTTAGTTGTCAGTAACAACATATGGAAATTTTAAAAGCTTTGGTTGAACGGTTCATGAGTTAATGCACGGACAGCATTTGATTGCCGCCCGCCCGACCGACCGCCCGCCGTACATCCCCAAATCAATAACCGACATTTTTGTCACAAAAATCTGGTTAAAAACCCATTTTGCTTTGTTTTGTATAGACTGTTGTGTTGTTTACTTTTTTCGTATTTTGTTTTTCTTTCGACTTGGTATGGTCTGTGTTTCTTCAGTTATAGATTTTGATTGTAATTTTTTATCTTCGCCCTCATTTTATTGAGTCATGTCATTTACCAAAACATAGAACGTAAAAGACATCAGTCATGTTTCAGTGGAACAAAAAGCTTTTACAAGACACAAATCGTCAAACATATGTAACAATGACACACTCTACATCAATAGTACAAACTATGTGTACAAACCAGATAGAAACAATTCAACATGATTTTATTTACATGATGGAATTTTCAAACGTGTGTAATAATTACACGATCTACAATAGTGGAAAATAAGTGTACAAACAGCTACATTTGAACACAATGTTATCATCTATATGTCACAATTTCTCAGATAGATGTGAGGACACAATCTACAACATTACTGTAGTAAACAAATAAGATATTTACACCATTACTATACTTATTTTTTTGTATGTCACTTGAAGAAATAAAAATGCTGGATAGCACCTGTGGAAAGTTTGCAACGGTAGATTGTAATATTTCAAATAGATTGTAAATGTGTAGATTGCATGCTTAACTTTTTTCCTACTTAACAAAAAAATAATTATCAAGAAATAATTGAAACAGGATGCTGCTACGATACTGCCAAATAAAGTTCTCAAAATTAGTCATTCCAACGGTCGCCTGACATTAAGCAAAGTCCACAAATTGGTCTGGTAAAATAAAGTGATATGCACAAGTGACGTCTAGGTATAACACCTGTATGTCATTCAAATCTATTTGAAATCATGTACAGTATTATATTCATGATTTAGGGGTAGGGATCTAGACAGTTTACAAGTTCTCAAACAGGCAGGAGGTAGGGATAAGAGTGACCCTAGGGGACTAGCCAATTATTTCATCTGATTTGTTTTATTATTCCGTACGAGAGTATATGTTGTTTCAGTGTGGGGATTTAGACAGTTTTCAAGTTTTTGAAAAGAAGGGGGTGGATCTTGACTGTTTACAAGTTTTCAAAACAGGATGGGGTGGTGTTACACCAAGGGACTCTCCTTATATTTCATGTTATTGTCCAATACAAGAACATTTATGGTTAAGGGTTGGGGATCTCAACCGTTTACAAGTTCTCAAACATGATATTTCATTTGATTTATGTTATTGTCCCATACAAAAATATATATGGTTTGTGGGTGGGGTTCTCAACCATTTACAAGTTTTCAAACAACAAGGGGCTTGGGACTCGCCTTCTTTTGCATTTGATTTGTTTTATTGTCCAGTACAAGAATATGTATGGTTAAGAAGTGGGGATCTTGACCATTTCCAAGTTGTCAAAAACAGGGGGTGGGGCTGACCCAAAGGGACTCCCACTTTATTTTATTTGATTTTTTTGTTGCCCCATACAAAACTATATATGGTTTATGGGTTGGGATCTCGACCGTTTCCAAGTTCACAAACATGAGGGGGTGAGGCTGACCCAAACGGACACCCACTTTATTTCATTTGATTTGTTTTGTTGCCACATACACAAATATATATGGTTTAGGGGTGGGGATCTCCAGCGTTTACAAGTTTTCAAAAAGAAAGGGGTGGGGTGACTGATCCTCTGGAGTTCCTTTATATTTCATTTGATTTATTTCATTGTTCCATACAATAATATATATGGTATATGGGTGGGAATCTCAACTGTTAACAATTTTTTAAACAACCAAGGGGTGAGAGTGACCCCATGGAACTCGCCTTTTATTTCCTTTGATTTGTTTTATTGTAACGTGTAAGAATACATATGGTTTAGGGGTGGGGATCTGACTGTTTTTAAGTTCTCAAACATGAGGGGTTGGTTGGGGTGACAACATGGACTCAACCTACATTTAATTAATTTGATTTGTTTTATGGTCCTGTGATCATTACTGATAACCATGTGTGTCTGTCACTTACTGTTTTCAAGTTATAAAATTTATTATTGTTATTGAAAATTTAAAAAAAAATCCCATAGGGTTCTATAGTAAATTCCTCCCTTCTGTTGACCCCTCAAAATACAACTAAATAGACCCCAAGAAGAAAAATAATAAGAACTGAGCAAAAATTTGTTGAAAAGGTCTTAATAGCAATTAATATGATTACGAATTTTGTTATAGTCCGATTTCTAATGCCGAATATGTAAAAGGCCGAGTTTATTATATTCCGAGTTTGTTGTGGGCCGAGATGAGATGAGATACCATGATACTTCCGATACTCTCGGGCTTTTACATATTGCATAAACATTTGTAAAAATCGTAGTAAGCGACGAAAAATGTTCATTCATGAAATATTTTAAACACGGTATTTACCTATTAATTTTCTCTTCAACCGGAGGAAGGTAGGAAACCTTTGAAACCGGAATTATAGTACTCCCGTTTGGAGGCACACATATATGGATCTGACACATGTCTGGAGAATACCGATAAAATCATAACGTAGAAACTGCTGTCTCGTGTGTGTATTGATTTTACTTTCCGCGTAGCGCAGATCCGCGAAGTAGTGTTTGTTCGTCATTTTCAAACGAAGTTGAATTATTTGATTTATCGATGAAAATTCAGTACATTTTAATTCAAGCTGTATGCTATTAAAATAGAAGAGCTCAACATTTCAAAAGCATCTTTCTATTATTAGTTTTCAAACACCAGTACTACATTATCTAGAAGTAGGACACCCTTTCTAAAGTCAGATAGTCTGTCTCTTTTCCGGTTAGAGGCCGATGCCTTAAGAAAGTTTACTTTTCAAAAATGTTATTCTCAGACAACTGAGGTTTCTTGATAAAACTAGAGGGTTTAAGGAGCCTGTGTCGATCACCTTGGTCTATGTGCATATTTAACAAAGGACACTCTCCAACATTGTTAGACGAGAATGGAATCTTTGTATTGCTTTTGCTGACCATTTAGTCTGTTTCTCTCGGTCTTCTTTAGTTTTTGCTCAAAACATAAAAGAGGGTTTAACGAAATTCTATAAAGAGTGAAAGTCCACTAACTATTTCGGCAAAATTTGGCTTGTTAGTGGATCTTGTCTTGCTGATCATTTTTGAATTTTAAAGTGTCTATTTATCTATTATATTTTTTTATCACAAAAGGCAAAACGCCAAAAAAAGTGGTAAAAATCGTCATTACAGGGTAATGATGATGGTGGTCAATTGTGGCTAAATTTGACCCAGTACATGTAGTTACAGAAATGAAGATGTTTGTAAAGGTTGACGAAGATGGACGATGTACGACAGACGACAAATGATGATAAAAGCTGACTTAGCCTTTCCGGCCAAGTGAGCTAAAAAAGGAAATACAGATATCAAGTAGGCAATTAGTATAAACAAACTACACCTAAAGCTACATAATATGACTCATTGCCTAATGCAATGTAGTTGGAGATAGGTGATTGCCCGGTATGAAAATACCTTGTTTCTCGTGACAAAGGATAGAAAAAACAATAGCATAAAAGAACTATAAAGTCACTGAAAATACAACACAGAAAACTACAGAAACAACAACAAACCTCCACTTTAAAAGGTTTGAGGTTAGTTCTCTGAAAAAATTAGAAGTTACTACTCTTTATATACTACCTAACATGTTGCTAAAGATAAATTGAAGTGATGTCAACAAGAGAAATTCAGAATGAAAATGCTGTCTCAATTGAATGGAAATGTTCAGTTGACATCATTAACACACTTATTTTAAAATGGTTGTTAACTTCTATGTCATTTTGTCTCGGGTGGAGCGTTGCCTCATTGTCAAATACGCCACATCTTCTTAATTTTATGCCTACTCATTATGAGAAAAAAATAATGTCTTCAACTTATTGGTATCTTTTTTTATTGGTTCATTGGTAGAGCCACTCTCTAGTAAAGAGGTCGTTAAACGAAAGTACTGGAATGTTGTCAAAAAAGAAAATATAAATACTGTTAATTTAGATAGCATTGCGTGCATTTATTATTGCAATTTTTGGTGAGGAACAAAAATGCAAGATTAATTATTGCCATTTTGGAAGATCTGCATAAATGTATCGGATATCAGAATACGAGTTCTTATTATTGCGATACAAAACCAGTCGCAATTTTTGTATTGATAGAAAACCTCGCAATAAATTCTGAATTTACAGTACTTCATCTTTTGGTGATGCTGGGAGTGCAACATAAACTGGAAAATTCACAAATGTAAAATATTTATAATTTCGTTTGTCGATAAGTTCATTTTCTTAACCTGTTCCTAATGTCAATCTTCTAGACGTTAATCAATATATGTAGCTGACCTCACTGTTTCTGTGGTATTTTATCAATCTTGTCTTGACATAAGACATGACAAATGTAATCCACATTATCCCAAAATGTAGATTTTCCAGTGAGTGGACATAATCCTTATAGAAAACGTGAGGCAAAAAGATAATGTCCGTTTATTTCCAAATTGAGGTAAGAGATTAGAAAATTGAGGAGATTTACAAAAATTGGCATTAATAAACATATAACAATTATAAACCAAATATGTACAGGAAATTGAAATTAATTAGGAATATAGTTAGGTAAAAAGTGAGTAAACAAAGAACAAGCAAAAGGCATCTGTACAGAGAAAACTTTTTTGAAATGAAAAGTCCCAAAGCAATAATTTGATATCAAAAGTAGATCCACCAGCTCAATATCAGTCGAGGCAAATAAGAAATACCATAATATTATGATATTTCATAATTTAATTGATATTGGATCAAAGTGGAGTTGTCTTTCTTAGACGCTTATAGCCAAAACGGACATGGGAGATAACAACTTGTGTCTTAACACAAGGTAGATAGCATGACTAGGTAGAGGCTAGACATTTGCTTGGGTGTAAGTCGACAAATATTTTTTTACAATTGATATGTTCTCAAGCATTTAATTACAAATCTTTGAAAATATAATAAAACCAAACAATTATCACTAATCTGTTTGGATTTACCCTTCTGTTTTCTGATGGATGAAAGATAGGTTCATTTAATAGAACAGTTATGTTAAAAACATTCGTTATGAAATACCAGGTTATGTAGCAACAACTATATTTACATAATAAGAGCATATCGTTGTGAAATACCATGTTATGTAGCAACAACTATATTTACATAATAAGAGCATATCGTTTTGAAATACAATGTTATGTAGCAACAACTATATTTACACAATAAGAGCATATTGTTGTGAAATACAATGTTATGTTAGCAACAACTATATTTACATATTAGAGATTTCCAATAAAATGACTTTACTCGACATAACCGACCTAACTCAGCGTATTTCGTCCTACTGCATTGAAGCGTGGCGGAGGGGAGCATACACTGCATGCATATTTTGCTATTTGAACACGCATTGTTGCTGGAATATGCCTTCAGTAAAATTCAACCACAACTGGGTTTTTTTTACTCTTTAAATATTTTGTCATTAAACTTTGAATGACTTTATAGACATAAATACTATAATAGAAAAAGGAAATTAGCAACTTGTAATCAAACACACCCACCATTTTTTGTCATTTCACTTGACCCATATTTTAGTTCTTCTCACATTATGAATTTTAAAAACTACCGAGACGACATTTAGCATACAAATATTAAAATAACAAATTCCGAAGCGAGAAGGTTCCCTTTTTATTGTTTTTAATAGATTTAACGTTTAGCACACCCGAATGTAAAAGGTGTACTCGACTTTTAAAACAAAATAATATTTTTCTATAATTTAATTGAAGATAATTTCATGTGGGCAGAAATGCATATCAATTATCTATTTTTCAAAAGTACTTTTTCGTCTTTGACTTTACCAAATTATGGGGCGAGGTTTTTGTTTAAGTATACCTAAACTCATTGTCATTGTCAAAACCATGAAAGACAACTCCTATGAATCGTATGATAGGTACAGATACGTATATATACGTGGTCTTATGACAGTGAAGTTTAGGCGGGAATCTCAATAATCATGGGTTATATACAAATCATGATTTCTTTCGTTTTTCATCATCTTAGAAATATTTTATATTGATAAAATTTATTATGAATGGGTGTCATAGTTAAGGAATACTTAGTTAAAACTTGAGTAACGCATTTAACAAAATTAATTGGTTAGCAACAACCGGTCCCGTTACGTGCGTACGTCGAGTTAGGTACGTATGTCATTTTATTGGAAATCTCTATTAAGAGCATATCGTTGTGAAATACCATGTTATGTTAGCAACAACTATATTTACATAATAAGAGCATATCGTTGTGAAATACCATGTTATGTAGCAACAACTATATTTACATAATAAGAGCATATCGTTGTGAAATACCATGTTATGTAGCAACAACTATATTTTCATAATAAGAGCATATCGTTGTGAAATACCATGTTATGTAGCAACAACTATATTTACATAATAAGAGCATATCGTTGTGAAATACAATGTTATGTAGCAACAACTATATTTACACAATAAGAGCATATTGTTGTGAAATACAATGTTATGTTAGCAACAACTATATTTACATAATAAGAGCATATCGTTGTGAAATACCATGTTATGTTAGCCATAACTATATTTACATAATAAGAGCATATCGTTGTGAAATACCATGTTATGTTAGCAACAACTATATTTACATAATAAGAGCATATCGTTGCATTTTTGTACAAAACTATATTTAGAAAGAGACACTTTTATTTACAAATGTACATTTAAAAGTAGCTGTCTGATAAACACCAAGCTACTGTCAAAAAATTCAAAAAAACATTAAAAGAACGATATTTGGTTTCTGAATTAGTTATTTCATATGTGCATACTTTATTATTCATAAGACTTAATATTTAGACCTAAATTGACTATTATGGTACCATTTAACAGCTTAAATTGATTGATATACAGAGTTATGAATGAAATGAAACTGGTAATAACCTAATTGTAGCTATGTAGGTTATTCAATATTTATTAAAATAGTACATATAGTTTATTGTATCAAGTTATGACATAACCTTTAGGTTGCACTTTGTAAATGCAGCTGTTTCACCAACTACACCTCTTTTGGGGAGATATATACTATTAATGGGTATTTTGTTTTGTTTATTTACTGGTTCCCAGATATGATCTCTATTTTTCATCTCAAAGAGGCACACCTTGGGAAATTAACCAGTATAAATACACATGGATAACAGCCAAACTAAATTCTGAGTAGGACCAAAAGTGAAGGGAGAGGAAGTACATAATTGTAGTAGAAGTATAAACTCTTTGAGGTATATAAATGTTGTAAAATATGCCGCACAGCCTTATGTTTTGACCTTTGAAAAATAAAATAGTAGTGCAAATGAACTTTCCATTCTTGGATATAAATTCTTACGAAATGTCACAGTAAAAGTGATACAGTTTAAGCTGTAAAAGAAGTTGATATAAGAAATTGCACTGTCTATATTTACAGAAGTGCAACTTTTGTAAATGGGGATTTACTAATATAAATGGATACTTTTGGATACCCATACAGGAAGAAAAAAGTAATAACAGCAATCTACTTGCAAACGATTTCAATTTAGCAGTAAATTAGTTGATCTCTTCCCGATGTCTAAATGTTATTATTTTACTATACAAGTGAAGATTATTTTAAAGTTAATTGATTTCTGAACGCAGCTGATTTACATACTAGCATAACAAATTATAAACTAAGTATATTTTACGAGATTGTTATCATCAAAGGGTTGATGCCACTGCTGGCGGATGTTAAGTTATAAGGGGTATCACCAGCTCAATAGGCATGAAATGTCATGTCTGCAAATTGTCTGTTAACTTAATTTTGAATGATCAAAAACACTTAGATATGTTGCCCTAAGTGTATATGGCGTGGACTTAATAAACTGTGGAAATTACTCGTTTCTAATAATTATATCAAAATACATTAAAAAGAATATCTCGAACAAAATATGTCATGACTGTTTCGTAGTGGCGTACAGGGGATTTGTATTTATGAATGAACACTTTTAAAAGCGATTAGAACATATTTTAGCTTTTTCCTTGCCCCGGAAGACACTCACACATGAAATATGATTAATATAAAACATTGCTATCACTAGTATATTGTGATTCATTCACATTGATCATTTAAGTGACTATATAAATCAATGAACATTGGATTTGCAATACCTCCTTGTATCCATTGTTTACAGATTTTTGTCCTAGGTGTCTTTACCTTCTAGTGTAAAGTTTTTTCTGAAAGAAATTACATTTATTTTATTTCAAGCATTTATAAAGGGTTGCCATATCTGTGCTCGTAACTTCTGTCTTTTGTATATGATCTGCTAGATCTACATAAATTGAGTCTTTCCGTAGGGCTTGGAGAAATTCATTAAATCCCCGTTCATTTTTACGCAAAAGCATGTCCATTAAATTCCTGTTCTTTTCCTGTGGGGTTCTACCAGATTCTATCTTCTTCCAATCATCTACCGACATTACCTCTTTTGTTATTAGATGATCTACTATGTTCTCGTGTTGTAAATCAGTGATGACCTTGAGGTAGTTCTTTTGTAATTGAACTTTATATAATGGAACATTCCAAGCTGATAAGCCTACAAAATATAAAGAGATTTTTTTTCTTAAGATAAGTGCTATTGACCTTTTATGACTATAAAGATGAAGTTAAATCCAGAAAAGCGATTTGGACCACATGCAATTTATAACGTGTTGTTTTTATTTTTAAACATCACTTGGTCGATACCTCTGCTGGTGGATAATAAGTCCCCTAGAGTATGATTAGCTCAGTAGTCATTACTTTGCTACTCACATGATTTAAAACAAACCCTTCTTATATTTACCGTTTATAAATTTTAAAATTATGCAGAAACTAAAGATTCAACTTATTCGGGTAAAGTTGGCATATGACGGATTTGGCCATTTTTAAAACTTTTAAGGTGTGTAGCCCTTCTACTGTTTCGGTTTTATTCACCCTTTTCTTAAATTTAATGTCTTATGAATAAGTTAAATGCCCACATATAATGTAGTATTGATAGATCTTACATTTCTTCAAACAAATTGATATGTATGCTCTGAATTTATCAAACACATATGATAAGCATTTGACATTTTAAAGAGAGCTGGTAAACACACATATTCACAATTTATAGTTAATTGCCAATTTGTTTGTTATTCTATTTTCTCTCACTTTGATTTTTTTTTTATAGTTGACCAAAACTAATGCCTTTGCATTATATATGTTCACTATTCTTTTCTACAGTTGGATCTAACAAGCGTAATTCATCTGAGGTCATATTTGCCTGATTCGTAACAGGTACTTAATGAATTGTGACTTCATTATAACTGTAGAAAAGAATCTTGATCTCAATGTCCGAGATCATAATTACTCAATGTCACAATGTCAAAGATCATAGTTACTTAACACAAATTGAAATTCGTCTCATCAATGTGACCTACTTTGGTATGCGAGAAAAGTAGTATACTTATGATAAATTAAATACGACGCAAATGATCTGGTAGATAGTCTTTAGAATCAGATACATTACATCTATTTTGAATGAATATGTAACATTAGATTGAAAAATGATTTCAGTATAAAACCTTCTTTGCGTGTGTTTATAATAAACCCTTCATCCATACCTTCAGTTTCAGCAGATGCTGATGTTGTACTTGGACTCATTTTCTGTGAATGATATTTCAAATCATTAGCAATATCTTCGTATCCATAATTACGTAATCCATCAACAAACACACCGTAAGCAGGTTCTTTCCTTTTAATTACAATATCCAGCAATGCTTTGTTCTGGTCATCTTGTCGAGGATAATGTTCAATTTCACGTCTGTCATCTGCTGATATCACCAGATGTGTCATCATATGGTCTAAAATTTGGCTGATTTGTATGTCCTGTATGATTCTGCTTTCGTTTTCTCTTATTTTATCTGTAAATGAAGAAATTGCATTATTGACAAACACAATATATGTGTATAGTGGATCTGCAAGTAAACAATGCTTTAAATGCTTACATTGTTGTTTTGTATTAAATTATTGACTTAAAAAACATCATTTATTTATAAGAAAATTGCAATGAAATGTAAACAAAGATTAAATCAATTATTGTTATTCAAAATTCAAAGTAAATATATATACTTATGCTAGACTCAGATCGATGTCCGGTCTCTAATCGACGTCCGTTCCTCAAATCGACGTCACGTTCTCAAATCAGTGTCCAATATTTTAAACCTCTAATCGAAGTCCAATATGTGACGTTACGAATCACAAAACGACGTTTGATCGACCAGATGTCTATAAATTTCATTGAATCATTTACCGTGTATTTTTAAATTGATCCTTGTTTGTATTATCTGTATTGTTCTGTCTTTTTGTGAAGTAGCTTACCGAAACTATAACTTTTTTCTTATATAGGTATCAAAATAATAGGACAAACATCAGAAAATGACAAGACAATCACCGACATTATATTATTATTACATGTACATGCATGTTAATATTTTGGTGAAACCTGTTTATAATCTCGACATACGTTGTTTTTTCCTCTCTTGTTCATGATAAATAAATAAATGTGGGTAAACATTGTTAGACAATGAGACACCAAACCAAAGACAATCTTTTCTGTTGTTTGAGTCAGTATACAGACTCAAACAACAGAAAGAATATAAAACGTACAGCCAATTGTTGAAAAGTATTTAATTTTGAACTTTTTCAACAACTTTTTGAATTTTAGGTTCAACCCACCCTTTAATAAAGTTGTGATTTCACTGCGACAAGTCCATAAAATGGACGTTGATTAGAGAAGCCAAAACAATGGACGTCGATTTGAAAACAACAAAAAAAGACTTCGATAAGAGGGGCATAACATTGGCCGTCGATTTGGAATGTAATTTCATTATGACGTCAGATTTGGACGTCAATTTGAGGAATGGACGTCGATTAGGAACCGGAAGTCGATCTGAGTCTTACATATATATAGAAGATATCGCATAATTGACATTCATATGCTAATTAGCTGTCTTCCACTTATCAAATATTTTTCTATTGTGATGAACATTTTGATATACCAAAAAACAATACTTGAACTGAAACAATTATGAATATTTTAGTTAAGTAACATTGAGTGGTAATTAATAACCTAACTGTCTAAAAATTTCAGAGGATAAGAGAAATACATAATATGTCAGTCATTAAGTAGCACGAAGTAATGACTGTTTACTGATGTCAAAACATCTAAAAGTTCAGCAAGAATCGTCATGCAAAATTGCCAGTATAATGAACAGTAAGGCGAAAGATACCAGAGGGACATCCAAACTTACAAGTTGAAAATATACTGACAACATCATGGCTAAAAAAGAGACATACAGACAAACAATAACTACATATGACAACACCAACCCATTCAAATTTAGGTGGCTTTCTGCGGAGTTGTCATCACTTAGCTTTATAAAGCTATGATTTTTTAACTAGTGGTCAGGGTCTTTTTTAATAGAGGCAGCTTAAAACGTCAACAATTAGCAAAAGAGAAGAGATTGTTGATGAGGTACAACAGAATGCCAACTTTCAATATATTTTACAGATTTAAAGCATAATTTCATTTAATAAAGATAGGATAATGAAACTAGAGACTTTCAAGAGCCTGTGTTGCTCACCTTGGTTTATGTGCATATTAAACAATAGAGACAGATAAATTCATGACAAAATTGTGTTTTGGTGATCGTGATGTGTTTGTAGATCTAACTTTACTGAACATTCTTGTTGCTACAATTATCTCTATCTATAATGAACTTGACCCAGTAATTACAGTGTAAAATATTTTACAAAAATTTACAAAAATTTATGAAAATTGTTAAAAAATGAATATAAAGGACAATAACTCCTGAAGGGGTCAATTGACTATTTTGGTCATGTTTGAATTATTTGTAGATCTTACTTTGCTGAAAATTATTGCTGTTTACAGTTTATCTCTATCTATAATAATATTCAAGATAAAAACCAAAAACTGGAAAATTTCCTTAAAATTACAAATTTTTGGGCAGCAACCCAACAACAGTTTGTGTTTGTCTGAAAATTTCAGAGCAGATAGATCTTGACCTAATAAACAATATAGGCCTGCCAGATTTACTCTTTATGCTTTGGTTTCAGAGCTATAAGCCAAAATCTACATTTTACCCCTATGTTCTATTTTTAGCCATGGCAGCCATCTTGGTTTGTTGGCAAGGTCAAGCTACACATTTTTAAAACTAGATACCCCATTGATGATTGTGGCTAAGTTTGGTTAAATTTGGCCCGGTAGTTTCAGAGAAGAAGATTTTTTAAAAGAATACATAAATTTTAGAAAAATGGTTAAAAATTGACTATAAAGGGCAATAACTCCTAAAGGGGTCAACTGACCATTTCAGTCATGTTGACTTATTTGTAAATCTTACTTTGCTGAACATTATTGCTGTTTTACAGTTTATCTCTATCTATAATAATATTCAAGATAATAACCAAAAACAGCAAAAATTCCTTAAAATTTCCAATTTAGGGGCAGCAACCCAACAACGGGTTGTCTGATTCATCTGAAAATTTTAGAGCCGATAGTTCTTGACCAGATAAACAATTTTACCCCCATGTCAGATTTGCTCTAAATGCTTAGGTTTTTGAGTTATCAGCCAAAAACTGCATTTTACCCCTATGTTCTATTTTTAGCCGTGGTGGCCATCTTGGTTGGATGGTCGGGTCACCGGACACATTTTTAAAACTAAAAAAATTTTGGCCAAGTTTTGATTAATTTGGCCCAGTAGTTTCAGAGGAGAAGATTTTTGTAAAAGTTAATGACGACGGACAACGGACACCAAGTGATGAGAAAAGCTCACTTTGCCCTTTGGACCAGGTGAGCTAAAAATACAAGTTTAGTTTAGCCACTAGATTGTCTCACATACAGCAACATTTGTCACAATTGTGACAAAAATGACAAAAGACAAACAACAGTATGCCAAACGCAATGTATGATTCATTGAAGTCACACTTGCTAAGTTTATATGTTTGTGTTAAAAATGTCTAAGCTTCAAAGGTCGGAAAATTGGTAAAAACTTTTGCCCATGTTATAGTTTTTTCTGTCTACTATTATCAAGGCTTTCAAGATTTAAGACAAAACAAATCATTGTAACCGTATGTTCTATGTTTAGCCATAGCAGCCATGTTTGTTTACAGAACAACATTGTTGGTGCATACTCTAAGAAATATTCACACTAGGTTTGTTAAAATTGGTTCAATAGTTTCTGATGAGGTGAATATCTTTATAAAAGTAGACTATAGTCAAGAAACTATTGACACAGATAGTTTCAATGTTTTGCATAGTAAACATGTAAATAGTTATTAAAGGTACCAGGCTGATAAATTTAGTACGCCAGACGCGAGTTTTGTCTACATAAGACTCATCAGTGACGCTCATATAAATATTACAGATCCATGAAATGCACACCTCGGTCTTACAAATTTAATGATTTTACAGATTGGACATGAATTTGACCACAATATCATAGATAGCAAATTTAGTTCATCGAAGTTAATTTCCACTTGTAAAACATTTACACCTCATCGAAGTTAATTTCCACTTGTAAAACATTTACACCTAAACAATTTTAAAAATAAATTTTATGTTTTTGTTGGTTGGTGTCGACTTGGAACCTGAATATTGAAGATGAGGTTTAAAATGACAAACTGATCAAATGACGCAAACTGTTAATAATTGATCACATCGGCTATATGCAAGTATAAGGATATGAAAAGGGGACTAAACTAGAGGCTCTAAAGAGCCTGTGTCGCTCACCTTGGTCTATGTGAATATTAAACAAAGGACGCAGATGGATTCATGATAAAAATTGTGTTTTTGTGATGGTGATGTATTTGTACATCTTACTTTACTGATCATTCTTGCTGCTTACGATTATTTCTATCTATAATGAACTTGGCCCAGTAGTTTCAGTGGAAAATGTTAGTAAAAATTTACAAATTTTATGAAAATTGTAAAAAATTGGCTATAAAGGACAATAACTCCTGAGGGGGTCAATTGCTGTTTACAGTTTATCTCTATCTATAATAATATTCAAGATAATAACCAAAAACAATAAAATTTCCCACAAATTATCAATTTTGTGTGGTCGGATATATCTGAAAATTTCAGGACAGATAGATCTTGACCTGATACACAATTTTACCCCGGTCAGATTTGCTATAAATGCTTTGGTTTTTGAGTTATAAGCCAAAAACTGCATTTTACCCTATGTTCTATTTTTAGCCATGGCGGCCATCTTGGTTGGTTGGCCTGGTCACACCACACATTTTTTAAACTAGATACCCCAATGATGATTGTGGCCAAGTTTGGTTAAATTTGGCCCAGTAGTTTCAGAGGAGAAGATTTTTGTAACGGACAACAGACGACGGACGCCAAGTGATGAGAAAAGCTCACTTGGCCTGTTAGGCCAGGTGAGCTAAAAAAGCATTTAGTTTTTGCACTAAGTGCCTCTCTAAAATTTATAATGAATTAATTGGAATAAATTCAGGGAAGTAGTTAGAACATTTACAACCAAATAACGCATGGAAGATAGACATCTGCAAAGAGAGTGATTATATTTTGTAAAGAATGCTCTTACTGTTTTGTAATAAACTAAGCAGAATATCTCCAAATAATTATAAGGTATATGCTTACTGCTTTGTAATCAAACAAGATACATATCTAACTGATAAAGACAATATCATTATGATTACTTATCAATCCCATGAAATGTGAAATATTCAAGTTGCACAGTTCATTTCAGTTAGGTGAATAGAATCAAGATGACCTTTTGTTTACGTTAACTACCCTTAATCAAGTAAGAAAAAAACTTTTTAAATATATACCATGCAAAGCCTTCATATATTAAAGTACTTACTAGAGTTCACTTGTTTTCTCTGACGTACCTGAAAATATAGTAATATTGAAAATCAATTTATTGCAGGGTGATGAGTTAAATCTGTCATTGATCCATGCATGTTATATGAAGACAAGTTCGTTCAGTTATTACAGAAGTTAAGGGTCCAGACCAGATGCAAAAGAAATGAAATTATTCATTGCTTTTGACGATGTTGATCAAAGATATAAACTTAACCTTAGCAAAAAAATATGCTTGAAAGTATAGCAAAAGTACAAAACTCAAAGACAAATTCAAAAATAAATTTAAACGATATCAATCAACTGACTAAGTGATCAACAGCAGCCTTATTCACGACTTGGTACAGGCATTTTTCCAAAGACGAAATTTGTTATACCTGATTGATAGCCAGCTGCACTTCACCCTTTTATGATAGTTGTATATAGTTTTGTTGAATTGACAATATTGTGTGAGTAACCCAAACAGATGTAAAAGGTCAATGTGCCAATAATTAAGATTTAACAGCCAAAAAACTATGTGAACATTCATCACATACTTACAACGAAACTAAGTAAAACATTCAAACAAAAACACAAATTAATGTATCAATCACGAAAAAAAAAATGTAGTAGATATATAATTTTAAAATTTACAATGACGTAAAAAAAAGTGTTTGTCATGGATAGCACATACTGTATATAGTATATATATCTAGCGGGACGGCTGCAGTGCAGGCGATTTGGTGTCACGATATCACAGTAGCATGGGTTCGAATCCCGGCGAGGGAAGAACCAAAAATTTGCGAAAGCAAATTTACAGATCTAACATTGTTGGGTTGATGTTTAGACGAGTTGTATATACATTATGTACACAGCCATGTATCACCATCATTGATGGCGATCCGATGGATACATCTGTTGTAGGGTTGTCACTGACTCAGACGTACTTATGAATATAATTATTTTCTGTGACTGTATCTTACATTCATTTGTAGGATCCTTTACTATAGATAATTTAGCTGATCTGTAACAATAACATCTTCATGCCTTATATATCATGTACTGTAGTACGCCGCTAGATTAAAACTGACGTGGAAAAGTAACATATGGCCACCGAAAGCTCTTTATTTGAGAGCCCAGGTGGTCATGTGGTCTAGCGGGACGGCTGCAGTGCAGGCGATTTGGTGTCACGATATCACAGTAGCATGGGTTCGAATCCCGGCGAGGGAAGAACCAAAAATTTGCGAAAGCAAATTTACAGATCTAACATTGTTGGGTTGATGTTTAGACGAGTAGTATATATATATATATATATAAACTTTTTCGATAAGTAAAAATTAAGGTAAAAAATAAATACAAGGATAAACAAAATAGAAACCACACTGCAAAAACCGTTTGTGTCCAAAATGCACATCAGGATCGGATCTACCTACACCAGGAATGCCTAAAGCTAAAAAGAATTAAAAACCTGATGGCGAGATGTATAGATACAGAGTCATATCTGAATCCATACGATAACAAAAGCATGATAGCATGAAGACAAATAAAGGGGAAACTAAAGTAAAATGAAAAGATACACAACTTCAGAACTAGAATCTATAACTTGGGACCATCTTGCATTATTTTTTGAAGTCGACACTAAATATGTATCTAATAGGTCTTGGTACTTTCCGATGATTGTTTTAGATCAAAGTCAAAGGTTTACTGCAAGACAGACAATTACACCTTAAAACCTCATGCCAAATATATTTATGTATATAAAGATAAATACTATTGCACCTGTCCATTGCAGTACGTAATAACTTACCACACATAATTTATGTGGTGTTATTTCAATTTCTCTCAATAATTTGTCCAATTCTCAGAAAATTAAGGGGAGGTTATTCAAACATTATATCTATTTACTTATATCTGTATATTTTTTTTACTTCTTCAAGTAAATAAAATTAACTTGTACAAGTAGTACCCCTGACTGTCTAGGCCAAATAACAAAAAAATAAGCAAATAAGAGTGCACACGCTGAAATGTCTCACCTTCTTTACTAACCATTGATATTATGTTGATAGTCCTAAATGTAAAGCTTTACTACAACTATCACATACATATCACATACATCTATATGTAAACTTTACATGATCCAAGAAAATGATGTCAAGCTCATATAAACCAAACAAGAAATACATGTACACCTTTTCTAGTTTTTTTAGAAACAAACTTAACCAAGAAAACTAGAAATTGACCAATGAACCATGAAAATTAGGTCCAGGTAATATGAACCAAGCAAGGCAGACACATACAGCTTACAATCCTTCCATACAACAAATATAGTTGACCTATTGCTTATAGTAAAAGAATAAACTGCTTCGCCAAGCGCAGCTGGATACGACTGCAGAGGTCCAACTCTGACCAGTTGGGGCAAAAATGGACAAAATATTCAAGCTTGATATACATGATATATAGGTCTGAATTTGGATTGTAATTAAATTTTGTCACATTATATTTCTGACACAGAATAAATGTGTCAAAGAAATTGAAATTGGTTGTATGATTTGAATTTATTTTCAATTGAAGATTTCTTACTGTTGTGCAATACACTATATGCTGCTGCGCAATACTTAGTAAATCTGTTTTCAGCCTATATACTAAGGATTAGTAAAATAAATTGTGAACCCCAATTTTTTTCTTTGGATAAATTGACAATTTCTTAAATCTTGACCGAATAAAAATTGCCCCTGCCCCCCCCAAAAAATGTTGTTTCCCCCCCTTCCCAAAAAAAATTATTTCAAGAAAAATTTCTTTTCAGGAAAAATAAATTGCTCCCACCCCCCTCCAAAATACAATTTTTTTTGGTAGAAATTTTCTTTTTGTAAAATGTGGTACAAATTAAGAGACGAGTTATTTTTTGAAAACTAGATAAATGCTTGTTTTAGTCTCTGTTGGCCCCTGATTCCCGAACGGTTTGGGCAATTACCCCCAAAATGAATCCCAACCTTCTACTTGTGGTATTGAACCTTGTGGTACAATGTCAATGCAATCAAAATACTTAAACACAAGTTATTGTCCTGAAACTATAAACATGCTTGTTTTGGCCCCTAATTCCTAAACGGTTGAAACCATCACCCCCAAAAACAATCCCAACCTTTCTTTTGTGGTATTGAACCTTTTGTTTAAATTTCATAGAGATCCATACACTTTAACTAAAGTTATTGTCCGGAAACCAAATGTGTCTTCAGACGACGCTGACAACTTTATACCTGTAAATATACGAAAAACAAACCAAAACACCAAAACTTAACACTGAGCAATTAACCGTGAAAATGAGGTCAAGGTCAAATAAAACCTGCGAGACGGACATGTACATAAAAAAAAAGTATTACCATACACCAAATATAGTTGACCTATTGCATATAGTTTTAGAAAAAAAGACCAAAACTCAAAAACTTAACTTTGACCACTGAACCATGAAAATGAGGTCAAGGTTAGATGACACCTGCCAATTGGACATGTACACCTTACAATCAGTCCATACACCAAATATAGTAGACTTATTGCATACAGCATAAGAAAAACAGACCAAAACACAAAAACTTAACTATAACCACTGAACCATGACAATGAGGTAAAGGCCAGATGACACAGTCTGCTTAGTTGGACATGTAAACCTTACAATCCTTCCACACATCAAATATACTAGACCTATTACTTATAGTATCTGAGATATGGACTTGACCACCAAAACTCCACCTTGTTGACTGATCCCTGAAATGAGGTCGAGGTCAAGTGAAAACTGTCTGATGGGCATGAGGACCTTGCAAGGTACACACATACCAAATATAGTTATCATATTACTCATAATAGAGAGAAATTAACATTACTAAAAATCTAAAGTCTCGGAAACATGAAAATGAGGTCAAGGACAATGGACATGTGACAGACGGAAACTTCCTATCATCATGATCATAAGGCATCTATATACAAAGTATGAAGCATCCAGGTCTTCCAACTTCTAAGTGAACTAACGCCGCTGCCGCCGGATCACTATCCCTATATACCTATATATTTAAGGGCAATAACTCCTTGAGGAGTCATCTGATAATTTTGGAACAAACAGGAAGTATGTAGAGCTTGACATATTGACCACCACCCCTTTATGTGTCTATGAAGTATTTATGTATTACACTTACCCATGGTGCTTTATTTTGTTGATCTGACCATTCGTCTATGAACATGTGTTTAATTTGACATGTGTCACATTGATATATAGGCTCTTCCATGAACATGTTTGATCCTGTCACACACTTTGGCTCAGTAAGGCCACATTCCCACTTTTTCTCAAATTTTACATTTGACATCTTGAATCTTGTATGCATGATTGTGTTTAATTCCTCTGTTACAAAGTCGTCAATGTATTTGTACAAACCACCTTTAATGTCTTCCCCAAATTCCCAAACCTGAATCTGAATAACATTTGGACATGTCATTACAAGTAATTTTCTTAATTTTGTTGTCTCATGTTGTAACTCAAAGACAGCAGTGCCTTTAAAAAGAGCAATTTGTCTTTTTTTCTTCTTACTGTCAACCACTTCTGCAACTGTATACTTCCTGCTCAGTGAAGCAATTAAATGATTCATTAGATGTGGTGGTAGAAACCTAAATCTAAAACACAACCACGTGGATCTTTTACATATATCTTTTGGCACATTAAACATTTCATAAATGTCACGCTCAGGTTCTGCTCTGATCATACTAGGTACATAGTAGTAAGGGTTTACATCAGCACCTGATTTGTTTGGACGTATAATGATATCAAATTTCTCCATTACATTCAGGATATAGTCTTTGTTTTCATACAAAATGGTTGTCTCTTTTTTAAATATATCTTCTAAAACGTCATAATTTAATTTGCCTGTATGGTAAAATTCATTCCACCTTTTTTGATTTTTAGTACTAGCTTGAAATTTCCTTGCTGTTACTATACATTTAAAAGCATCAGACAACCATTGTGTATCTAAAATAATATTATCTGGGAGATCTTCAAAATAAACTAAAGATCGGAGTTCATGGTGAAATTCTAGAAATAATATCAGTTCTTCATCAGTTAAAGGCTTTGGTGTATCAGTAGAAATGTGTTTAATTTCCTGATAAGTAATAATTGGTAACTCTTTCTTCTTTTCTTGAAGTCGTTGCTCCAGTTGTATAAATTTTAACGGATAATCTTTGTTCCATGTCCTCATTTCTCTGGCTGAGTTTATAATGTCTCGTCGTATTTGCTGGAATACACTGTGATCATCTTCTTTATTAGAAATAAAGTATTCACTCCTTACATGTCCACGTTCATCATCTGCCAGATTCTCGGTGTACACCAACAAACTTTCTCTGCATGCCTCCTCAACCTACAATACATAATATTTAGGTTCTTGGTATTTTGTGTGGTTTTCTATTGCTTTAAGTTTTTAAAGAAGAATATTAGAAAAAAAAACTGTTATTGCAGCTTAATTTTATGAAAATAATACAACAATACATACTGTTATATTATATCTTGTTGAAATACTAAAATTTACGTACCCTGTGTATAATTAAGGTGAAATTCTATAATGTATGTGCACTGTGTGTAAAAAAGCTAATTTACGTACACTATGCGTAAGGATTTAATTTCCATGAAGATATATTTAACAAGAGTGCTCTAGCTGAGATATCTTACCAACTTTACGGATCATGATTGAATTTTAATGTTAGAAGTCTTCAAGTTTAAGGTTAAATCATAAGGACACATCATGTCTTTTATTGAATAAACTTAACACTATCAAGGTCCATGAAAAGGGGTGTCCAAGTAAATATGAACCTTGCCAGAGGGACATGTAAATCTTATAATAATCCTATCAACTTATGATACCTTTCCTGACAGATTCTGAGAAACAGGCGAATTAAAAAACATCATTTAATATTGATAAATAAAAAATACAAATGGTGGCAAGGTCAGATGAACCCTTCTAGACAAATAAGTATCCCTAGCAATCATTATTATGGAAATCCAGGTCCAGGATTATTGCTTCTGCACTTCATACAAAATAATTGTTTATACCCTTGAAAAAACACAAAAAATAATTCTTAAATAATATTGGTATGATTTCACTTTTTAAAATAAAAAATATAATCCTTTAATAAAATGCTTTGCTGAGCGTAGCCTGATATGACCACAGAGGTCGACCCCTGAACAGTTAGTTCAAGTTTGGACACAATATTCAAGCTTGATACTGTCTGAATTTGGATTGCGATCAAATGTTTGACATAATATAGGTTTCTGACACAAAATAAATGTGGTCTAAGATCTTCAAAATTTGAAATGGGACATTTTATTTACCTTGAATGGTCTAATATCCAAAATCTAACAACACAGTTAGATTCAGCATATAAAAAAAAACTACCAAAAATGTAATTTTAGCTGAAATCAGCTGAAATCAAACACAGTTTAATTTTGGACCCTTTAAACCTTAATATGGACTAAATTGAAAACAGGGTCCCAAATAAACTAGAGGCTCTAAAGAGCCTGTGTCGCTCACCTTGGTCTATGTGAATATTAAACAAAGGAAGCAGATGGATTCATGACAAAATTGTGTTTTAGTGATGGTGATATGTGTGTACATCTTACTTTACTGAACATTCTTGCTGCTTACAATTATAACTATCTGTAATGAACGTGGTCCAGTTGTTTCTGTGGAAAATGTTACCAGTAGTAAAAATTTACAAATTTTATGAAAATTGTTTAAAATTGACTCCTTAGGGGGTCCGGTCCATTGACCATTTTGGTCATGTTGACTTATATGTAAATCTTACTTTGCTGAACATTATTGCTATTTACCATGTTTACAGTTTATCTCTATCTATAATGATATTCAAGATAATAACCAAAAACAGCAAAATTTCCCTAAAATTACCAATTCAGGGGCAGCAACCCAACAACGGGTTCTCTGATTCATCTGAAAATTTCAAGGCAGAAAGATCTTGACCTGATTAACAAATTAACAATGTCAGATTTGCTCTAAATACTTTGGTTTTTGAGTTATAAGCCAAAAACTGCGTTTTACCCCTATGTTCTATTTTTAGCCATGGCGGCCATTTGGGTTGGTTTGGCGGATCACACCACACATTTTTTGAACAAGATACCCAAATGATGATTGTGGCCAAGTTTGGTTTAATTTAGCCCAGTAGTTTCAGAGGAGAAGATTTTTGTAAAAGTTAACGACGACGGACGACGGAAGACGGACGCCAAGTGATGAGAAAAGCTCACTTGGCCCTTTGGGCCAGGTGAGCTAAAAATCTAAATGCACAATCAGATTTAGCATATCATACATGCGCAATAATTCAGTTTTTGATGAAATCAACCAAAGTTTAATTTTGGACCCTTTTGACCTCAATGTAGACCAATTTAAAAATGGGGCCCAATATCCAAAATATAAATAAAAGGTTAGAACTCCCAAACATTAAAGACTTTTCATTCATACCATTGAAATTGGTTAAGAAATTTGTATTTATTTTCAATTGAAGATTTCTTGCTATTGCCCAATACATTGCTGTTGTGCAATACTGATCTATTGCGCAATACTGATCTATTGCGCAATACTGTACAATGTTTAGCTTGCTGTTCAGTGTGAGCCAAGGCTCCGTGTTGAACACCGTACTTATAATGGTTTACTTTTATAAATTTGACTTGGATGGAGAGTTGTCTCATTGGCCCCCAAAATCAATCCCAACCTTTCTGTTGTGGTATTGAACCTTCTGATAAAATTTTATAGAGATCCATTCCCTTAAAACTAAAGTTATTGTCCGAAAACCAAATCAGTCTTCGGACGACGACGACGACATAATAGCATTATACGAATGCCAAAAAAAATGTGCGGTCGTATTAAGAGCAGAACAAACACATGAAACAATAGCAATGTGTCTAAATCTATACGAATTTGTAAACATCACATACCGTGTCTGCTTCTGAGGTAACAGCGTCTTTCCATGTGCCAACAATAACTACTGGTGGATCAAGATCATCTGACGTAGTTGTCTTGTCATCAGATATGATATTTTTCTCTTCCAGTCTACTGTAGCAATGTATGGAGTCAATCCAAAGTCGGAATAAAGCTATAAAGTCAAAGTACAACGATTTTATATCAGTATTTATTCAAGTGTGATAAATATTGCCAGTATTTATTAATTCAAATTAAGGCGACAATAGTTTACTGATAAACAAATATCGTAAATTGATTTGGAAGAGACAAATCAAAGTAACAAACAGCAACTAAATGAATCAAATGATACATTGTGATATCCTGCTATTCATACATCATCGGCAATGTGAATTACACTCAGTATAAAAATGACACAATCGGGAGTTAAGGACAAACCCGATAAAATTACAGATCAGATACATGTATCTATATAATACTGGTTTATAAAAGAGTATTCAATTGAAGTAGCTTTACTGACACACATAAGGATATAAAAACAAAGGGCTCCTATGACAGAGATGATGACAAAATTCTCAAAGTGTCTTTCTCTCGACTAGCATTTTATCATGGCTAAAAAATTATCAAATCACCATGTGTTAACAATGCTGCAGTATTGATCAAGAGATGATGATATTAATGATATCTGTACAACATAATCAGAATAAATGATTATCTGTCCATGTGTTAACAACGCAGCAGTATTGATCAAGATATGATGATACTAATGATATCTGTACAATATAATCAGAATAAATGATTATCTGCCCATGTGTTAACAATGCTGCAGTATTGATCAAGATATGATGATAGTAATGATATCTGTACAATATAATCAGAATAAATGATTATCTGCCCATGTGTTAACAATGCTGCAGTATTGATCAAGATATGATGATACTAATGATATCTGTACAATATAATCAGAATAAATGATTATCTGCCCATGTGTTAACAATGCTGCAGTATTGATCAAGAGATGATGATATTAATGATATCTGTACAATATAATCATAATAAATGATTATCTGCCCATGTGTTAACAACGCTGCAGTATTGATCAAGATATGATGATACTAATGATATCTGTACAATATAATCAGAATAAATGATTATCTGCCCATGTGTTAACAATGCTGCAGTATTGATCAAGAGATGATGATAGTAATGATATCTGTACAATATAATCAGAATAAATGATTATCTGTCCATGTGTTAACAACGCAGCAGTATTGATCATGATATGATGATACTAATGATATCTGTACAATATAATCAGAATAAATGATTATCTGCCCATGTGTTAACAATGCTGCAGTATTGATCAAGAGATGATGATAGTAATGATATCTGTACAATATAATCAGAATAAATGATTATCTGCCCATGTGTTAACAATGCTGCAGTATTGATCAAGAGATGATGATACTAATGATATCTGTACAATATAATCAGAATAAATGATTATCTGCCCATGTGTTAACAATGCTGCAGTATTGATCAAGATATGATGATACTAATGATATCTGTACAATATAATCAGAATAAATGATTATCTGCCCATGTGTTAACAATGCTGCAGTATTGATCAAGATATGATGATACTAATGATATCTGTACAATATAATCAGAATAAATGATTATCTGCCCATGTGTTAACAATGCTGCAGTATTGATCAAGATATGATGATACTAATGATATCTATACAATATAATCAGAATAAATGATTATCTGCCCATGTGTTAACAATGCTGCAGTATTGATCAAGATATGATGATACTAATGATATCTGTACAATATAATCAGAATAAATGATTATCTGCCCATGTGTTAACAATGCTGCAGTATTGATCAAGATATGATGATACTAATGATATCTGTACAATATAATCAGAATAAATGATTATCTGTCCATGTGTTAACAATGCTGCAGTATTGATCAAGAGATGATGATATTAATGATATCTGTACAATATAATCAGAATAAATGATTATCTGCCCATGTGTTAACAATGCTGCAGTATTGATCAAGATATGATGTTATGATATTGTAATTATTATGTTCATTTATGTTGGCCTAATTTGTGTTGTATGGCCTGATAGTTGTTTACCAAATAATCTTATAACTGTGCAGTTTAGGAATCACTGGAACAATCATAGAATGATTAGAACTTTCTAGAATGATCCTTATAAAAGATGCGTAATTTAAACTTCTACGTTATTCCAGAAACTTCCGTTGTAACTTTCCAGGATTTTCCACAATGTTCCGTTCTAGCGTGTTCTAGAATAATCCGTCACAACTATATATATACAGACACTAAAGTTAAACTCTCATAATTAAACTTGGACTTAGACATTGGTAGACATTAGTATTCACGGCATTTGGATTGACACTTTTATTCTACAAACAACATCATACTGGCTTGTGACCTTAGTAGTGAACATAATATTCAGATTGGATTCCGAAAGATTTCCGGATACAGATAAAGATAAAAGAGTGGACTCATAATTTGACAGTTAAGTTATCAGTAATATTTGTAAAATACTTCTTGTAAACTTTTGTATAATAAATATTGTTAAATTTAAGTATTGATTTGTGTCTTTTGTTGGCTACAATTTAAAGGCGATTTCTGGCCGTAACAATGATGATACTAATGATATCTGTACAATATAATCAGAACAAATGATTATCTGCCCATGTGTTAACAATGCTGCAGTATTGATCAAGATATGATGATACTAATGATATCTGTACAATATAATCAGAATAAATGATTATCTGCCCATGTGTTAACAATGCTGCAGTATTGATCAAGATATGATGATAGTAATGATATCTGTACAATATAATCAGAACAAATGATTATCTGCCCATGTGTTAACAATGCTGCAGTATTGATCAAGATATGATGATAGTAATGATATCTGTACAATATAATCAGAATAAATGATTATCTGCCCATGTGTTAACAATGCTGCAGTATTGATCAAGAGATGATGATACTAATGATATCTGTACAATATAATCAGAATAAATGATTATCTGCCCATGTGTTAACAATGCTGCAGTATTGATCAAGATATGATGATACTAATGATATCTGTACAATATAATCAGAATAAATGATTATCTGCCCATGTGTTAACAATGCTGCAGTATTGATCAAGATATGATGATACTAATGATATCTGTACAATATAATCAGAATAAATGATTATCTGCCCATGTGTTAACAACGCAGCAGTATTGATCAAGAGATGATGATACTAATGATATCTGTACAATATAATCAGAATAAATGATTATCTGCCCATGTGTTAACAATGCTGCAGTATTGATCAAGATATGATGATACTAATGATATCTGTACAATATAATCAGAACAAATGATTATCTGCCCATGTGTTAACAATGCTGCAGTATTGATCAAGAGATGATGATACTAATGATATCTGTACAATATAATCAGAATAAATGATTATCTGCCCATGTGTTAACAACGCAGCAGTATTGATCAAGAGATGATGATAGTAATGATATCTGTACAATATAATCAGAATAAATGATTATCTGCCCATGTGTTAACAACGCAGCAGTATTGATCAAGAGATGATGATACTAATGATATCTGTACAATATAATCAGAATAAATGATTATCTGTCCATGTGTTAACAACGCAGCAGTATTGATCAAGATATGATGATAGTAATGATATCTGTACACTGTAATCAGAATAAGTGAAATTTTTTCTGTTGAAATTTGTAGAAAATTGAAATGTTTCTTGAGAATTTATGATACTATATATAATATAAGCTTATGCATTTGTCAACAATTTAAATTTAAACCCCACAGCTATCTATTTTCACAATTGTCTTACCTTGTGGAAGAAAGGAAGATTCAAGTTTTATATAGTGACGACAATTTAGCATGTTAAGATTAGATTTCAACTATTACAATGTTTACAAGTTTCAGGAGTGCATTGAAACTGATGTGATTACTGTATTTATTTTTATTATAAATCATGTAAAAATGTTTGTATTTTTCCCGGGTAACAATGTTGATTAAAAAATAAAAGAACATTCAGTATCAGTATTTTAAATTGAAAATCACATACTGTGGATTCATTATTATTCGTGGGATACCAATTTTCGTGGCTTTCGTGGGTACGGGTGAACCACGATATTAAATGTTCCACGAATATCAAATTTTCTATAGGCTTGTATGTAGACTTCAGCAAAACCACGAAAATAAATATCCACGAACCTCCAAGTTTTCCATAATCCACGAAAATTGGTACCCACGAAAATAAATGAATCCACTGTATCTGAAAGACTTAATTCAGGGTGATAGGGCAGTTTGTTAGCCCTCTAAACAAAATTGTCATTCGAGGTCTGCTTTCCGTCAGTACAGTATTCCACCCACCCAACCTTTACTTCAGAGGGAAGTACATTTGTTATGTAGTAAATAATATCTATGATCTGTATAACTGTAAAGATTTTGTTTTCAACTTATAAAATATTTTTCCATTGAAGATAGAATTTATATGTGATCACAGCGGTCGTTGACAGCTACTTGGACATTTGTGTTTTATTTGTAACAAAATAAGCTATCTGTGCTGTCGCAAGCTGATTACTAAATAATGGTGTTGAGGTTTTCTTTATAAATGATTTATGTTCATTTGAGGTATAAAATAAGAACATACTATCACCTATTCTTTAATAAAAATAAATTACTACAGATTTCTAAGTTACGAAAAAATTATCAACTAGTTACGTAATTAATTTGAACCACACACATGACGTCAGGTTTATTTTAAATAGAACAAACTCATCAAATGAATGATAAATACACATTTTACTCCTTCTAATATACATATTACAATCCACCACTTTGAAAGCTTTAGTAAAGCTTTATACATCAGCCCATAATGCAGAAGCTAGGTTACATTTAACAAAATTTATAATTACAAATGAAATCATTTATTAAGTCTGTTTGAGGAGTTTTGCTAATAATATCTTTAAATCTAAGGCAAAAAATGAACTATCATGGTATAACTTACTGATTGATGAATATGATATATTACCTTGTGCATTAGGATCATCAGCTTCATTGAGTTTTGTAACAACAAGATACATTGCATCTTGGGACAGAAAGGTTTGATGTGTGTGGTAAAATTCTTCATCTCCTGCAAAATCCCATAGCAAAAATGTGGCATATTCCTCTTTGTCATGCACATCAACTTTAGACTTAGCGGTAAGCATAGTTTCGAAATCCCTTGCTGCCTGTTCAGATGATTGGCTTGACTGCTGGGGAGTTACTTGTGGTTTTGGTTGAGGTTCAACTGCTGTTGGAGGTTTTCGTATTTTAGTTTGCTTGGATGTTGTCTCTGATTTCTTTGATTCATCAACAAATGTCACTAGTGTGTTGTCCTTAAAGGCTATTTGGGATTCTTCTTGTTCTTGAATTGTTCTTTTGTCCTGAAGTTTTCCCATATATTCTTTTAAAAGTCTTGCTTGAGTTTCTTCATAGTTTTCTATGATTAGAAAATAACAATATTAGTTTTTGTCTAATAGACTGTGTAAAAAGATATGAGAAAAAAGCTTCAGATAAAGGTATAAAATAAGCATTATACACGGCGAAAGATACCAAAGATATATGCAATTTCTAAATTGACAAAATGACAAAGTGCAAACATAAAATAAAAACAACGGAAGGCTAACAACAGTAAAGAAAACACAAAATAGAAAACTAAATGGTTTAAGAGAAAATAAAACAATGCATTAAACTTGGCACCTTTTAAATTTTCGTTGAACAAAATTATATTTTTACTATCAGTATTAAAAATTTAACAGTTTCACAAATATTCCCACTTTGCAACTTTTGATCTTTCTTGGATTATCTATTCAAGCGTTTATCATCAGCTTTCAGTAATCAATTGAAAATTTTGTGTTGTATGTATATCAATGCGTGTAACAACATGCCTTGAAAGTTTTCTCTATATAGCTATCACATTTTCTGCAAAATACTAAAAAAAGGTAAAAATTGTCTTTCCAGGCCTATAACTATATCAATGATGAATAATTTGTAGAAATTATTTCTGTTTAAAGTATCTGTCTATCTATCGTTGCTTCTAACTAAACTAAACTGTTGACAGAGAGATATGTCTCGCCTAGAAAAAGACACCTGCACTTTAGCAACATTAATTCAAAGTTACTGGACCATAAGGTAAAGGATAGCGCATCAACATGATCTTTAAACTGTGATGTACTGATAAAGTAATGCAACTTTATAGAAAATAGCATTGTCTTACATTACAAGTTCATACCAAACATTTATTCCAAACTAACTTAACATTGAGAACTGCTAATTTATTCAAAGTGACTGGACGACAGGGCTTCAAAAAAGTCTTCAAACTGATATGTACTAATAGTAATACGACTTCATACAAACTAACATTGATCTTATCAATCACAAGTAGATCAAACTTACTTAGCAGAAAACGTTGTCACTCATGATAGTTGTCAAACTGATATAAACTGATAATAATGCAACTTAATATTAAATATCAACGACCTATCTTAGTAGTTGCAATCAAACTAACTTAAGCAGAAACTTTAATAATTGTTGATGCCTCCAACACAGCCGTCACCCGAAAAGCAACCTTTAAGTTGCAGGCGAGACAACAATTGTTGATGTAAAGTTTGATTCAGATTGACCTAGTAGTTTCAGTGAAGAAGATTCTTGTAAACGATATATGCACATGCTTTTATGGGTCAGGTGAGGTAAAAAAGAAAATAGGTGGTCTAGGTAAAAACTCTAAATTTGCACAAAATGGCCAATTAAGAGAAATCTTTCCTTTATTGGGTCCTTAAATAATGTTGTTAGAAATGCAAAGGGGGTAAATTTTGTTATTTCTTATGCAGCAAAAATACTGCAATCTGATTGGTTGACTACCCCGGTGTAAATAACAACCCACCCTTGTTAACCCGGGGATAAATAAAATTTTAAAAAAATTTTAAAAAAAGAAAAAATTTTGAAAAAAAATTATAAGAAGAAAATGCTAAAAAGAATAAATATAAAAAAAAAAAAAAAAAAAAAAAAAATTTTTTTTTTGTAAACTCAAAACACACAAATATTTCCCGACTTTTGCCAAAAATAAAGTAGAAAGGTATTTGACAATGTGCGCCAAATGGACATTGAAAAAATATTACGCTGGAAATTTTGCCTTACCATTTTTACAATTTTACATCCTGGTTTCAAAATGAGTAAAGGAACTGTTAGGGTGTATGAATTTTCAACAACGATGTAAAATTCTGTACACCCCTGATAACACCAAGATAACTAATAACATCCTAAGGAATTTGCTAAGGGGTAATTAATGAACTATTAACAATAGTGCAAACACTAAAATGTCTAGTCTGAATAAAATGCAAGAAAAGGCTATCAAATTCCTGAAAGGAATTGCACGTCTTGACCAATCTGAAAAAAATATATCATCAGGAATAATTAAAGTATCACAGTACTTTGGTTTGATGAGGTTTAGGTCACATGAATCGTTGTCTGACTGCCAGGTATGTATTAAAACAAAACTTTATCAAACTAAAAAAAAACAAAACAATAGATATATGCAAGACTATACCATCAGACCATTATGATCAGTATATATACCAGATAAGGACAAACCAATTTTTGTAATTATCAACATCATACCATCTAACTTATTCCATATACCATCATCCGACATTGCTTTGCATTTAATTTTGTGAATTTCGATTCCATTTGTACTTGTTACATCTGTAATGTCTTCACCAAACAGTCTTCTAATCAATGATGTCTTACCCGCACCTTTCTTCCCAACTACTACTAAACGTATGTCTCTCTTTTTTTCAGAGCCTGACTCAAGTAATTTGAGGTACAAATCAATAGATCTTTTGTCAGCCGTTAATTTGATTTCAGTTGGAACAATACCATCTACAAAGATATTTTTCATCAAGAGTTTTTTTCCTAAAGAAGAACAAAATAACTTTACACTATCAAATGAATATACACTTATGGGATTATTTTTGTGTGTATATATGTATATCTTACTATGAAACACCTGCGAAATCGCGCCTATTTAGAGCCTTGATTGAAAGAATGAAAATTGTTGTAGGTAATCCTATAATATAAGACTTTGGAGTTTCATGTCATTTACATTCAACAATTTTAGAATGTGTACTAGTTGAGTTTTTCACAATATTTTTAATCTTTTTATGCTTTAAAATTGAATTTGTGTTAATATCTTACTTTTCATCCAATATTAATGCTACATGGATAGGACTATCAACAGCTGCAAGGAAATAGTTTTTCGCCTTTTTCACAAAAAAATGAAACAAATTTTGCAGAACTGATTTTTACAAAACATAAGTATTGCATTAAATACAGATTTTTTTTAAAGCATTGAACTTATTCAGAACTGTTCGAAATTCCTAGTTGTACACACGTTTTCTGTATAAGATGTTTATATTGCTGTAAAATTTACTTTCATAAAATGTCCCAAAAAGAAGACAAGACGAAGCTTGAATAACTTTTTCAGTACTCCTCTATTGATGGGTCTCTATTGTTTTAATTTTTCCTGAAAGGATGGTTAGAAGCAAAAATTTAATTTTAAAGCATAAAACGGATTAATAGAATTCTATAACACCCTTATTATACACATTGTACAATTATGTCATTTAACATTGTTGTCAATGGAAGTGTTATAAAACTTTTTTCCAGATGTATATATATTGAAAACGCACATGCAGGTTGAATATTAACACATTATGTTTTTTTCTGGAAATCTTACATTTGTATACTATGGAGTGCATTAATCCTCAATGTTGAATGCAAACTCGTAGACAAGTACATGTACATGTTGGCTGAAAATGGTCTAAATATATTTATCTTTCACCAGAAGTTTCATTTCTGCCAATTTGTTGGTTAGTTTAAGTAACAATGACATCAATATGCACTATTTTTTGTCTGAGTAGGCCTTCTTTCACAGACGTTCTAAACTGGATGGAGTTATTGGTGGTCCGACACCTAAATTTTCTCCCAAAACAACCCAAACGAAATAATCATAAGCGATGAAGACAAATGTAATAATGCATGGTTCCTAGAATCCTAAGTTTTTATTGACAGAAAACGTGTCATGAGTCTTTCCAAAATCATTTTGTATTAACAAATAAACAAATCGTTTATAACTGCATTTGATTCCGATGAGACCATCACATCAATGCATAGAAAAGGTTAATGATGTTGCTATGACTTGCTTTTTCATGATTGAAGCATAAATATCTTAGAGGGGCAAAATATACCAGAGGGACAGTCAAACTCATACATCGAAGATAAACTGACAACGCCATGGCTAAACAACAAAATGACAAACAGAAAAATGATAAAAACACAATACACAACATAGAAAACTTACTAAGCAACACGAACCCTACCAAAAACTTGGGCTAAATATGAGAAAGAATCAGTCTTTCGTTGTCCATTTCTAAGGTTATAAAAACATTGATTGTTCTCACAGTTGTCGTACAAAATGCACTTCTGTCAATATATAAATATCCCCTCAGAAGGATATATTTACTCAAATACTTTAGATGCAAACATTTTTAATTTTGTAGAAAATGATGTATGGGGCATATTTTATTTGCTGGTGAATTAAATGCACGAACAGGATCAGGGTGCAATTTTTTTTTCAAAACGACCAAGATGGTTACCATATTCCCTTGTCAAATGCCTACTCTCCTGATATAAATATCCCGGTTAGATACAGTTTGGATAAAACTACCTTGTCACGAGGTAAAATTTCAAATGATATTAATGTTCAATCCAATCTCCGTTTTTTAAATGCTTGACTTGACAGGCAATTTGACATGTCATACAACAAATGGGAATGATATGGAGTAATTTTTCATAGTTGTTTTTCTGCCGATTGAGTCCAGATTGCATCCAGATCTTGTCGATTGCGAACCGGTTTTTGCCGAAACCGTTCCGAAACAGTCCCGTTATTAATACGAAATTAATCAATGATACCCAAGTCAGAGTCCCGATAATTACAGAACACAATACGATTGAGACCAGACAAAGATGTTTGCAATGCGATAGAGCGGACCGTGATAGGATTACGTTCCGTCAGTACCTGATCATCCCAAATATGCAGACAGTTTTCTAACGGATATCTTCCGTCATCATCGGTTCACTGTCTGGTCACTGTCTGATCTCTGTCGGATTACGTTCGGTAGAGTCGGGACGAAGTCGTGACATACTCGGTCGAATTTTACCTGGCGAAAAATACAAATCGGGTTAGAAGAGGCTTCAGTACTAATTATCGGTACTAATTCGCTTAGAAACGGTTGAATATCGTCGCTTCCTGAACACTATCTGATTGTTGTCGTGATCAAATTAATTTTGTTTACAAATATTGATTTTAGTTTGAATTTCCATCCACGATTCACAGGATCTCGATCAGACTTTTAATAAATTTTAATCGGGAATGGTCCTGTCCAGGACGGTAGTAAAAATCGTGAATGTGTGACCCCAGCTTAAGGCAGGTTTGTTGGATCATTGTCAAAGATTTTTCATGATGAATGTGAATTTTAAAACACCAAATAATGAAAATATGCTAATTGAAGCTCCAAGTTATTATATGTGAAACCAAGATTCTGCAACCTTGTATCAAACTGCATTGTCAACAGTGAATATTAAAAGCAAAATAACTGTACTTAATAATACAAAATATCAGTATGATACTGATCAAATTGTAAATGTTTTAAATTTAATATTAAATGTGTGAAGCAGCTGATATAACAATCAAAAAGATATCTCATTAACAGTAAAAAAAAATTACAAATTACCAAATAAAAACATGTGGTTTGATTCTTCTATAACAAATTAAAAGTAAAAGTTATACGACAAAGTTTAGTTATATAATAAATATAGAAATGATCAAATAGTTATGGGTGCTTTCTTCAGTCAGTTAAAGTTAAACAGAAAAGCTATCAAATTAAAAGCCAGATAATACAGAAAATCAATTATAGAAAAGCTTGACAATTTATATGAAAATAATCCTAGTTCTTATTGGTCATTACTAAGAGATATCTCAACACAAATAGTTCACCAGATCAATTCGTATCTGAAAATGACTGGTTGGATTATTTCAAGGTTTTGAATGATCGGTCATTAAATATAAATGCATTTTGAAAGAAAGACTCTTTTAAAAAAATTAGATGATCAAACCGTCTTCACATTCCCTGATATAAATAAGATTTCAGAAAAATAAATCTGTAAAGCGATTTATTCATTAAAAAAAATCAAAAAACACCAAGTTTTGATTTGATTTTGTATGAAATGTTTAAATAAGGTCAAACTATTTTACTTCAAAGTTTGGAGACACTATTTAATAATAAACTCTTGGAAATTACCAAAAGTTTTGGCAAATGTTTTATTGTCCAATTAATGAAAAGTGGTAATAGAGAAAACCAACCAAATTAAAGAGGTATAACTTTATCCAGCTGTTTGGGTAAGCTAAATACAATGTGTTTAGATTCCAGATTAGCAACATTTTGTTATTAACGAAATTTAATATCAGGAAAACTAAACAATGACCAATGATTCATGAAAATGAGGTCATGGTCAGATGATAATTACCAGACAGACATATGTACCTTACAAACATTCTATACACCAAATATAGTTGACCTATTGATAAAAGTATTAGATAATCAGACCAAAAACAAAAATTAAAGATTGAGCAATAAACCATAACTAGAGGCTCTAAAGAGCCTGTGTCGCTCACCTTGGTCTATGTGCATATTAAACAAAGGACACAAATGGATTCATGACAAAATTGTATTTTGGTGATGGTGATGTGTTTGAAGTTCTTACTTTACTGAACGATTTTGCTTCTTACAATTATATCTATCATGAACTTTGCCCATTAGTAACAGAGAACTATATTTGGTAAAAATTTACATAAATTTACCAAATTAATGAAAATTGTTAAAAATTGACTATAAAGGGCAATAACTCCTTAAGGGGTCAATTGACCATTTAGGTCATGTTGACTTATTTGTAGATCTTACTTTGCTGAACATTATTGCTGTTTACAGTTTATCGCTATCTATAATAGTATTCAAGATAACCAAAAACGGCAAAATTTCTTTAAAAATTACCAATTGGAGGGCAGCAACCCAACAACCAGTTGTCCAATTCATCTGAAAAATTCAGGGCAGATAGATATTGACTTGATTAACAATTTAACTTCTTGTCAGATTTGCTCTAGATGCTTTGGTTTCATAGTTATAAGCAAAAAACTGCATTTTACCCCTATGTTCTATTTTTAGCCGTGGCGGCCATCTTGGTTGAATGGCCAGGTCATCGGACCCATTTTTCAAACTAGATACCCCAAAGATGATTGTGGCCTAGTAGTTTCAGTGGAGATTTTGTAAAAGATTACTTAGATTTATGAAAAATGGTTAAAGATTGACTATAAAGGGCAATAACTCCTAAAGGGGTCAACTGACCATTTTGGTCATGTTGACTTATTTGTAGATCTTACTTTGCTGAACATTATTGCTGTTTACAATTTATCTCTATCTATAATAATATGCAAGATAATAACCAAAAACAGCAAAATTTCCTCAAAATTACCAATTCAGGGGCAGCAACCCAACAACCGATTGACCGATTCATCTGAAAATTTCAGGGCAGATAGTTCTTGACCTGATAAACATTTTTATCCCATGTCAGATTTCCTCAAAATGCTTTGGTTTTTGAGTTATAAGCCAAAAACTGCATTTTACCCCTATGTTCTATTTTTAGCGGTGGCGGCCATCTTGGTTGGTTGACCAGGTCACGCCACACATTTTTTAAACTAGATACCCCAAAGATGATTGTGGCCAAGTTTGGATTAATTTGGCCAAGTAGTTTCAGAGGAGAAGATTTTTGTAAAAGATTACTTTAATTAAAGAAAAATGGTTAAAAATTGACTATAAAGGGCAATAACTCCTAAACGGGTCAACTGACCATTTTGGTCATGTTGACTTATTTGTAGATCTTACTTTGCTGAACATTATTGCTGTTTACAGTTTATCTCTTACTATAATAATATTCAAGATAATAACCAAAAACAGCAAAATTTCTTCAAAATTACCAATTCAGGGGCAGCAACCCAACAACCGATTGACCGATTCATCTGAAAATTTCAGGGCAGATAGATCTTGACCTGATAAACATTTTTACCCCCGTGTCAGATTTGCTCTAAATGCTTTGGTTTTTGAGTTATAAGCCAAAAACTGCATTTTACCCCTATGTTCTATTTTTAGCCGTGGCGGCCATCTTGGTTGGTTGACCGGGTCACGCCACACATTTTTTAAACTAGATACCCCAATGATGATTGTGGCCAAGTTTGGTTTGATTTGGCTAAGTAGTTTCAGAGGAGAAGATTTTTGTAAAAGTTAACGACGACGGACGACGACGACGGACGCCAAGTGATGAGAAAAGCTCACTTGGTGAGCTAAAAATGAGATGAAAATGAAAAAGAAAATACAAATGTAATGTCTGCCATGTAGTTGTGAGGAAAAATAAAGAACTGAAGAAGGCCAATGGCCGAAACGTCTCAAAAAAATTGGTTTATTGATACAATTAAATAAAGTTTGTTCCCTATTGAAATTTTGAAAACAAGCATAAAAATGATGTCAAGCTCAAATAAATCATACCAAACTGACATGAACATCGTAAAATATTGTCATACACCAAATATAGTTGCCCTAGAGCAAACAGTTTCAAAACAACATACCAAACACAAGCATTTAACTATATCCAATGAAACATGAACATAAGGCCAACTAAAATTAATAAGTAGATTTTCATCCAAATTTTTGAAAAAAATGGGGCGGGTGGGAGGATTTTATTTTTTAAATTTTATTTCATATGAAACCCTTGTCACAAGTTCTTCATACCGCGGGGTATATGCTAGTGGAAAACAAGCTTGTATAATTGTATATACATGCTGTATAAGGAATCCGACACTATTTTTTAAACTCTTAAATAAAAATCCCTGATTAGCAGTCACTGTTATACAGGTAATTGCCGCTTTAGAAACCTATTTATAGTATACATCAAAGAGAAGAGAAATGCTCTCCTTAGATGGACTAGACCTACACCAAATTAATTTTGCTTTCTAAGCAACGGTTTGTAGTCCACATAAAATCAATAAAATGTATTGGTAAAATTGTATGTAACACAAGTATTAGGAGTACAAAATAAAATGTTAACTCAGTGTGGAAAGTAACTACATTGTATGATGTTAAACATGAACTTAAGGTTCATTATAAGGAATTGAAAAATATGGCCGTGTTTAATTTTAATTTTCTGAAACGTAGACTTCATATAACTTTTATATATCTAGTTCCTGCCATGCCTTAAAACTTTCCTAGATGTACCAGTTTGTCTGTACTCTTAGTAAATTTTGAGGTGTAAACAAGGCCATATTTTTCAATTCCTTATGATGAACCTTAACCAAAAGTAGTTGTTGTTTTATAACTAAATTGAGGGTATTGGGACAGTTACAGAGGGTGTTTGCTGTTTGTCATCAAAAACAACAGCCATGGGTAAATATAAGGGAATTAAAATGCGTGTTTGTCGACTTTTTTTTCAATATACGGTCATAAATCAAACAAACTCGTGCTTGTGTCAATTTCTTTAATCCAGTCGTTTTTTGTACCAATTTGTTCTACGATTTTTGCGCTTTGGATATCATTCACAGTCCAAATTTCCTGACACAAAGTAATCGTATAAAAAAAGAAAAAAACACGGTTTTCGATTCACTTGTGACTACCGCAAGTTGCGTTTAATGACAAGGCGTTTTACTCGTTACTCGAATATTTCATGCCCTTCTCGTTATCAATCTCTAGTCTCGGTAGATGATGTTGTCATCATAGAGCAGCAGAATATGTCGACTAAATCATTTCGTTAGGTTACTCGAAGAAAAACAATTTAAACGAAATTTGAAACAAGAAATATTGAATGAAACGAAATTATCGATGGTTTACGGTAACGGACATGAACAAAATCCGGAAATTGTATTTTTGTTAAATAAAAAAAATCGGGGCCGGACGATTTCAGAGGGGCGGGCGGGGATGAAAATCTAGCAATTAATTTTAATTGGCCTATGGTCAAGATCAGATGACACCTGTCAGATGGGCAAGTTATACCAACATTATTTCAAATACCAAATAAAGTAGACCTAATTCATACTGTATTAGAAAAACAGACCAAACCACAGAAACTAAACGTAACCACAGAACCATGAAAATGACGCTAAAGTCAGATAACATCTGCCAGTTGGACATTTACACCTTTAATCAGTCCATACATCAACTATATGAGACATGTTGCTTAAAGAGGAACAGTCAAACTCATAAATCAAAAATAAATTGATAACGCCAGTACTAAAAATGAAAAAGACAACAATCAGAAAAATAATAATACGATAGTATAGGGAAACAGGTAGGTCACATTCATGAAAAGGAAATGGGATTGTAGTTACGACGTAATAAAGATTTCTGATATTATCAAATAATTGAAAAAAGGTAAGGAAAACTTCCGTTATTCTGCAATTCCTAGAGTGGCGGCATAATATAATGTGTTAAAACTGAAGAAATATAGTTAAAACATACCTTCTTTCTCTAATCCAGAGGTGACTCCTGAAGATTTCTCTGATATGACAGACTGAAAAATGAGTTAAAATGAACTGTAGGTAATATCACTCACTTGTTGAACTATTAAATTCCTAATGTTTAATTCCCCAAAAATAATATATAATACAAAGTTTTACATAATATAATATATATATATGTTACAGTAAATAGGTGAAATTAGTAAATACAGGTAATTCCTGAAACGGCCCAGTTATTACAAGTAATTACTAATTTTAAAATGAATTATTACACCTATTTACTAACTGTTAAAACAATGTTGTAATATGGTCAGTTGATCAAAAGTTATGGTAACACAACTATAGAACAGTGAGTAATCTTAAAAAGTGATTAGCCTACAATGTACCTTTTTGCTATAGGAGCATTTGCTACGAGATATACAAAAAATGAAATATGATTTTTTTTGTTCAATCATTAATGAAAATGATATAGTGACATTATATTTTAGAGGTCAATTTGTTACTGGTGCACTTGCAAGTGAATACTTGGACCTCAATGAATATGTATGCATGTTACCCAAATTCAACCCCAAGCTGGAGATATATTACCGATGTATTCAGATTTAAAATTGTAAGGTTTCGTTGAACCAGTATCTCGCCTACTTTTGCTGTAAGTCGCAGGCTCAACAAAAATGGAAAAAAAATATTAAAATTTTCCTCCAGAAACTATCTTTTGACAAGTGCTGTAAGATGCACTGTCCAAATTTGGTTAAAATCCAGGATGGTTTATGAAATCTTATAAATGTTTAAAAAAAACTGCAGAGTGTACGTGATATTAACTGGGGGAAAAACGAAGTCACTCCATTTATAAGGAATATAGAAAAAATGATTTTTTTACAAACTTTACTCATGGGTATTATCTTATGATCATAAACAAGCTTCTATCCAAGCTTGGTAGAAATCCAGGATATTTTGAGAAAATATTAAAATTCTAAAAACTTTAACCACAGTGTGTATATAATGTTATCTAACATAAAAACTAATTTATAAGTAAAATACGGAAACAATTATTTTATTTTTACAAAATTTACTTCTGGAAATGATCTTATGATCATAAACAAGCTTCTGTTCAAGTTTAGTAGAAATTCAGGATAATTTAAGAAAGTTATCAAAATGTGAAGAACTTTAACCACATAGTTAATATGTGTGGACGCTACACTGACGACATAATGGTTTGCTATGTCTCGCTTTTGCGACAATAGTCGCAGTTTCGACAAAAAGAAACAGAATGACAACATTGAAAGTAAAACAAAAGGGATGGACCAATTAGTTGACTTATACAATCCACAAAAAGAAGATTCTTATACAAGTAAAAACGATGATAAAATTTTGTTGCAGGTTTATAAGCTTGAGTTTGGAGGTCTTTAAAACTCATAAATAAGAGAAACACAGAAATGTGAAATGTGACTCTTTACACCATCAAAGTGTATAAACTTGTTTGAGAAGAATGTCAGCTTCATCGCAACAGTCTGACAAAAGAAGTCTTAAATAAACATATTTTGTAAAAGGAATTAAACTTGTGTCATTGGGCAAGTATGCCTGATGGAGATTTAGATTCATGGAAATTATGAGATTTTAAGAACTATCAATATTATTCAACCAAACTCGGCATTATCGAATGTCTATCAGCAAAAGAGGTGACGAAGTTGCCTATAAACTTCTCACAATTTAATGCATTTCTCAAAGGTGGATTGATATCATTGTCTTGCATGCTGAAAATGATTTTTAGGGAGTTTCAAAACTGTTAAAACAACCATTTTCCAGTTTCAGTTTACAAACACTAAATAGTATACACTTTTGATGTGCTTTATATTCCTTAATCCCTAATTAAGTTAGCCCTAAAATACACACCCTTTTACTTTCTTAATTGGTATCTTGAATTATATCTTTAGTTTTATAACAAAAATATCAAGTTAGTAAATAGCTGTAAAAATGACCAAAAAAATCAGTAAATACCAGTAATCACTGAAACAACTAGTAAAAACATGTAATTACTAAATTGGCTAGTAATTACATGTATTTACTGAAATGTTTAGTAATTACGTGTAATTCCTAATTTCACCTATTTACTGTAACATATATATATATATATATAAGTGCCTATAAATAGCAGCACATGATATACAAATCTATGGGATTGTGGATTAATCAGTACAGAGATTAATTCAATTACACAAATAAAATTATAGATTGCCAATATATATATTTACATCTGAACCAATGACAACTTTACAACAGATTTATCCATCGGATCACCAGCAGTGAAGGTGATGCATCATAAGCTGTGTACATTTTGTATATACAAATTGTAATTTAAGGTTACCTTCAGATGTTTTGTCCTTCTTTTGACTATTAAAGGTATACTGGAAGAAACTAATTATGCCGACACATTGTATTCAAAATAAATAAATAGCGATAAAAGTGTCATTGCCTTATAGTGCTGACACAACTTTATTTTTTTTCAGAAATGGACAAAAATACACAGATTTATTCAGAATGTCATACCAATGAAGATCACATAAAAATATCTGGAAAAATTAGAACTATGGATTTCAATATGGGACAACATCTTAATGCGCCTCGAAATCAGGAACTAAAAAGTCAGGTGTAAAGAAAAAATATATGTGTAGTGATATTGGACATGTTTTTAACTTAACCATTTGAGGTGATTAGGACAGTACAGGAACATAGAATAAATGTGTAACCAGATGCTCCGCAGGGCGTAGCTTTATACGACCGCAGAGGTTGAACCCTGAACGGTTGGGGCAAGTATGGACACAACATTCAAGCTGGATTCAGCTCTAAATTTGGATTGTGATTAAATAGTTGACACAGCATAGGTTTCTGACACAGAATGAATGTGTTCTAATGAAATTAATTTTTTTGTTTTCTCTTAGAGCAATTCACTATGCTGTTGAATATTATTCCTCTCAAAAAAATGTTTGAAGAAATTTTCTTTTTATTTATGAAATTTCAAATGAGAAAATTGAACCCAATTTTTTTAATCACATTCCCCTTTCCCTTATTCCAAAACTAATCTCAATTAAAATTTCTAATGGAGTTTGCAACAATTACTACTCATTTAAATACATCATAATATATTAAGATGTAAAAAAAACTGCTTGTTATCACTGAATGGTAAAGATTATTTTAATTTATCAGTTGGTAGTAAAAAGTGAATATACATTGTATATTGTATATATAACAAAGATTTAAGTTGATTCTGGACAAAGAAAGATAACTCCAAATAAAAAAAATCTTACAATTAGATATTTCTTGCTTACTATTCTGGACAAAGAAAGATAACTCTAATTAAAAACAAAATTGCTATTTCACAGATATTTCTTGCCATTGCGCAATACTGTGCAATTGAAAAGACTTGCTATTGCACAAAACTTAATATAATAATTTTAGATCCTGATTTGGACCAACTTGAAAACTGGGCCCAGAATCAAAAATCTAAGTACATGTTTGGATTCAGCATATCAAAGAACCCCAAGATTTCAATTTTTGTTAAAATCAAACTAAGTTTAATTTTGGACCCTTTGGACTTTAATGTAGACCAATTTGAAAACAAGACCAAAAATGAGGAATCTACATACACAGTTAGATTTGGCATATCAAAGAACCCCATTTATTCAATTTTTGATGAAATCAAACAAAGTTTAATTTTGGACCCCGATTTGGACCAACTTGAAAACTGGGCCGATAATCAAGAATCTATGTACATCTTTAGATTCAGCATATCAAAGAACCCAACCGATTAATTTTTTGTCAAAATCAAACGGAGTTTAATTTTGGACCCTTTGGACCTTAATGTAGACCAATTTGAAAACGGGACCAAAAGTTAAAAATCTACATACACAGTTAGATTCGGCATATCAAAGAACCCCAATTATTCAATTTTGATGAAATCAAACAAAGTTTAATTTTGGACCCTTTGGGCCCCTTATTCCTAAACTGTTGGGACCAAAACTCCCAAAATCATTACCAACCTTCCTTTTATGGTCATAAACCTTGTGTTTAAATTTCATAGATTTCTATTTACTTATACTAAAGTTATGGTGCGAAAACCAAGAAAAATGCTTATTTGGGTCCCTTTTTGGCCCCTTATTCCTACACTATTGAAACCAAAACTCCCAAAATCAATTCCAACCTTTCTTTTGTGGTCATAAACCTTGTGTCAAAATTTCATAGATTTCTATTAACTTAAACTAAAGTTATAGTGCGAAAACCAAGAAAATGCATATTTGGGCCCTTTTTGGCCCCTAATTCCTAAAATGTTGGGACCAAAACTCCCAAAATCAATACCAACCTTCCTGTTGTGGTCATAAACCTTGTGATAAAATTTTATAGATTTATATTCACTTTTACTAAAGTAAGGGTGCGAAAACTAAAAGTATTCGGACGACGACGCCAACGTGATAGCAATATACGACGAAATTTTTTTCAAAATTTGCGGTCGTATAAAAACTATGTTCAAAGTATTAAATTTTCAAAGAACTTATTGTGTTAAAAAGGGGATATTTTACCACAAGGAGCCGCATCACAAAAACATGTTCAGGGTATGCTAATTTACGGAAAAAGTAATCTCACTTCGTACCCCGAAAATTTAACCACACATGTGAAAATGTCACAGCTTCGAAACGAGCTATCATACATATCCAAGTTTACGATATGGACTGAAATACAGGAAAAAACGTTATCATTACGCTTATGTAAAAACAATTAAAGATATTGACCCAAATTACAAGAAGATTTTCAGAAGTTTTCAGAGTGATCTACGGATGATTTCACCTTGTACACCAGAGAAAATTGTGAAAATGATGGTTAGGCCACACCAATTTAATTTCTTGTTCTACAGATTTTTGGACTCCAAAAATTGGGACGGCGAGCGATTCGAAAATTTTAATAAAAATATATTTAATTTGCACATTTTGTAGGCGAAGCTTGAAAAGTAAAGGCGAGCAATTATATTTTTTTTTTGTAAACATAAAATAGTAGGTTTTGACAATATTAAAACTCGATATATCACTTGTACTTTGACATTTCTTTAATTTATGAAGTATATTTACTCTGTTCACCAAGAAATAATTTTATAATTAAATATGGTCTAATATATGTGTGACTGACAATGAGACAATTCTCCATCTAAGTCATAATCAGGTTGGGAACAACCCCTTAATGTTATAGATATCCCTTTTATGAGGGGTCAATATAAGTTATTATATATTTCTTTGTAAAAAACACTTTTCAGTACAAAAGGGCTCATATTTCCCCAAAGAACTATATATCTATCTTGTATTAAAGGGTCAAAACATGTCCAAGAATTTTGTAATATTTCTGGACTTAAACGATGTTAACATATTTATTTTAACACAATTTTCATATTATTCAAAATAAGTGGACCCCTTTTTTAGAAAAGTTGTTTAAAATATGATGTATTTCTCCTCTTTTTGAGTAAAAAATTCTTAGTTTTTAAAGGTTTTGTATAGTACCACTATACAAATCCTTTGTATTTGTTTTTCCTTTTCTACAACAGTTAAATGACCCTTGTCTGAGGGAGGGTTGTTCCCAACCTGATTACATGTATAACCAAAACAGGTCAAAGTACGACTTTTTACACAGGGCTTTGATCCAGACCAAACAGCAAGCTATAAGGGACACCAAAATTATAAGTGTACACAATTCGAACAGGAAAACCAACTATCTAATTTATATATATCCAGTTGAAACGGGAAAATACCAATGACCCACATCAACAAACGAGAAATGCTGAACGACAGGCCACTGAATCAATCAGGACAGGTGCATAAACTTGCAGTGGCTATGGATAGTTTTGTTTCGCCAGCATACAATATAATTGCAGTTGAAGGCAAATCCTTCAGAAGTTCTTTGTACTTTATTTTAACAACGAACAATTTTGATAGGGAATATAAGTAAGGGGGAAAGAAACCAATGTTTTGTTCTGTACAGGTATTTCTGCTGTTTTCATTCGGAGCACAACCACGTGGGATAAATCGCTTTCATGCTGAAATAAATATTCACACAGATATTTACAGTGTGATGGGGTGCTTTTGGGTTTAAAATCGTTATATACAGGTTAGACTGTGATTTTAACAACAATTGAAAATGTTGATATCTTTTTATAATATTTACAACAAAAAAAGATGCGGGATATAGACATGATTACAATTCCGGATGCGGGAAGCGGGAATATAAAAAAAATCTATTTTGAAAAAAATAGGTGCGGGCGGGTCCGTCGAACAAGGAATTAAATTGGCGTGGCATAAGTTCTTTTTTATTTATACACAGATATCCCAGATGAATTTAGATAAACATTATTGATAAATACCAGCAAATACTCAATGAAATTTTCCCTTTTAAAATGCATTACTGGCACGGGGATGAACACTTTTTTAGGCACAATTCTAACTTTGTTAACCCCCGAGAGATCCGAAGGAATTTGTTTATTAATTGAAAAAGGCATGAACTAAAATAATAGTTTTAGCTGTAAGTAAACATTATCACTCCGGTTTACAGGAATACCTGATAATCAAGGGAGATAACACACTTCATACGAGTAAAGTGAGGTACATCATCGCATGTGCTTTTATCCAATGATTTGACCCCTGGTCAGTAGATATCATATGCAAATAAATAAACAGACAAACATGTACATGTATTAAGAAACTCATGAATTATTATTTCTAATGCACACTATCAAATCACAAGATATTGTCTTTTCTCAGTGAAAAAGGGGGAGGGTCAAACCTTTTGAAAACAAATTGATGCACCTTTTCAACTATAAAGCTAGTTAGATACCACTCATTGCTTCTAATATAAAAGATTTAAATGAAGGTTAATAAGCCACAATGAAGAAGCATTTTTCTTTCTTTGCGATAAAACTTTCAAGAATTTGATTTTTGCTCTCAATTATGTATTTAAACCAAATAATAACACAGCCTCAGTAATTTTTTTTTGTCGTATTTCAGTTCCAGACATATCATTATTTTTAAACCTGTGATGGCTTACTAGAGGTTTTAATAAGTCCTGAATAACTGGTAAGCATTTTGTTTTATTTGGCAAGCTCTAAATTGTTTATTTATGGTATTTATGCACTTGAAATTACAGTCGGTATGTTAAAAATATACTGATATGAAAACTGTTGCTATGGTCTTGATATTAACTGAAAATGCTTGGTTACTGATCTTTTCGACTCCATATTCTTATGTTAAACCTTGCGGCAACTGTTCCTCATGTAACACTGCAAACTATAATTAGCATTATTTTGATATGTCGTTATTTAATGACGCCATATTAAGTGTGATGTCACAATGTTTCCTTTAAAAACATCATGTCGATTTCTCACTGATAAAAGATTTTCACTGAAATACATGTAAAAACATTTTTCTCAAATAGAATTATTTGAAAGAACAAGTTTGAAAAATTTGCACTTCATTGCACTCTAATTATATGATGCAAATGACTTTTACAGTAGTTTATAGTGGTTATTATTATGTCAGGTAATTTTTGTTCTGTCAGCATGTCACTAATTACTCAAGTCAAAAGTAATATAATTAACTTATCTTTTAATTAGCTTAATTAAATTGACACCACATGTATTCTTATATTTTACCTTTGACAGTTTTGTAGTAAATTGTGATTACTCAAATTACATAAATTTATAGTTAGTAATACTCGTCATAATTTGAGCTCTTACTAGATGTGCTATAAATTGTGCAGTCAACTTTTTGAAATCATTACAGTCACGAAGCAGTCACAATGTAGTCATGATGTAGTCACCAGTGTAGTCTCGTCGGTGTGATCCAGATAGAAGTGCTTCAAAAGCAAACCAGGCTCAGCTACTCAGGAGAAACCCGTACTCAAAAGACAGCTCAACACAACTGTAACTATTCAAGCCAGACAACATCAACTTGGAATATTACGAACATTTTGGACTTAACTTTATCTGTGAATTAGTGAAATTAGTGACTTTATTAATTGGAACATTTGGACTTTATTTTTTGTAAATTGATTTCGCATCATTATTACTATTTGGACCAGTTACTATATAAAATTGTTACAACAACTTAAACTAGACGTGCATTGGCTCTTGGTGACAGATGTTCCGAAAAGTGTAAATATCACCTTTTTGCACCTGGCCTTATCACCCTTTCCTGATCAAAATCAGTTAAAATAAAACATCTAAAAGTTTATTTCAGCTCTCTTCTTTCATTTCCACCCTAGAAAAGCTAAGAAATGTATGAGAAAGGGAAAGAAAAAAAATAAAGAAAAAATACACTATAATTAAAGGGAACTATATTCGTGAACAACGAAAAGCGGGGTCATTAATTGTGGTCTTGGGCCAGTATAAAATACCAGGTTTCCACTGGCAAGAAAAGTTAAGTATTTTGGTGTTTTTTTTATGAAATCTTCATTTTTGCATAATTTCTCTGTCAAAATGCACTTTAAGGCACCAGAAAATTTTATTGAATGCTTTAACAGGGTCTGTGTATTGTAATTTAAGGTTTACCTTCAGATGTTTTGTCCTTCTTTTGACTAGTGAAGGTATACTGGAAGAAATTAATTATGCATACACTTTGTATTCAAAATAAATAAATCTGGCGATAAAAGTGTCATTGCCTTATAGTGCTGAAACAACTTTATTTTTTTTCAGAAATGGACAAAAATACACAGATTTATTCAGAATGTCATACCGATGAAGATCACATAAAAATATTTGGAAAAATCAGAACTATGGATTTCAATATGGGACAACATCCCTAATGCGCCTCGAAATGAGGAACTCAAAAGTCAGGTGTAAAGAAAAAATCTCTGTGTAGTGATATTGGACATGTTTCTCATGTTTCAGCAACATTTACATGTTCATGGGTTTCTTAATTTGTGGATTTTAGTTGTCTTATAATAATAAAATTGAAAAATTAAAGTAATTTGAAACGAAGGTTACAAATTGTCTAGATTGAAGGAAATTGCAAAGTAAACATTGACAGTGTAAATCGTAGTGATCACTCATTAGCCCAAGATAGAGTGATCAAAAGGTTATAGACCATCAAAGGTGTTAATTAGGCCATAAACATGTCACAAAAGGAAAACAGTTACATAAACAAATGCTATAATCAAATCAACGGTATCAATTTTGTTGCACCAGATGCGCATTTCGACAAAACATGTCTCTTCAGTGATGCTCGTGGCCAAAATATTTGAAATCCAAAGCTTATATAAAAGATGAAGAGCTATAATCCTAAAGGTCCAAAAAGTATAGTCAAATTCGTGAAAGGAATCAGAGCTTTGCATGAGGGAGATACATTCCTTAATTTATAATAATTTCTAATATTTTGTAACAGCAAATTTAGATAACACAAAAAAATCTGTATGTTCTTGCCAGTACCGAAGTACTGGCTACTGGGCTGGTGATACCCTCGGGGACTAATAGTCCACCAGCAGAAGCATCGACCCGGTGGTAGTAATCAAATCAACGGTATCAATTTTGATGCACCAGATGCGCATTTCGACAAAACATGTCTCTTCAGTGATGCTCGTGGCCAAAATATTTGAAATCCAAAGCTTATATAAAAGATGAAGAGCTATAATCCTAAAGGTCCAAAAAGTATAGTCAAATTCGTGAAAGGAATCAGAGCTTTGCATGAGGGAGATACATTCCTTAATTTATAATAATTTCTAATATTTTGTAACAGCAAATTTAGATAACACAAAAAAATCCGTATGTTCTTGCCAGTACCGAAGTACTGGCTACTGGGCTGGTGATACCCTCGGGGACTAATAGTCCACCAGCAGAAGCATCGACCCGGTGGAAGTAATCAAATCAACGGTATCAATTTTGTTGCACCAGATGCGCATTTCGACAAAACATGTCTCTTCAGTGATGCTCGTGGCCAAAATATTTGAAATCCAAAGCTTATATAAAAAATGAAGAGCTATAATCCTAAAGGTCCAAAAAGTATAGTCAAATTCGTGAAAGGAATCAGAGCTTTGCATGAGGGAGATACATCCCTTAATTTATAATAATTTCTAATATTTTGTAACAGCAAATTTAGATAACACAAAAAAATCCGTATGTTCTTGCCAGTACCGAAGTACTGGCTACTGGGCTGGTGATACCCTCGGGGACTAATAGTCCACCAGCAGAAGCATCGACCCGGTGGTAGTAATCAAATCAACCGTATCAATTTTGTTGCACAAGATGCGCATTTCGACAAAACATGTCTCTTCAGTGATGCTCGTGGCCAAAATATTTGAAATCCAAAGCTTATATAAAAGATGAAGAGCTATAATCCTAAAGGTCCAAAAAGTATAGTCAAATTCGTGAAAGGAATCAGAGCTTTGCATGAGGGAGATACATTCCTTAATTTATAATAATTTCTAATATTTTGTAACAGCAAATTTAGATAACACAAAAAAATCCGTATGTTCTTGCCAGTACCGAAGTACTGGCTACTGGGCTGGTGATACCCTCTATAAATGTATCTTGAATTGTAAAATAATTCTTAAATCAAAAGCAAGCCCAGCATAAAATTATTATTTCCCATATATATGTACCAGAATTATGAGATATAAAATGAACACTTTATCATAGCATATTAATACTGGAAATCTGACTTTCATCAATCAAAAATATTTTTTTATGAGAATTAAAAGATCAAAATTTGTACAGTTTAGGTTTTTAAAGATTAAATGGGAATACTCCTGCCTGCAGTTGTAGTTCATAGTGTGTTTGCCCAGTGACTACTATTATAGATCATTATAGTATTCTCAGATTTGGCGATATTCAATATATTCTCTAGATCATATTAGTAGTCAAACCTACATGGGGATCTTTCATTGTCTTGATTTGGACAACAATTGTTTTATTTCGTTGGACACTTAAACCATGAAAATTGGTTCCCCATGAATAAAAGTACTTTCACAGTAGAACTTTACATTAATGGATTGGCGGTCTGACATCTTTACCACATGTTTAATCCCCACTGTAATTGTTTTTCCTTCTATGCCATATCACACATGAGTAAAATTTACAGCACAATGCTTATTTAATGATGATGTGATTTATTTGTTTTTGTATGTAATTTAAAAAGGTTGTGCAAGAAAGTTAACGTCACTGAGTTTACTAATTTCATAGAGGTTTTATCTATGTAGGTGGCTTTGTCTTCCCGCTACATACTGAAAGCTTTCAAATCTATACACAGGTTGACAGTATACTAAACATTTTGTTAAGATGTGCATTTTGTTTTAGTATATGATTATTACATATTTGCATAAACATGTAAATCAACTTTTCCGCACAGAGATACACATTATGTATACATAAAAGGAGATGATGTGATGTATATACCTAGGAGATAGCCAGCTGATGACACAAAAAATAAGAGACATCCAACAGATGAGACACTGATTTCAAACATTTGTCTTTCGCATATGCCAACATCTATATTAGGCAACAAGCTTGGAATTGTCAACTTACCGGGTACATTGTTAACTGACCACAAATACTACAATGACATTGAAAATAACAGGCAACCGTTTTATTGTTACTTCAATGTACCAATAAAATTGAGAATGGAAATGGGGAATGTGTCAAAGAGACAACAACCCGACCAAATAAAACAAGAGTGCACACGCTGAAATGTCTCGCCTTCTTTACTACTCATTGATATTATGTTGATAGACCTAAATATAAAGCTTTATTACAACTGTCACATAAACTCAACATTAATCAAGAAAAAAAAACATTGATCAATAAACCATGAAAATGAGGTCAAGGTCAGATGAATTATGCCAGGCAGACATGTACAGTTAACAATTCTTCAATACGATAAATATAGTTGACTTATTGCTAATAAATTAGGAAAAACAGACCAAAACACAAACACTTAACACTTAGTAATGGATCGTGAAAATGAAGTCAAGGTCAAATAAAACCTGCGTAACAGACATATATTCTCATTGGCACTCACACCACATCTTCCTATATCTATATAGATCATAAAATATTTCCATACACCAAATATAGTTGACCTAATGCATAAAGTATTAGAAAAATAGATCAAAACTCAAAAACTTAACTTTGACCACTGAACCATGAAAATGAGGTCAAGGTCAGATGACACCTGTCAGCTAGACATGTACACCTTACAATCATTCCATACACCAAATATAGTAGACCTATTGCATATAGTATAAGAAAAACAGACCAAAACACAAAAACTTAACTATAACCACTGAACCATGAAAATGAGGTCAATGTCAGATGACACCTGCCAGTTGGACATGTACACCTTACAGTCCTTCCATACACCGAATAAACTAGACCTATTGCTTATAGTATCTGAGATATGGACTTGACCACCAAAACTTAACCTTGTTCACTGATCCATGAAATGAGGTCGAGGTCAAGTGAAAACTGTCTGACGGGCATGAGGACCTTGCAAGGTACGCACATACCAAATATAGTTATCCAATTACTTATAATAAGAGAGAATTTAACATTACAAAAAATCTTAACTTTTTTTTAAGTAGTCACTGAACCATGAAAATGAGGTCAAGGACATTGGACATGTGAGTGACGGAAAGTTTGTAACATGAGGCATCTATATACAAAGTATGAAGCATCTAGGTCTTCTACCTTCTAAAATATAAAGCTTTTAAGAAGTAAGCTAACGCCGCCGCCGTAGCCGCCGCCGCCGCTGGATCACTATCCCTATGTCGAGCTTTCTGCAACAAAAGTTGCAGGCTCGACAAAAACAACAGCAGAAGGTAACCAACAGGTCTTCAATGTAGCGAGAAATTCCCGCACCCCGAGGCGTCCTTCAGCTGGCCCCTAAACAAATATATACTAGTTCAGTGATAATGAACGCCATACTAATTTCCAAATTGTACAAAAGAAACTAAAATTAAAATAATACAAGACTAACAAAGGCCAGAGGCTCCTGACTTGGGACAGGCGCAAAAATGCGGCGGGGTTAAACATGTCTGTGAGATCTCAACCCTCCCCCTATACCTCTAACCAATGTAGAAAAGTAAACGCATAACAATACGCACATTAAAATTCAGTTCAAGAGAAGTCCGAGTCTGATGTCAGAAGATGTAACCAAAAAAAATAAACAAAATGACAATAATACATAAATAACAACAGACTACAAGCAGTTAACTGACATGCCAGCTCCAGACTTCAATTAAACTGACTGAAAGATTATGATTTCATCATACTAAGTCTGTTGTGTCTCTAACAATCTGTCAACATATTTGTAAATATCTCTTATTAACTAAGATAGAATATTTACCTTTAGGAAGTCCATCACTTCTTTCTTCTTCCTTTTTTTCTCTTCAGAATCAGAGCTTTTTATTGTTACTATATCATAAGGAGTTTTACCCTGAAATACAATCAAAAACTCTTTTATCAATCATACAAATATACATCTTCTTTAAATAATAGTCAATTATTGTACTAATTTTACCTATACAATACTTGACATAAAACCAGTCAACCTAAACAAACAACAAATATGAAGTGACATAATAAAGAGATACATGAACAAATAATTGAGATTTTACTGTTTAAGAACATGAATAAACTAGACATCATTGAGATGGGAGCAATCTCTGTGGGTTCAGCTGTAAATAATGTGTGGTAAAAAATGTGTATCTTTACCATAGGACATGGAGTTGTCAACTGAAACCAAAGTTTTTAGCCTTGACTTTTAACCAAGGAAGTTGTACATACATTATGACATATCCTCTGGTGTTGGTTAATTTACATGTCAAGTATAAACTTTGAAATCATAACGGTTCTCAAGATATAGAGCAAACACGATCTTGACCATAGGACATGGAGTTGTTAACTGAAACCAAAGTTTTTGACCTTGACCTTTGACATAGAAAGTTGTACATACATTATGACACATTCTCTGGTGTAATTTAATATTCATGTCAAGTAAAAACTTTGAAATCATAACAGTTCTCAAGATATAGAGCGAACACGATCTTGACCATAGGACATGGGGTTGTAAACTGAAACCAAAGTTTTTGACCTTGATCTTTACCTAGAAAGTTGTACATACATAATGACACACCCTCTGGTGTTTGTTAATATACATGTCAAGTAAAAAGTATGAAATTATAACGGTTCGCTTGATATATAGTGGACACAATTTGTTACTGACAGACGGATGGACAGACAGACTGATCACTATAGGGTGACCCATCACTAGGCGGGGCCCTAATTAGTGTAGTATGTAAATTAATACATTAAAACCAAACATACTGAAATAATAAAGTTATATTCATTATAATTCAAGCACCTGGTTTACATTAGATTTTGCCTGTCTCATTAACTTATCATGAGGGTATTATTATTCTAGTACGTGCTTTATTGACAACTGCTATGACACATGAGTAAAAGGCTGACATATGTTACTGCAGAAAGTCATTCTTGGTCTTTTGTGTTCGATTCACATAAACAACGAGAGCATAATTATTCTAGTACGTGCTTTATTGACAACCAGTAACAGGTTGACATATGTTACTGTGGAATGTCATTATACGTGTTCTCCACTTAGCGATGAAAGATATGTTGGTAGTGTATGATTGGTGGAAGGTATGTTTGTAATGTATGATTGGTGGAAGGTTTGTTGGAAGTGTATGATTGGTGGAAGGTATGTTGGTAGTGTATGATTGGTGGAAGGTGTGTTGGTAGTGTATGATTGGTGGAAGGTATGTTGGTAGTGTATGATTGGTGGAAGGTATGTTGGTAGTGTATGATTGGTGGAAGGTATGTTAGTAGTGTATGATTGGTGGAAGGTATGTTGGAAGTGTATGATTGGTGGAAGGTGTGTTGGTAGTGTATGATTGTGGAAGGTATGTTGGTAGTGTATGATTGGTGGTAGGTATTTTGGTAGTGTATGATTGGTGGAAGGTATGTTGGTAGTGTATGATTGGTGGAAGGTATGTTGGTAGTGTATGATTGGTGGAAGGTATGTTGGTAGTGTATGATTGTTGGAAGGTGTGTTTGTAATGTATGATTGGTGGAATGTATGTTGGTAGTGTATGATTGGTGGAAGGTGTGTTTGGTAGTGTATGATTGGTGGAAGGTATGTTGCACTAGTAGACCGATTTCAGTCTGAAACGGTCATTTTGGTCTGATCACATCTTGATTGACTGGATTTACCGCTAGAGAAATTCGTCAAGATATTTCAGATTGTTAAGTCGCTGTTCAGATCAATAGCCTCATCAGGTAAATCAATTCGTTAAGGCTTGTCAAGACGGGAAAGACTGAATCGTCTAGCGGGTTGTTTGGATCCGTTAAGACCACGTCAGACCAAAACAGACCATGGATACAAAGTTACGTCAAGATGTTGTCAGACCGTGTCCAGTCGTGTTCAGATTTTAATCATTTAATGGACACAAAACGAGTGAAACTTTCCCATTGTTTATCAGGGGTTGCTCCCCTTTTAAAAATAAAATTAAAATTAGAAAGAAGACGTTGTATGTTAACTGAAAGTCTACCACGTCCTTTTAATCGTGTTAATTAAATAAAAAAAAATATTCAATTTGAATTCTTACTACATCCTATTTAACATGTTTTGTGTATTTTAAAAAGTAGCTCAAAGTCATACTGCTGAACAAACCGCCGCGAATTGACTAAAAAAAATTCAACAGATTGCCGAAATAACATTTATTCATTGAATGTAAGCACCTGAACCTTTATATTAAAGGTTTACAAGTGATTACAATACATGTTTTTTTTTTGCAATTACAGACTGTCGTAAGTGGTGAAAAATTTGTCATGTTGACGCAATAGATCATTTTTACACCCTTATTAAATAATTACGGATGTCGGCCGTGAACACTTGAAAACGCGTGATCTTGATAATTATGTTTAATCAAATTTAAGATGTAACATTTTTTAATATTGTAAATGAATGCATTCTCATTTAACTTTTAATGTTGGCTACATAAATTGCATTTGAGTAAATTTGAGGCAGTGAAAATATATATATTATAACTAGAATCTATGTTTTTTTCTCGTTTTCCGTTTACTGTCATGCCATTATCCGTTCATTTTTGCCAGACTCACGCGTTTGACTTTCCATCTTTATTTTTTAATTAGTCTATAATTCGAGAGCCTTTTATAAAAAAAATATTACATACCAAAAATCTTCGTTAAAAGATAAAGTTTGAATATTATAGCAGAAAAAGGCCAGTGTACCTGAAGTACATTTAAAGACCAGGTTATATATATTACATGCATACAGCATAGTAAATCTGATTTAATTTGAATTACTATACCCATGAGGGACATTATCCGACGATAATTAATCAAATCTGACAAGTTTGATTAAAAGCGGAAAATACGCCCGTAAACGATTTAACGTTACCGTACCCTCTTTACTTATCGCATGTCGGCATCTTCAAATGGCAAATTTATTTTACACAAAATCGTTGACATGGTAGATGGACACTACAGCACAATATAAGCTGAGCTGGAAATTACAATTGGCGAGTAGAAATGAATGATATTTTAAAACATGCCTATCAGACATGAGAATAATCATTGATCCGGCCAAGAGTTTGAAGGAAAAATGTTTACATTTGTTACATTTGTGCATACAGGTATGAATCGACGTTCTAATACACAACATTCTTGCACAGTAACTTGTTCAAAGGCAGAGTAAGAATTTGGGCTTGTAAAAAAATTGTTCCTGTGATTGGACCCCCCCCCCCTTTTTGGAAGATCAATGCATGATTTGAAAAAGGTACATATATAAACTATGGTTTAAATCCCCCCTTTTAAAAAGGGCTGGATACACACCTGTTTATTGCCTAAACCATTGTGTGTATTCACAATGGTTTGGTTGTGGGGTGGCCTATTTCCAGACCTAACCCCTTGATGGAGTAACCCTACATATTCATATGTATTGTATGTTTAATAATGTATTGATAACTGTCACGTCCTAAAATTTGCATGAAATATTTGTCACTGGATTTTTTATAACTCATAACCAACCAATCTTCACATGTATGTTACAATGATGATGTACCTATTTTTATAGCCACTGGTTGGTGATGTACAATAATTATAATTTATTACATATTTGTTATGAATACCTTCAAGGCTTGGGTTTGCATATATATGCAATAACCTCAAAATTACCTGGGGAAAAAAAAAAAAGAGTATATTAATATTGTGCCCTGATTCCAAATGATGTGACAGCATTGCGTCCTTAACAACAATTTTTTACACTTTTGTGATAAGAAATTTAAGATAATTTTCCAGGCATGTTTCATTAAATTGCAGGGGTTGAAACCCTTTATCTTTTTGAGGATCAATGCATTTGAATGGGGACATGTAATTGGAACCCCCTTTGTCCTGGTTTTCAAAATGGCTGGACCCGCCCCTGAATTGTTATCAATGATTTGTTTTGCTCTAAATTTTATTATTGCGAATTTATCATTTTAGACTTAAATGCGATTTTAATTTTTATGATTTTGTGAAAAATCCTGTTTAATTCATATAAAATATCACAAAACACACGTTTAAATTATTGCCTTTACAACTCAATCGCATTTTTCGCAAATATAAAAACCTCACATTAATTTCTAAATTGACAGTAGTCAAAAAATAGTATTAATGCTACTGACTTATTTAATTTTATACATGTTATGGAAGTCGCATGTAATACATGTTATAAATACTTAATTCTTAATGTATATTTTTTTTGTAGATAAGATATCACATTGGTTTGAACATGATTCCCAGCAAGATTATGAAGGGGCATATATATCATATACATAGGAAATATATAGTGTCACTAAATTACTCTCATATGGTTCCTCATTTGTACCTGTAGCTGTAAATTGTGAAACGGTGGATTCATTCATAATTTTGAGTTACTTATTGCAATTGGAAATAACATTGATAAAGCTAACAGCATTATGCCATGATGTTGATGGGATGTTCTGATTGGACAAAAAGGAAATTGTGAATTGAACGAATAGCAAACTTACAATTCATAGGAAAAAAAGTAGGAAATTGGAATAATGAAAATTCCTAGTTTCAGTGATTATCTTACAATCATCATGATCATTGTCAATACTACAAGTGCATCATCATGATCATATATATCTGAATTCACCTTGGATAATTATTTATTTACCACCAGGGAGTGTTAAACCTTTTTGACCTTTCGTGAGGGTCTGTCACAGTCCGTCACTATTGGTTAGTGTCATATATATGCATGATGATGGAAGTTTCACCAACCTAGACAAGCTTTACAGCCCTGACACGGTTGTTGGTTGGACTTAAGAGTCAAATGACAGGTTGCTGTAAACATTTGTAATTCAAATAGTCTGAATGAATCTACATGTATTTTGACAATCTTCTAAATTACTGTTCATTCTGAAACTGGCATTTTTATACCGTTTTATACTAGTACATTCAGTAGTCGAACATATTAAATAATACATGTACTTCAAAGTATCATTTTATTTTGTCTCGCCTTACATGAAAGTCATGAAAGTTGGTTGCATATATGTAGTACAGTCTTGGGGTGATGTCAGATGTAAGCTATTTTTAATAGAGCTTTACATTTATAAAAGCTAAAAGAGCTGGATGTGTGGTTCAGTGACTGAGTGTAAAATATACTGTTACAGTTTATTACATGTAATTGGATACATTTTATTACATGTAATTGGATACATTTTATTACATGTAATTGGATACATTTTATTGTATATGAGTACCTTGCAAGGTCTACTTGTCTATCAGGTTAGGTTGACCTGACCTTAATTTTATTTGATGGATAATTTAAGTGATTTAGGTTATTTCTGTTTAATACAATGTTAACATGGTTAGGTTTGTTTCTCAGAGAATTCTTTATGAAATTAGAGACTGGAAATTGGGAATGTGCCAACAAGACAACAACTCGACTACAGAGCAGACAACAGCAGAAGGTCATCAATGTTTGAATTGTTTCTCAGAAGCTGTAAGCTACATTGTACATGTTGGAAACAAACATAATTTTTATTTTTGCCTAAGGAGATATGGTATCAGGGGTGAATCCAGACTTTTAAAAAGGGGGGGGGGGGGGGTTCCAACTATATGTCCCCATTCCATGATCGTCCATGATCGTCCAAAAAAGGCGTGTTCCAACCCCACAAACCCTCCCCCTGTATCCACCACTGGGTATGAATTTTGATGAGACGACTTTCATAACTTAAACTATAAACAATTAACCATGTAGACCAAGTGATTTTCTTTTTAGTCACTATATAATAGGTCACTGCACACCCTTCAGCAATGACCAAAAACTTTAACTTCACAATGAGACCCTATAAAAGGCTCGGCTTGGAAAGACAAAAATGAAAGAGCTCGGCATCTAACAGAGTTAATGTAAAAAAATCAGACGAGAAACCCAACAGTGATGACAACTTGATTTATACTAGTATACATGAGCTACAAACAAACAAATATGTGATAAACAGCAATCAACAAAAACACTACAGACAAAAAATTAAGGGGAGACTATTTAAATATAAAACAGAAGATGTGGTATGATTGCCAATGAGAGAACTCTCCACAAAAGACCAAAATGACACAAACATTAACAATTATAGGTCACCGTACAGCTTTCAACAATGAGCAACGCCCATACCGCCTAGTCAGCTATAAGACAAAGTAAATCAATTCAAACGAGAAAACTGACGACCTTATTTATGAAAATAAATGAACAAAAACAAATATGTAACACATAAACAAACGACCACCACTGAATAACAGGCTCCTGAATTGGGTTTATTTACTTTAATGTAAAGTAAATAAAATTAACTAATGTCTTGTACAAGTATTACCCCTGACGTTCCGTGAAAATTGTTTTCAAAAATCTAATTTTTCCATAATTCTTTTATGTAATAAACTTATTTAAATAAATTCAGACCTTCCCTTGTCTGATCACCAGCATGGCTAAAGGTATTACTCCCAGATGTATTGGCAGGTGACATCTCCAGGTATTCAAGCGATTTCCTGTCGGACTTGCAAGTTCATGCATCATTTCACTTCTGTCAGTGTACACGACCGAACACTTGAATCTTTCCATTTTAAACTTTCAGGTGCATAGGTAATCATTTGATAATATACATCTCTGTCCTGCGTGTCCGATATCATGCGCGTAGCTACGTTTACGTCAAAACGCCCCGGCGTACACTTAAAAAAAAAAAAAAAAGCAAATAATCGACATAGAATAAGAAAAACTGGTCAAAAGCCTTGTGCTTCTTTTTTTTGGTTTGCAATTTTGAATAAAAAGGGACTAAATTTACTCAAATAGATCATTTAATCAATTTGTTCGAATCTTTTGTAAAAGTCTGAATCTACGATGAATTTACGTATTTAACTTATATTTAAAGCAATTCACAATCTGGTCAGATTCGATATGCTGTTTGTATTTTTGTCGAGCCTGTGATTTATTTCCCAAAAGCAAGAAAAAGTGGCGTCAATATTTAGGTTCCGAATGTGAATAAAGTCTTTTAAATGACTCCGTGAAATTTCGGAAGTTGGACAGAAACTGTTTATGATCAAAAGAGTATTCAGAGCAATATAATAATGCAATTATATCTTTAATTTTCTCGCATTTTAAGGACAAAATGTATTTTTTTCTGCAATTAATAAATGGTCGCAGTTTGGGCTTACATTTTGTTATTTCGCAATTACCATAACTACTTGTCGAACCTTCATCGAATTTTATGAAAATGCCGAAGAAGCTTTTTCTATGAATAATGTCTAGAGCTAAAATTTTGAAAGCATTTGTTTTCATTCATTTTTCTGTTCATTTCTGATAGACAGATAGCTGGACTCTTCTTTACGCAATTAATTGTTTTACATGCTGAATTTATAAAACTTTATAGATTGTCGTGAAATATTCCAGACCAAGAAAAAAATATCCAAAGAAAATTTAAGATTTTTTTATAAATCCCTTTAAAGAAATGATAAACTGATTCCCTTTTTGTGGGAAGAAATCCTAGATGTTCCAGAAATTTTTATATTGTCGATTGTATGCTAACTCACGGCACCCTTTAAACTTATTTAAAAATTATATAGGCTAGCTTCCAGTTTAACACGATGAATAGGTTAACATAATTTATTACAAAATTTAACCAGAGACATATATACACATATGTCTCTGATTTAACCAAAACAAATAAACCATTTAGATTCAAAAGTACATGTATGTTGCTATCAATGATTTTTAGTGACAGGAATCATTACGGTATCTTATTCTCGATAGCTTTCGGAGGGGGGTCTTCGTCCAATTCGAACCCACTACCAGCAGTTGCTTTAACATTGAGCGGTTGGCACCCCTCATATCCCTCGCCAAGGTTCAGGCGTACACGTAAAAACGACCCAGCTAACACTGATAGTGATACACTAGTCATTACTGTTTATAAATAACAATTCTGGTGTAAAGAATATTATTCATAAAAATTTAAATAATTCCAAAGAAGAGATTTTATTGATAAAATAAAAATTTGCTTACACATTTTTTCCAATGGTAAATTTTGGGAAATGTAAGTACTCGTTGTCAAAAGTGAAGGACAGTTTGAAACATACAAGAAAAATTGATTTAACAAAAATATATGCACTTAACGACCATTCTTTTATACGCCTTGATAGAAAGTTACGGAACTATAGATAGTTGCAATTTAAAATTATATACATTTTTACATTGAACATAAGAAAGAATAAAATGGAGGATGGAAATGGGGAATGTATCGAAGAGACATCAACCCGACCATAGAAAAAACAACAGCGAAAGGTCACCAACAGGTCTTCAATGTAACGAGAAATTCCCGCTCCCGGAGGTGTCCTTTAGCTGACCCCTAAACAAATATATACAAGTTCAGTGATAATGAACACCATACTAATTTCCAAATTGTACACAAGAAACTAAAATTTAATAATACAAGACTAACAAAGATCACAGTCATAAAACTTTCGAGCATGATTTTTGTACTCAGACTCAAAAATCAACCAATCAAATTGCTGGATTTCATGTTTCGAGCATGATTTTTGTGCTCGGAGCACTGAGCAAAGTTTTATGCCTTCAAGGCCAGAGGCTTCTGACTTGGGACAGGCGCAAAAAATGCGGCGGGGTTAAACATGTTTATGAGATCTCAACCCTCCCCCTATACCTCTAGCCAATGTAGAAAAGTAAACGCATAACAATACGTACATTTAAAATTCAATTCAAGAAAAGTCCGAGTCTGATGTCAGGAGATGTAACCAAAGAAAATAAGCAAAATGACAATTATACATAAATAAACATGCATTTTGCCCCCCCCCCTTTTTGGGAAAAAAAAATGGTTGCTTATATAGGGAATCACTGAACCGTGACTGGAGCAGGCCCCCTCTTAGGTCAGTCAGTGTGCCCCACTTACGAAAATTCCTGGCTACGCCACTGAGTATGTTATCATGGGATGTCGATGGACTATTGTATACCAAAAGAAGAAGAAGAGAACCAATTTGAATTAAAACAGGTCGATATTTAACCTGCTCTGGTTCGTCGAAGAAATGGACATAGTAAAATCACAGATTTCTATTTAAACAAAATTGTTCTCGAACAAAGGAAGGAATTCGTCATCACAATTGTTGGGTATAATGTATAATAATGTGAACATCGTTCTGAAGTACTGTATGCCAAATTTTCTGTTCCGACATGCACGTTATATATATGCTACTGGACGTCCCAAGATAATTTTCTGTTCCGACATGCATGTTACCAAGAGATGTGAATATTTTCTTTAAAAAGTATTTAGTAACAAAATTTCAAATTAATATCGGGATTTATTTTCTTCCTTGGTATATTCAGTAATAGCAAAAAGAATAACTTGATTGCTTGTCCGCTAAATTGGGGTGTTCTTGACAGATAAAAGACTTATAGTTATATAATTCGAAAAACTTTTAATTTTTTTCTTTTTTTTTTCTTTTTCATCACTAGATAGCTGAAATTTATTGGGAAACTTGCATTTCGGGCATATTCTTTGCTTCTTAGCTCGAATTAAAGAGTTTATAAAAAAATTTCAAATGTTGAATACGCAACCAAATCTCCAAGTATTATTTGTGTTTCTGGTAAAGGCGTTTGATTGGGTATTAGTTTGAGGTAGGCGTGTTTTCGGAAACATTCCTCCAATCAACTGACCTATTTGACATACATGTGTGCGCTGATGCGTGAACACTGGCTATTGTAACGACACGTGTGACTGTCTCACATCGAAATCTGTCGAGCGGGACCAATGTATATTGTAGAAATTTTTGTCATGTGGTCAAATTATTTGACATACAAGTTTTAAAGGCTAAAACTTAAATATGCATTTTGAAAGATTATTTTCGGAAGTTGTCCCTATATACTATTCTAAAGTGTTAGAGAAAAAACAAGACTTTAAAGGAAAGATACATATCAACGGAGACTATAACCTGAGAAAACTATACTAGTCTACTAGCATAATAGTCAAAGATATAAAACATGTATTATATGGCTCTGATATTAACTTTAACGTGTTCTGGAAAAAAATATATGGGTGCGATTATTTGAATTACCAGATAAAGGCATCTCGATCACTTTTGACAAAATATAATTGCACGAATTTTTAATCGATCGCTGACCTTTAATTCTAGAAGTGACTTGTGACTGTTATAAACATGCAGAGACAATTCTATGCATTATGGTTTAAGTTAACAATGAACACACTATAGTTATACATTTTCCTTTTAAATATCAAATAGACAATCACCTTTCGGACAGACTTGCTTTTTCTTTCTATTCGTGAAAATTATCATTCGTTCATTTAGAGACATAAATTACAAGTTATATATGTCTCTGGTTTATTATATTTGAACACTTCAAAAATGCTTCAAAATACTATGAGCCTGTATTGGGGTCCCAACCGAGCACAAAAAAAGGGGCGAGTTCCAACTATATGTCCCCATTCAAATGCATTGATCGTCTTAAAAGTTTATGATTCGACGGTTTCCTCCAACAATATGGTTTGATAAATTTCTTTCGAAGTTCATTATACTTTTCACATACTAAAAGAAAATGATATTCATCTTCAATTACTTGTTTATCACACATATTACAAAATCTCGGATATGTCTCAATATTATAAAATTGACAAGTTTCTATATTCAAACAGTGAGCAGATATATGCGGAATTTACAAATGAATGGTTTTATAAATATAATTTACAGCATGATCTAAATAAAATTGTTGGGGTCAAATACATCTATGCAATATACATTTAGGTGAGTCTTAAAAAAAATAGTACATTTCACTATTAAAGCTACCGTTTAATCTATCTTTGAATTCAACAAATTTCCGTTTTTTACACCCTGATGTAACCGTATTTTTAAAGCGTTGTCATCCGTATCAATAAATTGTTTAATAAAATTGAAGTGCATGAGTATTATTAACGTCTAGGATAAGTGTGAGATTTCTCTGTTGATGGGAATAAACAAAATTTAGCTGAATTTGTATTATCTAAATTAATGAAAAGGCAAGCTAGTGTGTGTTTGAAATGATATTGTTGAAATGGATTTATAGCATGAAAAATGTGTGTAACCGATTTTACGTCGACTTGGACTGCGAATTTGAAAATAATATATTTGTGAAATCACATTCTACAAGATGACATATGTTGTAAGTACGTTATACTCTATAACCTTATATTCTAATTATAGTATCTTTGAAATGCATTTTATAGCTGACTATGCAGTATGGGCTTTGCTCATTGTTGACGGCCGTACGGTGACATAAAGTTGTTAATGTCTGTGTAATTTTGGTTTCTTGTGGACAGTTGTCTCATTCGCAATCATACCACATCTTCTCTTTTATATTTATATAGCTATTACTTGCAACTGCCATTTGTACATGTTCCAGACTCGGGCCGCTGAAAGAGGTCTCCTTTCAAGTTTGAAAATAGGTGGAGAGGTCGGAAAAACTATCAGAAATATACTAGTATATGATAAAAAAAAATCAGTAAAGTTCCCACTACTCTTTTGGTAAACTGTCTTGCTATTCCCGAGTGTGTTTTAATCAAAGAATTTTCTCTCTATTGACACAATGGTATACAAATTATTTAACAAAAAAAAAAAGTATTTTTTTAATTTGATTTTTAATTTGGTGTTGCAATACTTTTTTCCATGTGTATATATAAATAGTTAGATTTACTGTTACCAGATTTACCTTTTATATTTATTGACACGTGTGTTGTGAGGTTGATTTACTTTGAATAACTAAATAGATAAAAAAAAAACGAATACAAGATACATAATTGTAGATAAAACAAAACTAGCTGTATGGCATTATAAGTAATAACACGGGCCATGCTTGTAAGAACTGTACGTGTGATAGTGGTTAGCTCGTATAATAAGTCAACCTTCGGTATAGTCAGGGACAATTTTACACCAGGTACGGTGAAATCGAAGACATCCAAACCCTCAATTTCGTTAGCTAAGGGTCACGATCAACGCCCGCTCTCCAGAGTGGATCGTAACCTTTGGCTAGCGAAGATGCCAAAACCTTTGATTTTAAAAACATGGAACTATTTTGTTGCCAACAGCCAATTATTGTACAACTAAATAATATTTTTGACTCATTGGCACGCATACCACATATGCAATGCACATCTTCTTATATCTATCTTTACGATTACATCGCTTCTATATTCCATAGTCCATATTTAGCAAACGACAGTGAATATTTTGTGTATGAGTGACAAATGATTCGAAACCATAATTATCAGCCTTTGGTAGTTGTTAGTGTATAATACAGGCTTTAATCTTTCAAATTCCTTCCTATAAATGTCATGCATAAAATAAAAAGAAGTATTATACATGTGAAAATTAAGGTGATAAAGTCAAAGGTAAAGTAGTGATTAAGACCAACGAGTCCGTTGTGTATAAACCGCAAAGGATTTCTTAGTACACTAATAAGAAAGTTTTAGCACTAATGGCTCTCACAAAAACGACGTTTTAAGGCCACAGGGAACATGGATATAAGAGAATATTAGTATATAATTCATATATATGGTATCAATAGCTATAGTAATTGTGAAGTTAAATTACTTTTAAATCAGCGTGTGCCACTCGGCACGTGACCAACGGCTTAATCCAAATTCCCAATCATCACAATAAAAAGGGTGAAACAGCTTGTATGATTGAAGCTTTCAAACTAAATGGTAGACCCAACCCCCAACATAGAAGGGTTCAAATTTTGAGTTGGAGCCGTTAGACTGCTCTATAATTTTATATAATTTGTATCGAAAGCAGTATAGTACACTGCAATGTGAGTATTTGTTAGATCACGCGCGATTTTATTATTTAAAGGAAATGCTTTACGAAATAACTAAGAACAGTTTATTTGTACTCTTAATTAAAAAGGAGAAAAGATTGGGCTGCCTCTCTTCAATTTTGTCCAGTTACCAAAGTAAAATCAAATTTAACTTCTTCGACAATGCACATTGTGATATATTTTATATGTCATTCCAACACTTACACTTGTTCTTTTATTTGTGTGTCTATTTAATGACCATTTGAATTCAAAGCTTGGACTTGCATCCTTCATTCTTTATAAAATTTTATAGATAAAGATTGGTTAAAAATTGTAATAAAGCAAAGACTGTGAGACCAGTTTCTTCAGAATTGGAATTCAGGAATTCAAAATTCGCCAAAAGCTATTAACTACAAAAATTTTAAGAAAAACTGGGAATTTAAGGAAAATTTTAACATTTTGAACTTTAAAGACGCCGTTGTTCTTTTCGATGTCGAACGACCAATAACAAATTGCCTATTGAAACAGGAAGATGGCAAAATGTACTGAGAGAAAACCGTGTTTGTCATCTATGTAAAAATCGACAAATTGGTGACGAATATCACTATATATTGGAATGTACTTTTTCGATCAAAAACGTACAGAGTATTTATCCTCTTATTTTGTACAACGACATTATACATTTAAATTTTCGGAACTTATGTCGAGTACACGAAAACCAGTCCTGACGAAATTTTGTTTATTTATAAAACATATTAATACTTGTGTTTGTCCTCCTGGCTAGAGACTTCTGTAACCTCTCTCCTTGTTTTGTATATATTGTAAATAGTTATTGTTGTTATCTCTGTACTGATGTAATGCATTGGCTGTATGAGAATAAAGATATATAGTACGTTTCAATTTCTACATACATCACAGTCAGTAATTAAAGTTGTGTGTTAAACGTCAATACGACGAAAGCAAGCAATCCATGGTAAAAAAGACATTTAAAGGGCACATATTTATCTTTCGTCTGACAGCACGTATACACAGCAGTTATCGTAAATTATATAAACATATAAATAAAAAATAAAAAAATAACATTATTTTTTTAAGACAAAACAGGGAAAAGAACTGATAAGTGCGGGTAATCCATGCGCCTTGCCTCCTTTATGATACGATATTTTAGAAATTAATTATTCTTTTATCTATTATAACACGTGAAAACTACACCGATGAGTTCCATATATGTCTTTAACTTACAGCTGGTCCTGAAAATGCATGAAATATTTGCCACTGGACTTTAAACAACCAACAATCAATCACACTACAACTTATAGCATATATAGTAGTGAAATACAAAATGTATATTATAATGATACAATTAGCAAAATAAATAGAATACAAATACACACTACTTTATTTAACTGACACAATTTAAAGGAATACTCTCTAAACTATATAAGTAGAGAAGCGAAAAGTTTCTTTTGAATACTTAACAAACTTCCGAACAGTTCATGTTTTTTTGCTCAATTTAAAAACTTAAAAACATAAGCATGTATATTAAAAGCTGACGACCAGACATCATTAATACGTGGATACACAAATTCATTAATTCTTTTTTAACGTTTAGCCCTACGGCCGCACCTTTCTATTAAGAATGATGATGAGAGTAATTGTAATATATAATAGGCATGTACTTTCTTACGTTACGGATCATTGATTTTGTTACCTGTTGACCCGGTTGATTACTAGCACGTGCCATCGAACTCGACCATTTTAACTAAAACAGATTTTGTTCAAATTAACGCCATTTGTATATATATACTAAGTACTATACTAAGTACAATATACCTATCATATGGATTAGAAAATAAATATTATAAGGATACATTGCTTGAATGAAAATTTCTATACGGTGATACTTTAACACCGTCCCGACAGAGACTGAATGAATGCAGTATGATGATCAGGTTTCGGGATCCGAGAAGTCTTTTTTCAAATTTCCGGATGTCGGGAATATTTTTTTCCAACTTAAATAGAGTAAATCGCACTTAAAAAAATAAAGATGCAAACAAATAGCAACAGCTTCAACGGTTAACTATCAACAGAAAACGAATTAAAGCAAATGTCATACATAAAACAAAAATATGCATGTGTTAATTTGCCTCAGCTGCATTTCTGTGGACCCTTAACTTTTTTAGGTTACGTTTAGGATTTTCCGTTACTAATCTTCAAATACGAAAAACATTTTCACCAGTGTTCACAACATTTTAAGGTTTATGGCATACATTCTGGTGTGTATACAATTAATATACATCCTTGCATTTAATTACCAATATATATTTATAATAAACTAACATTTATTAAAAAATAAACAACATATATAGACGAATAATTTATTAGTTCCTCGACAAAACAAGAAAAAAAATAAAGAATCAACAGAATTTTTTTTTTTTAATTAATAAAAATATCCTTCAAACAAATCCTAATATTGAAAAACATATATATACATATTAATCTAAAATGCATTATCGAGTAGAAGGGGCGCAACTCGTGTTATCAAACCGGTATACTGAACGGATCTAAACAGGGTCTGAACATTTTGAACGTAATTTTGTATCCATGGTCTGTTTTGGTCTGACACGGTCTTAACGGGTCTAAACAACCCTCTAGACCATTCAGTCTTTCCCGTCTTGACAAGCCTTAACGAACTGATTTACCTGATGAGGCTATCGATCTGAACGGCGACTTAACAATCTGAAATATCTTGACGAATTTCTCTAACGGTAAATCCAGTCAATCAAGATGTGATCAGACCAAAATGACCGTTTCAGACTGAAATCGGGCTACTAGTGTTGGTAGTGTATGATTGGTGGAAGGTATGTTTGTAATGTATGATTGGTGGAAGGTGTGTTGGTAGTGTATGATTGGTGGAAGGTGTGTTGGTAGTGCATGATTGTTGGAAGGTGTGTTTGTAATGTATGATTGGTGGAAGGTGTGTTGGTAGTGTATGATTGTTGGAAGGTATGTTGGTAGTGTATGATTGGTGGAAGGTGTGTTTGTAATGTATGATTGGTGGAAGGTGTGTTGGTAGTGTATGATTGTTGGAAGGTATGTTGGTAGTGTATGATTGGTGGAAGGTGTGTTGGTAGTCTATGATTGGTGAAAGGTATGTTGATAGTGTATGATTGGTGGAAGTTATGTTGGTAGTGTATGATTGGTGGAAGGTATGTTGGTAGTGTATGATTGTTGGAAGGTATGTTGGTAGTGTATGATTGGTGAAAGGTGTGTTGATAGTTATATGATTGGTGGAAGGTATGTTGTAGTGTATGATTGGTGGAAGGTATGTTTGTAATGATGATTGGTGGAAGGTGTGTTGGTAGTGTATGATTGTTGGAAGGTATGTTTGTAATGTATGATTGGTGGAAGGTGTGTTGATAGTGTTGATTGGTGGAAGTGTGTTTGTAATGTTGATTGGTGGAAGGTGTGTTGTAGTTATGATTGGTGGGAAGGTTGTTTTGTAATGTATGATTGGTGAAGTTGTGTTTGTAATGTATGATTGGTGGAAGTGTTTTGTAATGTATGTTTGGTGGATGGTGTGTTAGTAGTTAAGGGTAGTATGTTTGTGGAAGTTTGTTTTGTAATGTTTGATTAGGTGGAAGGTGTGTTTTAGTTTTGTGGAATGTGAATGATGATTGGTGGAGGTTGTTTGTAATGTATGATTGGTGGAAGGTGTTTAGTAATGTATGTTTGATGTTGATTAGTGTATGATTGGTGGAAGTTGTTTGTAATGTATGATTGGTGGAAGGTGTGTTGTAATGTATGATTGGTGGAAGTGTTGTTTGTAGTTGTTGGTGGAAGGTGTGTTTGTAATGTATGATTGGTGGAAGGTGTGTTTAGTGTATGATTGGGGGGTTGGTTGTATGTAGTGTGGAAGGTTGTTTGTAATGTATGATTGGTGGAAGGTGTGTTTGTAGTGTATGATTGTGGAAGGTATGTTTGCATTGTTGTAGTGTATTGTATATGTGGAAGGTTGTTTGTAATGTATGATTGGTGGATGTGTGTTATTAGTGTATGATTGGTGGAGTTGGTTTGTAATGTTGATTGGTGGAAGTGTGTTTGTAATGTATGATTGGTGGAAGTGTGTTTGTAATGTATGATTGGTGGAAGGTGTTTGTAATGTATGATTGGTGGAGGTGTGTTTGTAATGTATGTTGGTGGATGGTGTGTTAGTAGTGTATGATTGGTGGAAGGTGTGTTTGTAATGTATGATTGGTGGAAGGTGTGTTTGTAATGTATGATTGGTGGAAGTGTGTTTGTAATTATGATTGGTGGAAGGTGTGTTTGTAATGTATGATTGGTGGAGTGTGTTTGTAATGTATGATTGGTGAAGGTGTATTTGTAATGTATGATTGGTGGAAGGTGTGTTGTAGTGTATGATTGTGGAAGGTGTTTTGTAATGTATGATTGGTGGAAGGTGTGTTTGAATTATGATTGGTGGAAGTGTTTTGTAATGTATGATTGGTGGAGGTGTGTTTGTAATGTATGATTGTGAATGGTATAGTAGTGTATGATTGGTGGAAGGTATGTTTGTAATGTTTGATTGGTGGAGGTGTGTTGTATGTATGATTGGTGGAAGGTATGTTGGTATGTATGATTGGTGAAGGTGTTTTGTAGTTATGATTGATGGAAGGTATGTTTGTAATGTATGAATTGGAAGGTGTGTTGGTAGTGTATGATTGTTGGAAGTTGGTGAGTTGTTTGTAAGTATGATTGGTGGAAGTTGTGTTTGTAATTATGATTGGTGGAAGGTGTATTTGTAATGTATGTTTGGTGGATGGTGTGTTAGTAGTGTATGTTGGTGGAAGTTGTGTTTGTAATGTTTGATTGGTGGAAGTTGTTTGTAATGTATGATTGGTGGAAGGTGTGTTTGAATGTATGATTGGTGGAAGGTGTATTTGTAATGTATGTTTGGTGGATGGTGTGTTATGTAGTGTATAAGTAGTGGAAGGTGTGTTTGTAATGTATGCTTGGTGGCAGGTGTGTTTGTAATGTATGATTGGTGGAATGTGTGTTAGTAGTGTATAAGTAGTGGAAGGTGTGTTTGTAATGTATGATTGGTGGAAGGTGTGTTTGTAGTGTATGATTAGTGGAAGGTATGTTTGTAATGTATGATTGGTGGAATGTGTATTTGTAATGTATGTTTGGTGGATGGTGTGTTTGTAATGTATGATTGGTGGAATGTGTGTTAGTAGTGTATGATTGGTGGAAGTTGTGTTTGTAATGTTTGATTGATGGAAGGTGTGTTTGTAATGTATGATTGGTGGAAGTTGTGTTTGTAATGTTTGATTGGTGGAAGTTGTGTTTGTAATATATGATTGGTGGAAGGTGTATTTGTAATGTATGTTTGGTGGATGGTGTGTTAGTAGTGTATGTTTGGTGGATGGTGTGTTAGTAGTGTATGAATCGTGGAAGGTGTGTTTGTAATGTATGATTGGTGGAAGGTGTGTTTGTAATGTATGATTGGTGGAAGTTGTGTTTGTAATGTTTGATTGGTGGAAGTTGTGTTTGTAATATATGATTGGTGGAAGGTGTATTTGTAATGTATATTTGGTGGATGGTGTATTTGTAATGTATGTTTGGTGGATGGTGTGTTAGTAGTGTATGATTGGTGGAAGGTGTGTTTGCAATATATGATTGGTGGAAGGTGTATTTGTAATGTATGCTTGGTGGCAGGTGTGTTTGTAATGTATGATTGGTGGAATGTGTGTTAGTAGTGTATAAGTAGTGGAAGGTGTGTTTGTAATGTATAATTGGTGGAAGGTGTGTTTGTAGTGTATGATTAGTGGAAGGTATGTTTGCAATATATGATTGGTGGAAGGTGTATTTGTAATGTATGATTGGTGGGAGGTGTGTTTGTAATGTATGATTGGTGGAATGTGTGTTAGTAGTGTATGATTGGTGGAAGTTGTGTTTGTAATGTTTGATTGGTGGAAGGTGTGTTTGTAATGTATGATTGGTGGAAGGTGTGTTTGTAATGTATGATTGGTGGAAGGTGTGTTTGTAATGTATGATTGGTGGAAGTTGTGTTTGTAAAGTATGATTGGTGGAAGTTGTGTTTGTAATATAAGATTGGTGGAAGGTGTATTTGTAATGTATGTTTGGTGGATGGTGTGTTAGCAGTGTATGATTGGTGGAAGGTGTGTTTGTAATGTATGATTGGTGGAAGGTGTGTTTGTAATGTATGATTGGTGGAAGGTGTGTTTGTAATGTATGATTGGCGGAAGTTGTGTTTGTAATGTATGATTGGTGGAAAGTGTATTTGTAATGTATGATTGGTGGGAGGTGTGTTTGTAATGTATGATTGGTGGAAGGTGTGTTGTAATGTATGATTGGTGTAAGATGTGTTTGTAATGTATGATTGGTGGAAGGTGTGTTTGTAATATATGATTGGTGGAAGATGTGTTTGTAATGTATGATTGGTGGAAGGTGTGTTTGTAATGTATGATTGGTGGAAGGTGTATTTGTAATGTATGATTGTTGGGAGGTGTGTTTGTAGAGAATGCTTGGTGATCATTGTATTGACATGCTTTGATTGGTAATCCCTTAGTTGACATTGTTTGAATTATGGTATATCGGTTTTTATGACTCATGCTAATAATTGTTAATCAAGTGACTTCACCATGTTAAATACTTTGATTGGTTGTCAGTGTGTTAACATTTGATTGGTGATGAGTGTGTTGACATCATATGAAGTGTGGTTTGTGTGTTGGTATGATTAATGTTTGTAAATCAAGTGACTGCACCATGTTAAATACTTTGATTGGTTGTCAGTGTGTTATCATTAGATTTGTGATCAGTGTGTTGACATCAAATGAAGTGTGTCTTGTGTGTTGGTATGATTAATGTTTGTAAATCAAGTGACTGCACCATGTTAAATACTTTGATTGGTTGTCATTGTGTTAACAATTGATTAATGATCAGTGTTTTGACATTATTTTAAGTGTGGATTGTGGGTTGGTTTGATTAATGTTTGTAAATCAAGTGACTGTACCATGTTAATTACTTTGATTGGTTGTCAGTGTGTTAACATTTGATTGGTGATCAGTGTGTTAACATTTGATTGGTGATCAGTGTGTTAACATTTGATTGGTGATCAGTGTGTTAGTATTTGATTGGTGATCAGTGTGTTGACATCATTTGAAGTGTGGTTTGTGGGTTGGTATGATTAATGTTTGTAAATCAAGTGAATGTACCATGTTAAATACTTGGTTCACATAATATCAAGTGAATTTTTGTTCTGTTTAAATTTTATACATTTTTCGTTAATAAAGATAGTGAATAAGAATAACAAGAGGCTCAAGAGCCTGAATCGCTCACCTTAATTTTTTGGGTAAAATCTCTCATCAATGATTATTTTGGCTTTTCAATTTATTTAAATGTTCTTTGAATCGTCCTATTTTCTTCAAAAGCAAAAAAAAAATCATTTTCTCCTATGTTCTATTTTAGCCATAGGAGCTATGTTTCTTGACATACAAAGAAATAAAATATTAAATTTATACTAGATACTCTGAAACTCATTTAGCCTAAGTTTGGCTAAAATTGATACAGCAGTTTCAAAGGAGAAGATTTTTTAAAGTAAGTCAACATGATGAACAAATTGTAAAAAAAGTCTTTAAAGGGCAATAACTCCTTAAGGGGTCAATTGACAATTTTGGTCAAATTGACTTATTTGTAGATCTTACTTTGCTTAACATTTTTGCTATAAACAGTTTATCTGTTTCTGCAATATTCAAGATAATAACCAAAAACTGCAAAATTTCTTTAAAATCATCAATTCAGGGGCTTTATACCTGAAAAACCAGTTACCCAATTCGGCTGAAAATTTCAGGACAGGTAGACCTTGACCTAATAAATACTTTAACTTCTTGTCTTATTTTCTCTAAATGCTGGAGTTTTTGAGATATAAGCCAAAAACTGCATTTTACCCGTGTTCTATTTTTAGCCATGACGGCCATGTTTTTTGACGAAATAGAAAATAAAACACAAACTTTATTTTATATACCCTACTGATCATTCAGTTGAAGTTTGGTTGAATTTGGTTTAGTAGTTTTAAAGGAGAAGATTTTTTAAAGTTAGCAAATATGATGAACAAATTGTGAAAAATTGTCATTAAAGGACAATAACCCCTTAAGGGGTCAATTGACAATTTTTGTCATATTGACTTATTTGTAGATCTTACTTTGCTGATCATTTTTGCTGTTTACAGGTTATCTTTATCTATAATAATATTCAAGATAATGACCAAAAACTGCAAAATGTCCTTAAAATTACCAATTAAGTGGCAGCAACCCAACAATGGGTTGTTTGATTCATCTGAAAATTTCAAGGCTGATAGATCTTGACCTAATGAACATTTTTAACCAGGTCAGATTTGCTCTAAATGCTTTCGTTTTTGAGATATAAGCCAAAAACTGCATTTTACCCCCATGTTCTATTTTTAGCCATGGCGGCCATGTTTTTTTCACAAAATGGAAAATAAAACACAATCTTTATTCTAGATACCCTAAGGATCATTCAGCTAAAGTTTGGTTGTAATTGGTTCAGTAGTTTCAGAGGAGAAGATCTTTGAAATAGTTTACGACGACGACTACGGACGGACGATGACGACGGACGCCAACCAATGGCAAAAGATCACATTTCCTTTTAGGAAAGGTGAGCTAAGAATGAATGTTACCTGTTCTGTTTTCTTCCAAGGACTGCATCCTTGATCTATTAAAAATTTTGTCATATCAATATCTCCATTCCCAGCAGCATAATGTAAAGCTCTGTATCCATACTATAACAATAAAAAAATATAAACATGTTAATGGTGTGTGATAATAAATCAAGAGAGGAGTCAAACAATTTATCAAAATGTAAGAAATATAACATTGGGTAGGATAATACACAATTATACTTGTGTATAAACTGATAAATGGTAGATTAAGATATATAAACTAAATATATATTTTCTGATTCAGTTCTACAAAACAAATAAACTAATAGTAAACTTCACTTTATATAAGTCTAACAATTCAAAGTTTAAATATGTGTTGTTCATTTATCATGTCTGATTAACCATTTTATGTTGATTCAGTAGAATAATCAAAGTTTAAAAGAAAATAAAAAAATCAAGAAATATTAAAACGAGTTATATTTTCTGACTCAGTACGAAGAGACAAGAAGAATAAGACCCCACCTTATATATTTCTGTCAAGTATTAGGTCTCCATTTAACCCGTCTGGTTAACAATGATTCTGTAGAATGATCAAAGTTGAAAAGAATACTTTTTTCAAGAAACATTAAAACGAGTTGTATTTTCTGATTCAGTACGAAGAGACAAGAAAAATAAGACCCCACTTTATATAATTCTGTCAAGTAATTGTTATTTTAAAAAAGATGTTTTACATTAGATCTGTAGAATTAACATTATCTGACTAAAGATGTTAACACAACTTGTTCTCATCAACTTCTTATTAAAATCAAATGTTTACAAAATAATTTTTTGTCAGGAAACAAAATAAAACCTTTACTATCTGATTCAGTTCTGTGTTACGAATAAAATGAGACCCCACTTTATATAATTCTAACAAATATTTGTTGTCCATTAAACCTGTCTGATTAACAACATGATTTTGTGTAGATTCTGTATAAAGTGATGTTTGGTCAGAGTAAGGTGATTATATCTATCATTACCCTGTCTGTAGCGTCTAACTGACTGCCGTGAGTGACCAGGTAAGTCACTACCTCCAGGTGTCCTTTCACAGCGGCCGACATTAATGGTGTCATTCCCAACTGTAATATCAACATATAACAGACATCAAAACTTGTGTCATAAACTGGACAATGTTGTGTAATAAATATACACAAAATATATATCACATGAATCAGTGGTCAAAACTGAATAAAATGACCAGTCACACTTGTATTTATATTCTACATAAACAACAAATAAACAACATGTTTTATTGTGAGATGTCAGAACTTTCATCTGAACTGTCAGGTTAAAAAAAAACTTTTTTTATTTAACGTTAAAACAAGTTATATTTTCTGATTCAGTACGAAGAGACAAAAAAATAAGACCCCACTTTATATAATTCTATCAAATATTTGTTATTTTTAAAAGATGTTTTACATTAGATCTGTAGAATTAACATTATCTGACTAAAGATATTAACACAACTTGTTCTCATCAACTTCTTATTAAAATCAGATGTTTACAAAATAATTTTTCATCAGGAAACAAAATAAAACCTTTACTATCTGATTCTGTTCTGTGTTACGAATAAAATGAGACCCCACTTTATATAATTATAACAAATATTTGTTGTCCATTAAACCTGTCTGATTAACAACATGATTTTGTGTAGATTCTGTATAAAGTGATGTTTAGTCAGAGTAAGGTGATTATATCTATCATTACCGGGGATGTGGCCTCTAACTGACTGCCGTGAGTGACCAGGTACGTCACTACCTCCAATTGTCCTCCCCAGGCCGCCAACATTAATGGTGTCCATCCCAACTGTAATATCAACATATAACAGACATCAAAACTTGTGTCATAAACTGGACAATGTTGTGTAATAAATATAAACAAAATATATATCACATGAATCAGTGGTCAAAACTGAATAAAATGACCAGTCACACTTGTATTTATATTCTACATAAACAAAAAAATAAACAACATGTTTTATTGTGAGATGTCAGAACTTCCATCAGAACTGTCAGGTAAAAAAAAAATTTTTTTTTCAAGAAACATTAAAACAAATTATATTTTCTGATTCAGTACGAAGAGAAAAGAAAAATAAGACCCCACTTTATATAATTCTGTCAAGTATTTGTTATTTTTAAAAGATATTTTACATTAGATCTGTAGAATTAACACTATCTGACTAAAGATGTTAAAATAACTTGTTCTCATCAACTTCTCATTAAAATCAGATGTTTACAAAATATTTTTTCGTCAGGAAACAAAATAAAACCTTTACTATCTGATTCAGTTCTGCGTTACGAATAAATGAGGCCCCACTTTATATAATTCTAACAAATATTTGTTGTCCATTAAATCTGTCTGATTAACAACATGATTTTGTGTAGATTCAGTATAAAGTGAGGTTTGGTCAGGGTAAGGTGATTATATCTATCATTACCTCGTCTGTGGCCTCTAACTGACTGCCCTGAGTGACGAAGTACATCACCACCTCCAGGTGTCCTTCCCAAACGGCCAACATTAATGGTGTCTGTCCACTCTGTAATATCAACATATAACAGACATCAAAACTTCTGTCATAAACTGGACAATGTTGTGTAATAAATATAAACAAAATATATATCACATGAATCAGTGGTCAAAACTGAATAAAATGACCAGTCACACTTGTATTTATATTCTACATAAACAACAAATAAAGAACATGTTTTATTGTGAGATGTCAGAACTTCCATCATAACTGTCAGGTTAAAAAAAAAATCTTTTATCAAGAAACATAAACAATATTTATATCAATGGATTCAGCTGGACATGACAATTAAAATGAGACCACACTTCATATAATTCTGTCAAATATTTGTTGTCCATTAAATCTGTCTGATTAACAATGATTCAGTAGAATGGTCAAAGTTAAAAAAAAACAATTTTTCAACAAACATTTGAATAAGTTATATTTTCTGATTCAGTACGAAGAGACAAGAAAAATAAGACCCAACTTTATATAATTCTGTCAAGTATTTGTTATTTTTAAAAGATGTTTTACATTAGATCTATAGAATTAACATTATCTGACTAAAGATGTTAACACAACTTGTTCTCATCAACTTCTCATTAAAATCAGATGTTTACAAATAATTTTTCGTCAGGAAACAAAATTAAACCTTTACTATCTGATTCAGTTCTGTGTTACGAATAAAAAGAGACCCCACTTTATATAATTCTAACAAATATTTGTAATTAAATCTGTCTGATTAACTATGACAAATAAGCAAAATTAAAAAAAAAAATCAAGAAAAATAAAAACGAGTTATTTTTTCTAAGTCAGATTAATGAGACAGGAAAAATAAGACCCCACTTAATATAATTCTAACAAGTATTTAATGCCCATGACACCTGTTGATTAACAGTATTTTGTGTTGATTCAGAATAAAAGCTTAAAAAGAATTCAGTGGTATTTCCATGTAAAATGTTTGTGTGGCATATAAATGAAGAACTTCAATAAGCCGTGTTTTTACTTTTTGTTTGTGTTGCCTATAAATGTGATATTTCACATGTTTGTGAGCAGTATAAGAGTGTCATTGCTTTGTCACTTGTTGGTGTTGAGTGTAAGAGTGTCATTGCTATGTCACATATTGGGGTTGAGTATTAAAGTTTCGATTGGTAAGTCACATATTGGTGTTGAGTATTAGAGTGTTATTGCTATGTCACATAGTGTTGTTGAGTATAAGAGTTTTATTGCTATGTCACATGTTGGATTTGAGTAAAGAGTGTTATTGCTACAATGTGCTATGTCACATGTTTCTGTTTAATATAAGAGTGGTATGGTTACATGATGGTGTAGAGTATAAGAGTGTCAATGGTATGTTATATGATTGTGTTGAGTAGAAGTATCATTGCTATGTCACATGTTGGTGTTGAGGATAAGAGTGTTATTGCTATGTCACATATTGGTGTTGAGTTTAATAGTGTCAATGGTATGGTATATGATTGTGTTGAGTATAAGTATCATTGCTATGTGACATGTTGGTGTTGAGTATAAGAGTGATATGTCACATGTTGGTGTTAAGGAAAATAGGTCAAATGATGATGTTTAGTAAAACTGTCAGTGCTATGCAGATGTTGGTGCTGAGGATAAGCATGTCATGGTTATGTCACATGTTGGTGTTAAGTATAAGAGTGTCATTGCTATGTCACATGTTGGAGTTGAGTATAAGAGTGTTATTGCTATGTCAGGTTGGTGTTGAGTATAAAAGAGTGGTTCTTGTAATGTCACATGTTGGTTTTAGTATGTCATTTCTATGTCACATGTTACCAGGTTACCAATGTCATGCTTAGTATAGGAGTGGTTAATATATGTTGTTCAGTACAGGAGTGGTTAATGTATATGGTACGATCAGATGTGACATGTCATGTTCAGTGCAGAAGTGGTAAATGAATGTTGTATGATCAGGTGTCGCATGTCATGTTCAGTACAGAAGTGGTAAATGAATGTTGTATGTTCAGGTGTCGCATGTCATGTTCACTACAGGAGTTGTAAATGAATGATGTATGTTCAGGTGTCACATGTCATGTTCTGTACAGGAGTGGTAAATGAATGTTGTATGATCAGGTGTCGCATGTCATGTTCAGTACAGAAGTGGTAAATGAATGTTGTATGTTCAGGTGTCGCATGTCATGTTCAGTACAGGGGTTGTAAATGAATGATGTATGATCAGGTGTCACATGTCATGTTCTGTACAGGAGTGGTAAATGAATGTTGTATGATCAGGCGTCGCATGTCATGTTCAATACAGGAGTGGTAAATGAATGTTGTATGCTCAGGTGTCAAATGTCATGTTCTGTACAGAAGAGGTAAATGTATGTTATATGATCAGGTGTCACATGTCATGTTCAGTACAGGAGTTGTGAATGAATGGTGTATGATCAGGTGTCACATGTCATGTTCAGTACAGGAGTGGTCAATGAATGATGTATGATCAGGTGTCAAATGTCATGTTCAGTAGAGGAGTGGTAAATGTATGTCATATGATCAGGTGTCAAATGTCATGTTCAGTGCAGAAGTGGTAAATGAATGATGTATGATCTGGTGTCACATATCATGTTCAGTACAGGAGTGGTGAATGAATGTTGTATGATCAGGTGTCAAATGTCATGTTCAGTAGAGGAGTGGTAAATGTATGTTATATGATCAGTTGTCACATGTCATGTTCAGTATAGGAGTGGTAAATGAATGATGAATGATCAGGTGTCACATATCATGTTCAGTACAGGAGTGGTAAATATGTGTTGTTCAGTACAGGAGTGGTCAATGCATGTTGTATGATCAGATGTCACATGTCATGTTCACTACAGGAGTGGTAAATGAATGTTGTATGATCAGGTGTCACATGTCATGTTCACCACAGGAGTGGTAAATGAATATTGTATGATCAGGTGTCACATGTCATGTTCAGTTCATAAGTGGTCAATGAATGTTGTATGAGCAGGTGTCGCATGTCATGTTCAGTATAGGAGTGGTAAATGTATGTTGTATGATCAGGTGTCACATGTCATGTTCAGTACAGGAGTTGTGAATGAATGGTGTATGATCAGGTGTCACATGTCATGTTCAGTACAGGAGTGGTCAATGAATAATGAATGATCAGGTGTCAAATGTCATGTTCAGGAGAGGAGTGGTAAATGTATGTTATATGATCAGGTGTCACATGTCATGTTCAGTTTAGGAGCGGTAAATGAATGATGTATGATCAGGTGTCACATTTCATTTTCAGTACAGGAGTGGTAAATATGTGTTGTTCAGTACAGAAGTGGTTATTGTATGTTATATGATCAGGTGTCACATGTCAGTTCACTACAGGAGTGGTAAATGAATGATGTATGATCAGGTGTCACATGTCATATTCACTACAAAAGTGTTTTATTATCAGGTGTCACACATACTTGTTCCTATAACATTTGAAATGACATGTAAAATACAGAAATACATGCAATAACCAATATTCATCATGTATAACAACGAATCACTCATAACAAACAAGGGTGATTAATATATAATTGACCTTATGTGTACTGTCATAAGTAAATACCTTTTTATGATCAAATATTTCTACTTCACTTACACTTTCATATTCCAAATTAGCTCCATTCTTCAATGATAATTTTACATCTTTAAGATTTCCCTCCGCAGCAGCTGTCCAAAGTTTCTGTAAGTAAAAGCTTAAGCATTTCTCTCCTGCACATAATAATGTATGATAAATGTATTAATTCAAATTAAGTAAGTAAGTAAGTATATTGGTAATTATAGTGACATGTGTGTTACAATGTTACATTTTTTATTTAACATATTAACAAACTACTTTTTTTATAGTCTGAGTTATTCTGCTTATGATGTCCACTTTTACAGTTTACTTTTCAAATCCAGTGACATCAAGTGACCAAGACAGTGAAATTGCTTTTTGTAATTTTTTTTTCAGAAAAGACAAAAACTTTGAATGCTGTATAATGTATCAGGTTTGCTCCTTGAAATTTTGTCCATTACAATTCTTATAACTGTTGTCATTTGTATTTTCTTCTTTGTTCCCTCTATGAATTCAATGACCTACACACATGTACCTTTCTGTACAGTTTAAAGACAAAAATAGGTCACATGACTATCAAACTTTAAGAAGAAAATCTTACCTCATCCCAATCTTCCATTATATCCTGCAAAAAAAGAATTAAAACCATTTTAAATATTTATATATTAGTTTATAATTCTTTGACTAATATTTTAACCATTGATTTAGGCCATACTTTTTTTATGTAAAGGTTAATGTATCCATCATCTGAGAAGAAGTAAAGGGCTGACAAGGCATACAGACATAAGTTTACTAAAGACAGTTGATTTTATTACCTCCCCTTTAACATGTAATATTGAAGTAAGTTGATTTGATTTTCTCCCCTTGAACATGTTAGACCACCAGACACAATTATATCTATCCAGCTGTTTCACTGACAAGATACATGGTCAAACGGACAGTATATTGAAGTAAAGTTAATTTGATTATCTCCCCTTTAACATGTTAGACCACCAGACACAACATCTGTCCAGCTGTAACACAGACAAGGCACATGGACATATAGACAGTATACTGAAGAAAGTTGATTTGATTATCTCCTCTTTAACATGTAAAACCACAACCACAATATCTGTCCAGTTGTTACACAGACAAGGCACATGGACATATAGACAGTATACTGAAGAAAGTTGATTTGATTATCTCCCCTTTAACATGTAAGACCACCAGACACAACATCTGTCCAGCTGTTACACTGACAAGGCACATGGACATATAGACAGTATACTGAAGAAAGTTGATTTGATTATCTCCCCTTTAACATGTAAAACCACCAGACACAACATCTGTCCAGCTGTTACACAGACAAGAAACATGGACATATAGACAGTATACTGAAGAAAGTTGATTTGATTATCTCCCCTTAACATGTAAGACCACCAGACATAACATCTGTCCTAGCTGTTAACACTGACAAGGCACATGGACATATAGACAGTATACTGAAGAAAGTTGATTTGATTATCTCCCCTTTAACATGTAAAACCACCAGATACAACATCTGTCTAGCTGTTACACACGACAAGGCACATGGACATATAGACAGTATACTGAAGAAATTGATTTGATTATCTCCCCTTTAACATGTTGAGACCACCAAACACAACATCTGTCCAGCTGTTAACTGACAAGGCATCATGGACATATAGACAGTATACTGAAGAAAGTTGATTTGATTATCTCCCCTTTAACATGTAAGACCACCAGACACAACATCTGTCTAGACTGTTACACGACAAGGCACATGGACATATAGACAGTATACTGAAGAAAGTTGATTTGATTATCTCCCCTTTAACATGTATGACCACCAGACACAACATCTGTCCAGCTGTTACACAGACAAGGCATCATGGACATATAGACAGTATACTGAAGAAAGTTGATTTGATTATCCCTCTTTAACATGTTAGAACACCAGACACAAATCTGTCCAGTTGTTACACGACAAGGACATGGACATTCAGACAGTATACTGAAGAAAGTTGATTTGATTATCTCCCTTTAACATGTAAGACCACCAGACACAACATCTGTCCAGCTGTTACACTGACAAGGACATGGACATATAGACAGTATACTGAAGAAAGTTGATTTGATTATCTCCCCTTTAACATGTTAGGACCACCAGACACAACATCTGTCCAGCTGTACACAGACAAGGAACATGGACATATAGACAGTATACTGAAGAAAGTTGATTTGGATTATCTCCCTTTAACATGTTGGACCACAGACACAACATCTGTCTAGCTGTTACACTGACAAGGCACATGGACATTAGACAGTAATACTGAAGAAAGTTGATTTGATTATCTCCCCTTTAACATGTGCCACAGACACAAATCTTCTAGCTGTTACACAGACAAGGCACATGGACTATAGACAGTAACTGAAGAAAGTTGATTTGATTATCTCCCTTTAACTGTTGACCACCAACACAACATCTGTCCAGCTGTTAACAACAAGGCAATGGACATATAGACATATACTGAGAAAGTTGATTTGATTATCCCCTTTAACATGTAAGACCACCAGACAACATTGTCCAGCTGTTACACAGACAGGCACATGGACATTCATATCAAGAAATTATTTGATTTCTCCCCTTAAACTGTAAGAAACTAACATTTCCCAGCGTAAAATGAAAATGGACATATAGACAGTATATGGAAATTGATTTGATTATTCCCCTTTAACATTAAAACCACGATACACTTGTCCACTTTACACCAAAAGGCACATGACAAGACAGTGAAAATGTTTTTGTTATTTTTTACAGAAGACAAAACTAACATATGTCAGCTTTACACTGAAAGCCATGACATATAACATATACTGAAAAAGTTGATTTGATTATCTCCCCTTAAATTAAGACCACACACAACTCTGTCAGTTTAACAAAAAGGCACATGACTATAACTTAAGAAGAAATTTTTATATCTTCCTTAAATGTAAAAAGAAAACATTTCAGTTTTAACAGAAAGCCTGACATATAATTTGAAAATTGATTTGATTTTTTTAAAGTTAGACCACCAGAAAAACTGCCAGCTTTAACATACAAGACATGGATATCAACAGTATATGAAGAAAGTTGATTTGATTTCTCCCCTTAACATGTGACCACCAGACACAAATCTTCCACTGTTCACTGACAAGACATGGACAAAGACAGTATATTGAAGAAAGTTATTTGATTATCTCCCCTTTAACATGTTAGACCACCAGACACAACATCTGTCCAGCTGTAACACAGACAAGGCACATGGACATATAGACAGTATACTGAAGAAAGTTGATTTGATTATCTCCTTTAACATGTAACCACAACCAAAATCTGTCAGTGTTACACAGACAAGGCACATGGACATATAGACAGTATACTGAAGAAAGTTGATTTGATTATCTCCCCTTTAACATGTAGACCACCAGACACAACATCTGTCCAGCTGTTACACGACAAGGCACATGGACATATAGACAGTATACTGAAGAAAGTTGATTTGATTATCTCCCCTTTAACATGTAAACCACCAGACACAACATCTGTCCAGCTGTTAACAGACAAGGACATGGACATATAGACAGTATACTGAAGAAAGTTGATTTGATTATCTCCCCTTTAACATGTAAGACCACCAGACACAACATCTGTCAGCTGTTACACGACAAGGCACATGGACATATAGACAGTATACTGAAGAAAGTTGATTTGATTATCTCCCCTTTAACATGTAAGACCACCAGACACAACATCTGTCAGCTGTTACACGACAAGGCACATGGACATATAGACAGTATACTGAAGAAATTGATTTGATTATCCCCCTTTAACATGTTAGACCACCAGACACAACATCTGTCCAGCTGTTACACGACAAGGCTACATGGACATATGACAGTATACTGAAAAAGTTGATTTGATTATCTCCTTTAAATGTAAGACACCAGACATACATCTGTCAGCTGTTACACGACAAGGCATGGACATATAGACAGTATACTGAAGAAGTTGATTTGATTATCTCCCCTTTAAATGTGACCACCAACAAACATTTAGCTTTACAACCAGACAAGGCAATGGACATATAGACAGTATACTGAAGAAAGTTGATTTGATTATCTCCCTTTAACATGTAAAACACAGAAAATTGTCCAGCTGTTACACAGACAAGGACATGGACATTAGACAGTATACTGAAGAAAGTTGATTTGATTATCTCCCCTTTAACTGTAGACACAGACACAACATCTGTCCAGCTGTTAACAAAGGCACATGGACATATAGACAGTATACTGAAGAAAGTGATTTGATTATCTCCCTTTAACATGTAAAAGACACAACATTTAGCTGTTCACAGAAGAAATCATTGACATATATGAAAAATTGATTGGATATTTTTAACATTAAGACCACCAGACAAAATCTGTCAGCTGTTACAAGACAGGAATGACATAACAGTATATGAAGAAGTTGATTTGATTATCTCCCCTTAACATGTAAGACCACCAGACCAAATCTTCAGCTGTCACAGACAAGGACATGGACAATAGACAGTATATGAAGAAAGTTGATTTGATTATCTCCCCTTTAACATGTGACCACCAACACAACATCTGTCCAGCTGTTACACAGACAAGGCAATGGACATATAGACAGTATACTGAAGAAAGTTGATTTGATTATCTCCCTTTAACATGTAAACCACAACAAACATCTGTCCAGCTGTTACACAGACAAGGCACATGGACATATAGACAGTATACTGAAGAAAGTTGATTTGATTATCTCCCCTTTAACATGTAAGACCACCAGACAAACATCTGTCCAGCTGTTACACGACAAGGCACATGGACATATGACAGTATACTGAAGAAAGTTGATTTGATTATCTCCCTTTAACATGTAAAACCCCAGAACAACATCTGTCCAGCTGTTACACGACAAGACATGGACATATAGACAGTATACTGAAGAAAGTTGATTTGATTATCCCCTTTAACATGTAGACCACCAACACAACATCTGTCCAGCTGTTAACGACAAGGCACATGGACATATAGACAGTATACTGAAGAAAGTGATTTGATTATCTCCCCTTTAACATGTAAGACCACCAGACACAACATCTGTCACTGTTACACAGACAAGGCACATGGACATATAGACAGTATACTGAAGAAATTGATTTGATTATCTCCCTTTAACATGTGACCACCAACACAACATCTGTCCAGTGTTACACGACAAGGCACATGGACATATAGACAGTATACTGAAGAAAGTTGATTTGATTATCCCCTTAACATGTAAACACCAGACACAACATCTGTCCAGCTGTTACACGACAAGGACATGGACATTAGACAGTATACTGAAGAAAGTTGATTGATTATCTCCCTTTAACATGTGACCACCAACACAACATCTGTCCACTGTTACACGACAAGGAATGGACATATAGACAGTATACTGAAGAAAGTTGATTTGATTACTCCCCTTTAACATGTACCACAGACACAAATCTGTCAGTGTACACAGACAAGGCACATGGACATATAGACAGTATACTGAAGAAAGTTGATTTGATTATCTCCCTTTAACATGTGACCACCAGACACAACATCTTCAGCTGTTACACTGACAAGGACATGGACCTTAGACAGTATACTGAAGAAAGTTGATTTGATTATCTCCCTTTAACATGTACCAACGACACAACATCTGTCAGCTGTACACAGACAAGACATGGACATATAGACAGTATACTGAAGAAGTTGATTGATTATCTCCCCTTTACTGTAGACCACCAGACACAACATCTGTCCAGCTTTAACGACAAGGCACATGGACATATAGACAGTATACTGAAGAAAGTTGATTTGATTATCTCCCTTTAACATGTAAGACCACCAGACACAACATCTGTCAGCTGTTACACAGACAAGGCACATGACATATAGACAGTATACTGAAGAAAGTTGATTTGATTATCTCCCTTTAACATGTGACCACCAAACACAACATCTGTCCAGCTGTTAACGACAAGGCACATGGACATATAGACAGTTACTGAAGAAAGTTGATTTGATTATCTCCCCTTTAACATGTAAGACCACCAGACACAACATCTGTCCAGCTGTTACACAGACAAGGCACATGGACATATAGACAGTATACTGAAAAAGTTGATTGATATCATTCCCTTTAACATGTAAGACCACAGACAAACATCTGTCCAGCGTATACACAGACAAGCACATGGACATATAGACAGTATACTGAAGAAAGTTGATTTGATTATCTCCCTTTAACATGTAAGACACCAACATACTCATGTACCTACACATAGCTGTTACACAGACAAGGCACATGGACATATAGACAGTATACTGAAGAAAGTTGATTTGATTATCTCCCTTTAACATGTAAGACCACCAGACACAACATCTGTCCAGCTGTTACACAGACAAGGCACATGGACATATAGACAGTATACTGAAGAAAGTTGATTTGATTATCTCCCTTTAACTTGTTAGACCACCAGACACAACATCTGTCCAGCTGTTAAACAGACAAGGCACATGGACATATAGACAGTATACTGAAGAAAGTTGATTTGATTATCTCCCCTTTAACATGTTGGACCACCAAACACAACATCTGTCCAGCTGTTACACAGACAAGGCATATGGACATATAGACAGTATACTGAAGAAAGTTGATTTGATTATCTCCCCTTTAACATGTAAGACCACCAGACATAACATCTGTCCAGCTGTTACACAGACAAGGCACATGGACATTAGACAGTATACTGAAGAAAGTTGATTTGATTATCTCCCCTATAACATGTAAGACCACCAGACATAACATCTGTCCAGCTGTAACACAGACAAGGCACATGGACATATGGACAGTATACTGAAGAAAGTTGATTTGATTATCTCCCCTTTAACATGTAAAACCACCAGATACAACATCTGTCCAGCTGTTACACCGACAAGGCACATGGACATATAGACAGTATACTGAAGAAAGTTGATTTGATTATCTCCCCTTTAACATGTGAGACCACCAAACACAACATCTGTCCAGCTGTTAAACTGACAAGGCACATGGACATATAGACAGTATACTGAAGAAAGTTGATTTGATTATCTCCCCTTTAACATGTAAGACCACCAGACACAACATCTGTCCAACTGTTACACCGACAAGGCACTTGGACATATAGACAGTATACTGAAGAAAGTTGATTTGATTATCTCCCTTTAACATGTAAGACCACCAGACACAACATCTGTCCAGCTGTTACACCGACAAGGCACATGGACATATAGACAGTATACTGAAGAAAGTTGATTTGATTATCCCCCTTTAACATGTTAGAACACCAGACACAACATCTGTCCAGCTGTACACTGACAAGGTACATGGACATTCAGACAGTATACTGAAGAAAGTTGATTAGATTATCTCTCCTTTAACATGTAAGACCACCAGACACAACATCTGTCCATCTGTTACACTGACAAGGTACATGGACATATAGACAGTATACTGAAGAAAGTTGATTTGATTATCTCCCCTTTAACATGTTGGACCACCAGACACAACATCTGTCTAGCTGTAACACAGACAAGGCACATGGACATATAGACAGTATACTGAAGAAAGTTGATTTGATTATCTACCCTTTAACATGTTGGACCAACAGACACAACATCTGTCTAGCTGTTACACTGACAAGGTACATGGACCTTCAGACAGTATACTGAAGAAAGTTGATTTGATTATCTCCCTTTAACATGTTGGGCCAACAGACACAACATCTGTCTAGCTGTGACACAGACAAGGCACATGGACATATAGACAGTATACTGAAGAAAGTTGATTTGATTATCTCCCTTTAACTTGTTAGACCACCAGACACAACATCTGTCCAGCTGTTAAACAGACAAGGCACATGGACATATAGACAGTATACTGAAGAAAGTTGATTTGATTATCTCCCCTTTAACATGTAAGACCACCAGACACAACATCTGTCCAGCTGTTACACAGACAAGGCACATGGACATATAGACAGTATACTGAAGAAAGTTGATTTGATTATCTCCCTTTAACATGTGAGACCACCAAACACAACATCTGTCCAGCTGTTAAACTGACAAGGCACATGGACATATAGACAGTATACTGAAGAAAGTTGATTTGATTATCACCCCTTTAACATGTAAGACCACCAGACACAACATCTGTCCAGCTGTTACACAGACAAGGCACATGGACATATGGACAGTATACTGAACAAAGTTGATTTGAGTATCTTCCCTTTAACATGTAAGACACCAGACATAACATCTGTCCAGCTGTTACACAGACAAGGCACATGGACATATAGACAGTATACTGAAGAAAGTTGATTTGATTATCTCCCCTTTAACATGTAAGACACCAGACATAAATCTGTCCAGCTGTTACACATACAATGTTACACAGACAAGGCACATGGACATATAGACAGTATACTGAAGAAAGTTGATTTGATTATCTCCCCTTTAACATGTAAGACACCAGACACAACATCTGTCCAGCTGTTACACAGACAAGGCACATGGACATATAGACAGTATACTGAAGAAAGTTGATTTGATTATCTCCCCTTTAACTTGTTAGACCACCAGACACAACATCTGTCCAGCTGTTAAACAGACAAGGCACATGGACATATAGACAGTATACTGAAGAAAGTTGATTTGATTATCTCCCTTAACATGTTAGACCACCAGACACAACATCTGTCCAGCTGTTACACAGACAAGGCTAATGGACATATAGACAGTATACTGAAGAAAGTTGATTTGATTATCTCCCCTTTAACATGTAAACCACCAGATGCAACATCTGTCCAGCTGTTACACCGACAAGGCACATGGACATATAGACAGTATACTGAAGAAAGTTGATTTGATTTCCCCCTTTAACATGTAGACACCAGACAAACATCTGTCAGCTGTTACACGACAAGGACATGGACATTAGACAGTATACTGAAGAAAGTTGATTATTATCCCCTTTAACATGTAAGACACCAGACACAACATCTGTCCACTTTACACTGACAAGGTACATGGACATTAGACAGTATACTGAAGAAAGTTGATTTGATTATTCCCTTTAACATGTGACCACCAACACAACATCTGTCACTGTAACACGACAGGACATGGACATATAGACAGTATACTGAAGAAATTGATTTGATTATCTCCCTTTACATGTTGACCAACAGACACAACATCTGTCAGCTGTTACACTGACAAGGTACATGGACCTTCAGACAGTATACTGAAGAAGTTGATTTGATTATCTCCCCTTTAACATGTGGCCAACAGACACAACATCTGTCTAGCTGTGACACAGACAAGGCACATGGAATATAGACAGTATACTGAAGAAAGTTGATTTGATTATCTCCCTTTAACTTGTTAGACCACAGACACAACATCTGTCAGCTGTTAAACAGACAAGGCACATGGACATATAGACAGTATACGAAGAAAGTTGATTTGATTATTCCCTTTAACATGTAAGACCACCAGACACAACATCTGTCCAGCTGTTACACAGACAAGGCACATGGACATATAGACAGTATACTGAAGAAAGTTGATTTGATTATCTCCCTTTAACATGTGAGACCACCAAACACAACATCTGTCCAGCTGTTAAACTGACAAGGCACATGGACATATAGACAGTATACTGAAGAAAGTTGATTTGATTATCTCCCCTTTAACATGTAAGACCACCAGACACAACATCTGTCCAGCTGTTAAACTGACAAGGCACATGGACATATAGACAGTATACTGAAGAAAGTTGATTTGATTATCTCCCCTTTAACATGTAAGACCACCAGACACAACATCTGTCCAGCTGTTACACGACAAGGCACATGGACATATAGACAGTATACTGAAGAAAGTTGATTTGATTATCCCCCTTTAAAAAAAAAGGGACACAACATCTGTCCAGCTGTTACACTGACAAGGTACATGGACATTCAGACAGTATACTGAAGAAAGTTGATTGATTATCTCCCTTTAACATGTAAGACCACCAGACACAACATCTGTCAGCTGTTACACTGACAAGGTACATGGACATATAGACAGTATACTGAAGAAAGTTGATTTGATTATCTCCCTTTAACATGTTGACCACCAGACACAACATCTGTCTAGCTGTAACACAGACAAGGCACATGGACATATAGACAGTATACTGAAGAAAGTTGATTTGATTATCTCCCCTTTAACATGTTGGACCAACAGACACAACATCTGTCCAGCTGTTACACGACAAGGACATGGACCTTAGACAGTATACTGAAGAAAGTTGATTTGATTATCTCCCCTTTAACATGTTGACCAACAGACACAACATCTGTCCAGCTGTTACACAGACAAGGCACATGGACATATAGACAGTATACTGAAGAAAGTTGATTTGATTATCTCCCCTTTAACTGTTAGACCACCAGACACAACATCTGTCCAGCTGTTAAACAGACAAGGCACATGGACATATAGACAGTATACTGAAGAAAGTTGATTTGATTATCTCCCCTTTAACATGTAAGACCACCAGACACAACATCTGTCCAGCTGTTACACAGACAAGGCACATGGACATATAGACAGTATACTGAAGAAAGTTGATTTGATTATCTCCCCTTTAACATGTGAGACACCAAACACAACATCTGTCCAGCTGTTAACTGACAAGGCACATGGACATATAGACAGTATACTGAAGAAAGTTGATTTGATTATCTCCCTTTAACATGTAAGACCACCAGACACAACATCTGTCCAGCTGTTAACACAGACAAGGCACATGGACATATGACAGTATACTGAAGAAAGTTGATTTGATTATCTCCCTTTAACATGTGAGACCACCAAACACAACATCTGTCCAGCTGTTAAACTGACAAGGCACATGGACATATAGACAGTATACTGAAGAAAGTTGATTTGATTATCTCCCCTTTAACATGTAAGACCACCAGACACAACATCTGTCCAGCTGTTACACAGACAAGGCACATGGACATATGACAGTATACTGAACAAAGTTGATTTGAGTATCTTCCCTTTAACATGTAAGACCACCAGACATAACATCTGTCCAGCTGTTACACAGACAAGGCACATGGACATATAGACAGTATACTGAAGAAAGTTGATTTGATTATCTCCCTTTAACATGTAAGACCACCAGACATAACATCTGTCCAGCTGTACACATACAATGTTACACAGACAAGGCACATGGACATATAGACAGTATACTGAAGAAAGTTGATTTGATTATCTCCCCTTTAACATGTAAGACCACCAGACACAACATCTGTCCAGCTGTTACACAGACAAGGCACATGGACATATAGACAGTATACTGAAGAAAGTTGATTTGATTATCTCCCTTTAACTTGTTAGACCACCAGACACAACATCTGTCCAGCTGTTAAACAGACAAGGCACATGGACATATAGACAGTATACTGAAGAAAGTTGATTTGATTATCCCCTTTAACATGTTGGACCACCAAACACAACATCTGTCCAGCTGTTACACAGACAAGGCATATGGACATATAGACAGTATACTGAAGAAAGTTGATTTGATTATCTCCCTTTAACATGTAAGACCACCAGACATAACATCTGTCCAGCTGTTACACAGACAAGGCACATGGACATATAGACAGTATACTGAAGAAAGTTGATTTGATTATCTCCCTATAACATGTAAGACCACCAGACATAACATCTGTCCAGCTGTAACACAGACAAGGCACATGGACATATGGACAGTATACTGAAGAAAGTTGATTTGATTATCTCCCTTTAACATGTAAAACCACCAGATACAACATCTGTCAGCTGTTACACGACAAGGCACATGGACATATAGCAGTATACTGAAGAAAGTTGATTTGATTATCTCCCTTTAACATGTGAGACCACCAAACACAACATCTGTCCAGCTGTTAAACTGACAAGGCACATGGACATATAGACAGTATACTGAAGAAAGTTGATTTGATTATCTCCCTTTAACATGTAAGACCACCAGACACAACATCTGTCCAACTGTTACACCGACAAGGCACTTGGACATATAGACAGTATACTGAAGAAAGTTGATTTGATTATCTCCCCTTTAACATGTAAGACCACCAGACACAACATCTGTCCAGCTGTTACACCGACAAGGCACATGGACATATAGACAGTATACTGAAGAAAGTTGATTTGATTATCCCCCTTTAACATGTTAGAACACCAGACACAACATCTGTCCAGCTGTTACATGACAAGGTACATGGACATTCAGACAGTATACTGAAGAAAGTTGATTAGATTATCTCTCCTTTAACATGTAAGACCACCAGACACAACATCTGTCCATCTGTTACACTGACAAGGACATGGACATATAGACAGTATACTGAAGAAAGTTGATTTGATTATCTCCCCTTTAACATGTAAGACCACCAGACACAACATCTGTCCAGCTGTTACACAGACAAGGCACATGGACATATAGACAGTATACTGAAGAAAGTTGATTTGATTATCTCCCCTTTAACATGTGAGACCACCAACACAACATCTGTCCAGCTGTTAAACTGACAAGGCACATGGACATATAGACAGTATACTGAAGAAAGTTGATTTGATTATCTCCCCTTTAACATGTAGACCACCAGACACAACATCTGTCCAGCTGTTACACAGACAAGGCACATGGACATATAGACAGTATACTGAAGAAAGTTGATTTGATTATCTCCCTTTAACATGTAAGACCACCAGACATAACATCTGTCCAGCTGTTACACAGACAAGGCACATGGACATATAGACAGTATACTGAAGAAAGTTGATTTGATTATCTCCCCTTAACATGTAAGACCACCAGACACAACATCTGTCCAGTACTGTTACACAGACAAGGCACATGGACATATAGACAGTATACTGAAGAAAGTTGATTTGATTATCTCCCCTTTAACAACATGCAAGACAACCAGACACAACATCTGTCCAGCTGTTAAACTGACAAGGCACATGGACATATAGACAGTATACTGAAGAAAGTTGATTTGATTATCTCCCCTTTAACATGTAAGACCACCAGACATAACATCTGTCCAGCTGTTACACATACAATGTTACACAGACAAGGCACATGGACATATAGACAGTATACTGAAGAAAGTTGATTTGATTATCTCCCCTTTAACATGTAAGACCACCAGACACAACATCTGTCCAGCTGTTACACAGACAAGGCACATGGACATATAGACAGTATACTGAAGAAAGTTGATTTGATTATCTCCCCTTTAACATGTTAGACCACCAGACACAACATCTGTCCAGCTGTTACACAGACAAGGCACATGGACATATAGACAGTATACTGAAGAAAGTTAATTTAATTATCTCCCCTTTAACATGTAAGACCACCAGATACAACATCTGTCCAGCTGTTACACCGACAAGGCACATGAACATATAGACAGTATACTGAAGTAAGTTGATTTGATTATCTCCCCTTTAACATGTTAGACCACCAGACACAATATCTGTCTAGCTGTTACAGACAAGGAACATGGACAATAGACAGTATACTGAAGAAAGTTGATTTGATTATCTCCCCTTTAACATGTAAGACCACCAGATACAACATCTGTCTAGCTGTAACACAGACACGGCACATGGACATATAGACAGTATACTGAAGAAAGTTGATTTGATTATCTCCCCTTTAACATGTAAGGCCACCAGACACAACATCTGTCTAGCTGTTAAACTTACAAGGCACATGGACATATAGACAGTATACTGAAGAAAGTTAATTTGATTATCTCCCCTTTAACATGTAAGACAACCAGACACAACATCTGTCCAGCTGTTAAACTGACAAGGCACATGGACATATAGACAGTATACTGAAGAAAGTTGATTTGATTATCTCCCCTTTAACATGTAGACCACCAGACATAACATCTGTCCAGCTGTTACACATACAATGTTACACAGACAAGGCACATGGACATATAGACAGTATACTGAAGAAGATGATTTGATTATCTCCCCTTTAACATGTAAGACCACCAGAACAACATCTGTCCAGCTGTTACACAGACAAGGCACATGGACATATAGACAGTATACTGAAGAAAGTTGATTTGATTATCTCCCCTTTAACATGTTAGACCACCAGACACAACATCTGTCCAGCTGTTACACAGACAAGGAACATGGACATATAGACAGTATACTGAAGAAAGTTGATTTAATTATCTCCCCTTTAAACATGTAAGACCACCAGATACAACATCTGTCCAGCTGTTACACCGACAAGGCACATGAACATATAGACAGTATACTGAAGTAAGTTGATTTGATTATATCCCCTTTAACATGTTAGACCACCAGACACAATATCTGTCTAGCTGTTACAGACAAGGAACATGGACATATAGACAGTATACTGAAGAAAGTTGATTTGATTATCTCCCCTTTAACATGTAAGACCACCAGATACAACATCTGTCCAGCTGTGACACAAACAAGGCACATGGACATATAGACAGTATACTGAAGAAAGTTGATTTGATTATCCCCCCTTTAACATGTAAGGACCACCAGACACAACATCTGTCTAGCTGTTAAACTGACAAGGCCACATGGACATATATTCAGTATACTGAAGAAAGTTGATTTGATTATCTCCCTTTTAACATGTAAGACAACCAGACACAACATCTGTCAGCTGTTAAACTGACAAGGCACATGGACATATAGACAGTATACTGAAGAAAGTTGATTTGATTATCTCCCCTTTAACATGTTGAACCAACCAGACACAACATCTGTCTAGCTGTAACACAGACAAGGCACATGGACATATAGACAGTATACTGAAGAAAATTGATTTGATTATCTCCCCTTTAACATGTTGGACCAACAGACACAACATCTGTCTAGCTGTAACACAGACACGGCACATGGACATATAGACAGTATACTGAAGAAAGTTGATTTGATTATCTCCCCTTTAACATGTAAGGACAACCAGACACAACATCTGTCCAGCTGTTAAACTGACAAGGCACATGGACATATAGACAGTATACTGAAGAAAGTTGATTTGATTATCTCCCCTTTAACATGTAAGACCACCAGACATAACATCTGTCCAGCTGTTACACATACAATGTTACACAGACAAGGCACATGGACATATAGACAGTATACTGAAGAAAGTTGATTTGATTATCTCCCCTTTAACATGTAAGACCACCAGACACAACATCTGTCCAGCTGTTACACAGACAAGGCACATGGACATATAGACAGTATACTGAAGAAAGTTGATTTAATTATCTCCCCTTTAACATGTAAGACCACCAGATACAACATCTGTCCAGCTGTTACACCGACAAGGCACATGAACATATAGACAGTATACTGAAGTAAGTTGATTTGATTATCTCCCCTTTAACATGTTAGACCACCAGACACAATATCTGTCTAGCTGTTACAGACAAGGAACATGGACATATAGACAGTATACTGAAGAAAGTTGATTTGATTATCTCCCCTTTAACATGTAAGACCACCAGATACAACATCTGTCTAGCTGTAACACAGACACGGCACATGGACATATAGACTGTATACTGAAGAAAGTTGATTTGATTATCTCCCCTTTAACATGTAAGACCACCAGACACAACATCTGTCTAGCTGTTAAACTTACAAGGCACATGGACATATAGACAGTATACTGAAGAAAGTTGATTTGATTATCTCCCCTTTAACATGTAAGACAACCAGACACAACATCTGTCCAGCTGTTAAACTGACAAGGCACATGGACATATAGACAGTATACTGAAGAAAGTTGATTTGATTATCTCCCCTTTAACATGTAAGACCACCAGACATAACATCTGTCCAGCTGTTTTTTTTTTTTTTTTTTTTTTTTTTTTTTTTTTTTTTTTTTTTTTTTTTTTTTTTTTTTTTTTTTTTTTTTTTTTTTTTTTTTTTTTTTTTTTTTTTTTTTTTTTTTTTTTTTTTTTTGATTTGATTATCTCCCCTTTAACATGTTAGGACCACCAGACACAACATCTGTCTAGCTGTAACACAGACAAGGCACATGGACATATAGACAGTATACTGAAGAAAGTTGATTTGATTATCTCCCTTTAACATGTTAGACCACCAGACACAACATCTGTCCAGCTGTTAAACAGACAAGGCACATGGACATATAGACAGTATACTGAAGAAAGTTGATTTGATTATCTCCCCTTTAACATGTAACCACCAGACACAACATCTGTCAGCTGTTACACAGACAAGGCACATGGACATATAGACAGTATACTGAAGAAAGTTGATTTGATTATCTCCCCTTTAACATGTAGACCACCAACACAACATCTGTCAGCTGTTACACAGACAAGGCACATGGACATATAGACAGTATACTGAAGAAAGTTGATTTAATTATCTCCCCTTTAACATGTAAGACCACCAGATACAACATCTGTCCAGCTGTTACACCGACAAGGCACATGAACATATAGACAGTATACTGAAGTAAGTTGATTTGATTATCTCCCCTTTAACATGTTAGACCACCAGACACAATATCTGTCTAGCTGTTACAGACAAGGAACATGGACATATAGACAGTATACTGAAGAAAGTTGATTTGATTATCTCCCCTTTAACATGTAAGACCACCAGATACAAACATCTGTCTAGCTGTAACACAGACACGGCACATGGACATATAGACTGTATACTGAAGAAAGTTGATTTGATTATCTCCCCTTTAACATGTAAGACCACCAGACACAACATCTGTCTAGCTGTTAAACTTACAAGGCACATGGACATATAGACAGTATACTGAAGAAAGTTGATTTGATTATCTCCCCTTTAACATGTAAGACAACCAGACACAACATCTGTCCAGCTGTTAAACTGACAAGGCACATGGACATATAGACAGTATACTGAAGAAAGTTGATTTGATTATCTCCCCTTTAACATGTAAGACCACCAGACATAACATCTGTCCAGCTGTTACACATACAATGTTACACAGACAAGGCACATGGACATATAGACAGTATACTGAAGAAAGTTGATTTGATTATCTCCCCTTTAACATGTAAGACCACCAGACACAACATCTGTCCAGCTGTTACACAGACAAGGCACATGGACATATAGACAGTATACTGAAGAAAGTTGATTTGATTATCTCCCCTTTAACATGTAAGACCACCAGACACAACATCTGTCTAGCTGTTAAACTGACAAGGCACATGGACATATATTCAGTATACTGAAGAAAGTTGATTTGATTATCTCCCTTTTAACATGTAAGACAACCAGACACAACATCTGTCCAGCTGTTAAACTGACAAGACACATGGACATATAGACAGTATACTGAAGAAAGTTGATTTGATTATCTCCCCTTTAACATGTTGGACCAACAGACACAACATCTGTCTAGCTGTAACACAGACAAGGCACATGGACATATAGACAGTATACTGAAGAAAATTGATTTGATTATCTCCCCTTTAACATGTTGGACCAACAGACACAACATCTGTCTAGCTGTAACACAGAAACGGCACATGGACATATAGACAGTATACTGAAGAAAGTTGATTTGATTATCTCCCCTTTAACATGTAAGACAACCAGACACAACATCTGTCCAGCTGTTAAACTGACAAGGCACATGGACATATAGACAGTATACTGAAGAAAGTTGATTTGATTCTCTCCCCTTTAACATGTAAGACCACCAGACACAACATCTGTCCAGCTGTTAAACTGACAAGGCACATGGACATATAGACAGTATATAGAATTAAATTGATTTGATTATCTCCCTTTTAACTTGTTAGACCACCAGACACAACATCTGTCCTGCTGTTACACAGACAAGGCACATGGACATATAGACAGTATACTGAAGAAAGTTGATTTGATTATCTCCCCTTTAACATGTAAGACCAACAGACACAATATCTGTCTAGCTGTAACACAGACAAGGCACATGGACATATAGACAGTATATATAATTAAATTGATTTGATTATCTCCCCTTTATCATGTTAGACCAGCAACAATATCTGTCTAGCTGTTACACTGACAAGGTACACGGACATACAGACAGTATACTGAAGTAAGTTGATTTGATTATCTCCCCTTTAACATGTTAGACCAGCAGACACAATATCTGTCCAGCTGTTTTACTGACAAGGCACATGGACATATAGACTGTATATTGAAGTAAGTTGATTTGATTATCTCCCTTTTAACATGTAAGACAACCAGACACAACATCTGTCCAGCTGTTAAACTGACAAGGCACATGGACATATAGACAGTATACTGAAGAAAATTGATTTAATTATCTCCCCTTTAACATGTTGGACCAACAGACACAACATCTGTCTAGCTGTAACACAGACAAGGCACATGGACATATAGACAGTATACTGAAGAAAATTGATTTGATTATCTCCCCTTTAACATGTTGGACCAACAGACACAACATCTGTCTAGCTGTAACACAGACACGGCACATGGACATATAGACAGTATACTGAAGAAAGTTGATTTGATTATCTCCCCTTTAACATGTAAGACCACCAGACACAACATCTGTCTAGCTGTTAAACTGACAAGGCACATGGACATATAGACAGTATACTGAAGAAAGTTGATTTGATTATCTCCCCTTTAACATGTAAGACAACCAGACACAACATCTGTCCAGCTGTTAAACTGACAAGGCACATGGACATATAGACAGTATACTGAAGAAAGTTGATTTGATTCTCTCCCCTTTAACATGTAAGACCACCAGACACAACATCTGTCCAGCTGTTAAACTGACAAGGCACATGGACATATAGACAGTATATAGAATTAAATTGATTTGATTATCTCCCTTTTAACTTGTTAGACCACCAGACACAACATCTGTCCAGCTGTTACACAGACAAGGCACATGGACATATAGACAGTATACTGAAGAAAGTTGATTTGATTATCTCCCCTTTAACATGTAAGACCAACAGACACAATATCTGTCTAGCTGTAACACAGACAAGGCACATGGACATATAGACAGTATATAGAATTAAATTGATTTGATTATCTCCCCTTTATCATGTTAGACCAGCAACAATATCTGTCTAGCTGTTACACTGACAAGGTACACGGACATACAGACAGTATACTGAAGTAAGTTGATTTGATTATCTCCCCTTTAACATGTTAGACCAGCAGACACAATATCTGTCCAGCTGTTTTACTGACAAGGCACATGGACATATAGACTGTATATTGAAGTAAGTTGATTTGATTATCTCCCTTTTAACATGTAAGACAACCAGACACAACATCTGTCCAGCTGTTAAACTGACAAGGCACATGGACATATAGACAGTATACTGAAGAAAATTGATTTGATTATCTCCCCTTTAACATGTTGGACCAACAGACACAACATCTGTCTAGCTGTTAAACTGACAAGGCACATGGACATATAGACAGTATACTGAAGAAAGTTGATTTGATTATCTCCTCTTTAACATGTAAGACCACCAGACACAACATCTGTCCAGCTGTTAAACTGACAAGGCACATGGACATATAGACAGTATACTGAAGAAAGTTGATTTGATTATCTCCCCTTTAACATGTAAGACAACCAGACACAACATCTGTCCAGCTGTTAAACTGACAAGGCACATGGACATATAGACAGTATACTGAAGAAAGTTGATTTGATTATCTCCCCTTTAACATGTAAGACCACCAGACACAACATCTGTCCAGCTGTTACACTGACAAGGCACATGGACATATAGACAGTATATAGAATTAAATTGATTTGATTATCTCCCCTTTAACTTGTTAGACCACCAGACACAACATCTGTCCAGCTGTTACACAGACAAGGCACATGGACATATAGACAGTATACTGGAGAAAGTTGATTTGAATATCTCCCCTTTAACATGTAAGACCAACAGACACAATATCTGTCTAGCTGTAACACAGACAAGGCACATGGACATATAGACAGTATATAGAATTAAATTGATTTGATTATCTCCCCTTTATCATGTTAGACCAGCAACAATATCTGTCTAGCTGTTACACTGACAAGGTACACGGACATACAGACAGTATACTGAAGTAAGTTGATTTGATTATCTCCCCTTTTACATGTTAGACCAGCAGACACAATATCTGTCCAGCTGTTTTACTGACAAGGCACATGGACATATAGACTGTATATTGAAGTAAGTTGATTTGATTATCTCCCCTTTAACATGTAAGACCAGCAGACACAATATCTGTCCAGCTGTTTCACCGACAAGGTACACATACATATAGACAGTATATTGAAGTAAATTAATTTGATTATCTCCCCTTTAACATGTTAGACCCCCTGAAACATCATCTATCCAGCTGTTACACTGACAAGGCACATGGTCAAACGGACAGTATATAGAAGTAAGTTAATTTGATTGTCTCCCCTTTAACATGTTAGACCAGAAACAATATCTGTCCAGCTGTTACACTGACAAGGCACACAGTCATATAGACAGTATATTGAAGTAAATTAATTTGATTATCTCCCCTTTAACATGTTAGACCACCGGAACCAATATCTGTCCAGCCGTTACACTGACAAGGTACATGGACATATAGACAGTATATAGAATTAAATTGATTTGATTATCTCCCCTTTATCATGTTAGACCAGCAACAATATCTATTTAGCTGTTACACTGACAAGGCACATGGACATATGCACAGTATATTGAAGAAAGTTAATTTGAGTATCTCCCCTTTAGCATGTTTCGATCACCAGAAATAATGTCTGTTTAGCTGTTGCGCTGACAATGGGTTTTTTTATTGGCTCGTGCCATCAAAGCTAATAAGATATTATACATTACGTATGAAAAGACTTGATGTAGTGAATGTCCAAAAAGAGACACTTACATCTATACATCAGATATATTATTAGTTACATAGTGTGTTAGTGACCTAATATGATAATACAGGGTCAGTAAATTCCATATGGGTTGAGAGCGAAGCTCGAACCCCATATGGAATTTACTTACCCTTTATATATCATATTAGGTCATTAGCACACTATGTAACGAATTTATCTTACCGACTATATTGTTGAATTAAGACTTCTGTGAAAGTACTTTAATTCGTGGGTATCAACTTTCGTGGTTTGAGCAATATTTACATGTTCGTGGGTTTTTAGATTCGTTGATTTTAGTTTTCTAAATAATAAAATAGAACGATTTAAGCCTTTAGAAACAACGGTTAGTAACAATATGCCTGTATTGAGGAAATTGCAAAGTAAACATAGACACGTAAATCATAGTGATAACACTAATAAACCCGTGATAAAGTGATCAACAGATTAAAGACCATCAAATGTTTTAATTCGGCCATAGGCATGTCACCTAAAGAAAACAGTAACATTGAATTGTCAAATAATTCATATCAAAATCAAGCCCAGCATGAAAATATAATTTCCCGTATGTACGAGAACTATATATGAGGATATAAAATGAACATTTTATCATACTATCATATCAATACCGGATATCTGACTTTCATCGATCAAAACTATTTTTCAGAGAATTACAAGATCAAAACTTATACAGTTTAGTTGGTAAAGATTTACATCCTGCATTCGGTTGTAGTTCTGTGACTACTAATAATGTATTCTCAGATTTGGCGTTGTTCAATATATTCTCTAGATGATATCAGTAGTCAATCCTGCCGATGGGGATATTTCCATGTCTTGATTTGGACAATGGTTGTTTTAATTCGTTGGACACTTAAATTCGTGGATAGTCATCCACGAAAACCATGAAAATTGGTACCCCACGAATAAAAATACTTTCACAGTATAGTGATCTTATTTGCTATCATAACACAACTTCTTATTTCTGTATTAAAGTGTTCAAGTGTTCAATTTTAAGAACCTTCTTCAATTGATCTGCACTAAAAAAACTTATGTAAACGATGAATATCTGTTATCAACAACCTTGATATATAAACAACATTCAACAGAACTTTCAAGACTTTTAAACAATCAAACAGTGCCTAAGTCGTAAATCCACTACTAACCGTGTATTGAAATAAGCCCCGCCTCCCTACTAACCTAATATGGAATATACACGGTCACCAAAAGGTCGCTTTTAACCAATCATATTCCTAGAAATGTATAGGAGGTAAGATAAATATATTTACTGAGTATACTTAAGTTCCCAAAGTCCCGAACAGAAGTCTGTTGGTTCTAGTTCTGAAACTGTCAACTCCAAATTATCCTTCATAAAACTCCAATTACAACTTCAGCTTATTTCAAAGGGTGTCATCATGGCATTAATACCAGCTGCCACAGGTAAAAACAAAATCTGCAAATAAACATCAAATTTAAATCATGTAAAAATAATAGATAGATTGATAGTTTATTCTCATAAAACCATGCAAATACAAAGGTTACAGAGAAAGTTGAAAAATAATATAAATAAAAAAACAAAATATGCATTAACAATGCATAAAATTCAAAAATTTTGGATGAGATAACATATTCAAGAATATATATATAGACTTTTATAGTCAAGTGTAAAAGTTAAAATTGTAAAAAGAAATACTTCTTATAAGTATAAGTATGGTATATAAATTGTGGTTGTTAAGCTTGTTGAGCTTACTATTAATACATCTTATAAAATTGCAGAGGTTTCTAAGTGACTTTGTTTTTTTTTAATTAAACAGTTTGTAATAGATATTGTCATATGATGTGGGATAAGCCAATCAAATTTATTCAATTTTTTGTATTACGTTTTCTTATAGATCTTACTCCTTGCAGTGTGATAAAGATATATCTTTAAAGTAGATAACAGGCCACAATTATAAGAGAATCATTTTTGTCGAGCCTTCGACTTTAGTCGAAAAAGCGAGACTAAGCGATCCTACTTTCCGTCATCGTCGGTGTCGGCGGCGTCCACAAATATTCACTCTGTGGTTAAAGTTTTTGAAATTTTAATAACTTTCTTAAACTATACTGGATTTCTACCAAACTAGGACAGAAGCTTGTTTATGATCATAAGATAGTATCCAGAAGTAAATTTTGTAAAAATAAAATTCCATTTTTTCCGTATTTTACTTATAAATGGACTTAGTTTTTTCTGCGGAGAAACATAACATTCACTCTGTGGTTGAAGTTTTTAGAATTTTGATAACTTTCTTAAACTATCCTTGGTTTGAACCAAACTTGGACAGAAGCTTGTTTATGATCATAAGAAAGTATCCAGAACTAAATTTTGTAAAAATAAAATTCCATTTTTTCTGTATTTTACTTATAAATAGACTTAGTTTTTTCTGTGGGGAAACATTACATTCACTCTCTGGTTAAAGTTTTTAAAATTTTAATAACTTTCTTAAACTATCCTTGGTTTGTACCAAACTTGGACAGAAGCTTGTTTATGATCATAAGATAGTATCCAGAAGTAAATTTTGTAAAAAGATAACTCCATTTTTTCTGTATTTTACTTTTAAATGGACTTAGATTTTCTTCCAGTTAACATTACATACAGTCTGCAGTTAAAGTTTTCAAAACATTTATTAGATTCATTTACTATCCTAGATTTTTACCAAACTTGGACAGAAGCTATTTGCAATCAAAAGATAATATTAAGAGGAATTTTTTTATTGATTTTTTTTCCCTCATTTTTGCTGAGCCTGCGATTTACAGCAATAGTAGGCGAAACACTGGGTTCCGCCGAACCCTTACAAATCTTTATTTGATATTTCTTCTGATCCTTTGTTGAGCGATTGGTTGAAAAAATTATAATGCTACATTGCACTTATTTTTCGGCAAATTAAATTCTTATAAATGATAATCAGCACTGTTGTTGTATGGGAATTGTAATTAGGTACTTAAGGAACAAATTATTTCTTTTTATATCCTGCATAATGAAAATTACAGACGCTTCATGAACTTTAATGGAACAAGAATACAGACGATCCTCTCTATCTGGTAAATGACATCACAAAGGCACCAAAAAAAAATGGACTAACCTTTCTGGTGAAAGTGGTCTATTGCATTTTCTTTCTAAATTTAACTTTCACTTATGAATTTTACAATTTTTATAAGATTTCATTTTACTTGAAATACTTAGATTTTTTTATTTCTTTTGCAAACTAACACTTATTATTTTTTTGAACCTTACTTTTCAATTTCTATTATTTTTCAGTTCATTTGACTTTGTTTTACTGAAGTTGTCGATTGTTGTACATTTGTAAGCAAATTGTTGAGTTCTATTTGATGTACATCTTTGTTCAGGCATGGGCCTCAGTGGCCAATTGGTCTAAGTAGTTCTACTACTGACAAACACTAACCGGTCAACACTGAGGTTGTGAGTTTAAACCAAGCTCGTGCAGGTGCACTCGACTCCAATCTTAATTAACTAGGATTGTCCGTTTTCCTATCTAAGGTAATGGTTTTCTCCGGGCATTCATTTTCCTATAATAAACAGCTGCACCATTAATGGATGATACGCCTGTCATGTTTTCTAAGATCAAAGATAAATAACTTCTCAATGTCATATAAGAAATTCATGAAAAACTAAATGGAGGTTCAAATCTTAATTTATATAAACCAGGCACCAAAGTTTAATGGTATTAAAGGTATTGTTCAAAAACTGGAAAATCCCCCTTATTTATAATGAATAAAACCATAACTCGGAATCATAATTTCTAAAAATCAAAAGGGAGCTTACATCAATAGATATTAACAATTCACCAAAGTTTCATGAGAACTGCTGAAAGCATTTTTGAGTTATTGTACGAAAACTGGAAAATCCCCCTTTTTTAGTGAATAAAAATCCATTTCTCGGAACCGTAAAATCTAGTAGCTCATGTCAATAGATAAAAACAATTGACCAAAGTTTCTTGCAAATTGAAACTCTCAAATTTATGAAACATGAAAGGGAGCTCACGTCAATAGATGACGTCAATATCTTATGATATCTTATAGCTTGTTAATTTTCAAGCATTGTTTCAATAATCAAAACTTTGAAAAAATACATTTTTTTGCAGTGTTTAAGTAAATTGTAAATTTAAATTGCTCTGCAATGCTATTGCTAAATGAACACCCTACAGGGTCATGTTATTAACACTTATAGAAATGAAAAGGCTGATAATTGGTTCTAATCTTCGGCTCGCTACGCTTGCGAGAATTAGTCCTTCATTTGCACGAAAAAAATCCACCTTTGTGCGAAAAAATGCATTACACTTGCACGAAATTTACCTGTTGAAAAGTTACTACATTTGCGTGGATTTATAAAAAATGAAACATATGAAAAATAAATCTATAACTTTTTTGCAAAGTTTAATTTTGAACCCTTTTGACCTCAATATGAACCAATTTGAAAGCGGGGTCTAAAAATGAAAAATATAAATACATGGTTAGATTGAGCATATCAAAGAACCCCATATATTCAATTTTTGTTGAAACCAAACAAAGTTTAATTTTGGACCCCAATTTGAACCAACTTTTGGCCCCATCAATTTCTAAACGTTTAGGGGTTACCCCCAAACTTTAACCCAGCTATCCCTTTGTGATATGGAACCTAGTAGTACAATTTTATAAAAATCTCTTTGTTTCCCCCAATTCCTATTTTTTTTAGGTAATTTCCCTCAAAATCAATCCCAGCCTTCCCTTTGTGGTATGGTACCTTGCAGTACAATTTCAGAGAGGTCCATACACTTGAACACAAGTTATTGTCTGGAAACTAGAAAAATGCTTAATTGTAGCCCCTTATTCCCAAACCTTTTGGACAATAATACCCAAACTCAATTCCAGCTTTCCCTTTGTGATATGGAATCTTGTATTACAATTTTAGAAAGATCCATACACATTCACACAAGTTATTGTCATGAAACTAGAAAAAACACTTGTTTTTGCCCCTTTTTTGCCCCCAGGTAACTCCTAAAATTGTGAGGCAATTACCCCCAAAATCAATCCCAGCATTTTCTTTGTGATATGGAACCTTTAGGTACAATGATCCATACACCAACACACAAGTTATTGTCTGGAAGTTACAAAATTACTTATTTTTGGCCCCTTATTCCTTTAATGATGGTACCATAACCCCCAAGCAATCCCCGGAACCTTCCTTTTGTGGTATTGAACCATATGGATATATCCATTCACTTATATAAAGTCAAAGTGCGAAAACCAATATATGTCAATTCACCAAAGTTTCTGGCAGATTGGTGAAACTGTTTTTGAGTTATGGTCTGAAAACAGGAAAATCCCCCCTTTTCTAATGGATAAAACTCCAAAATTTGGAAACGGTAAAGCAAAATTTATAAAAAAAAACTAAGGGAAGATCATTTCAGTAGATATAAACAATTCAACAAAGTTTCGTGCATATTGGTTTAAGCATTTTTGAGTATATGTCCTGCATGTTGACGACAAAGTGACGGACAGACGGACAGATGGTCAACGGTATACCATTATACGTCCCGTAAACGTGCGTATAAAATTATTATACTGCAATCAGCTAATATGTTATTCAGATAGAGCTATACGTATAAATGTGAGCTTTATATACGTCAATGACATCGACTAACCTATTAGCCACGCCAAATTCCTAGAACTACTTTATTTCATCAACAATGTCACGTCACAACATGTAGTAACAATTGTCAAACTTCTGTAAATTTAAACTTTTTTGTCTTCAAATTTTCAATTAATATACTTTGCTTATTAAATGTCACTCTGTTATTAATTTGATTCATTTTCTCTTTCAATTTCTTCAAAATGCCAATGTCTTACCGAATGAACCTGATGAATAACTACGTTATAAAGGGATATACCCAACAATGGTATCTCTAGAGGGTAATTCCAAACCCTTTTTTCTTTTTAACAAAAACATTGTTACGTTTTGTTTTGTTTTTTACTTTTGTGTCGATTTCAGTATCAAGACAATATAGCCGGTACGTATAGTGTCTTAAAAATGAAATGTTTTGTATTCGGCACGAAACAGGGGGTAAACCTAGCATTAAATTGTTTGTAAAGCAGCATAAATATGAAGTTATTTTCCATAACTTAGATTATCACGGGGATAAAGATTGTATTTCACACAAAGAAGAGATGAAAAGATATTTACAATCCAATGGAACAATTATTATGTTATCCTCATAATGACTTGTTTAAATTAATTTGTTTAAACTTTAAATGGTTGTTCCAAAAATGTCTAATGACTGTGAACCAAATTAACGGCAGTCGTAATCACTTAATTCAATCAAAATCATGATTAATAACATTTACTTTTTTCTAGATCTTACATTGATGAACTTTTTTGCTGTTTACAGTTTATATTTATATTCAATATTATTAAAGATTGTAGCCAAATACTGCAAAATTTCCTTAAAATTACCAATTTAGTGGAAGCAACCCAATAATGCATTAATGGGCTGTTCGGTTCGTCAGAAAACTTCAGGGTTGGTAGATATAAATGCTTTATTTTTTTAGATATAAGCCAAATATTGCATTTAACCACCCTATGTTCTATTTTTAGCCATGTTGGCCATGTTTGTTGATGGATCAAAACTTCGAATTCAATTTTATTTTATAAACTAGATATTCTAAGGAACATTCAGTTAAAATTTTAAACTATTTGGCCCAGCAGTTTCAGAAAAGATTCTTGAAATAGTTAATAACGAAATATGAACTTTTCTTCCTGAAAATAATGTGTTTCCATTTTTTAAAAGTGCTTGAAAGCAAAAGGATAAATAATCTAAATAAGTACACTCAAATTGAGCAAAAACAACTGATAAGTGGCCTCGACTACCCAGTCAAACCATTCATGTGACCATACTATGCTTGACATCCAGTTAAAAAACAAACATGCCTTCCTGGTCTGTTTATAAAGGGTTAAATTAACCTGGGGAGATGGTAAACAGACATTCTTTAAAATATTGCATTGGGACAATAACCCTCAAAATCAATCACAACCTCAGCCTTCAGTGATATTGAACCTTCTGGTAATAATTTATAGAGATATCCTTTCAATTAAACTTAAGTTATTGTCCGGATACTTAATGCGTCTTCGGATGACGACGCAGACGACGACATGATAGCATATTATACAACGCAATAAAATGTTTGCAGTCGTGTAAAAATGAAAAAAAGTAATCGTAAATTTTGTCATTTATGAGCAATAACTGCTATAAGAATTTGTCTAACAGTTCATACGTATTTATGGACAACTGGTTTAGCTCATTATTTCGAACATATTTTTTCCTTTCAGATTTTCTCTATTTATTTTAACGGTTCAAAAATTAATAGACAAAACTTGCTTTTAACCCTTATGTTGTATTTTTAGCAATGGCAAGGTTATCTGACACATTTTTAAACTAGATAACCTTAATGATGATTGTGGTCAATTCGGGTAAATTTGTCTCAGTAGTCATGGTAAATTCAGAGGAGAAGATTTTTGTAATTATGTGTCAGATTTGCTTTCAATGCTTTAGTTTTAGAGATATAAGCCAAAAACTGCATTCACCCCAATGTTTTATTTTTAGACATGGCGTCCATCGTGCTTGATAGGCAGGGTCATCGGATACATTTTTTAAAACTACACACCCTAAGGATGATTTAGGCCAAGTGTAGTCCAATTTGGCCCAGTAGTTTCAGAGGAGAAGATTTTTGTAAAATCAATAAAAAAATATTACGAAAAAATTGTGAAAAGTTGACTTTAAAGGGGAATTACTCTTTACAGGATCAACAGACCATTTTTGTCATGCTGACTTATTTGTATCATTAACTTTGCTGAACAATTTCTCTGTTTACAGTTTATCCTTTTCTATTATATATTCAAGATAATAACCAAAAACTGCATAATTTCCCTAAAATACCAATTTAGGGGCAGCAACCCAACAACGTGTTGTCTGATGAGACTGAAAATTTAAGGGAAGACAGATCTTTACCAAATGAACATTTTTACCCCTCGTCAGATTTGCTCTAAATGCGTTAGTTTCAGAGTTATAAGCCAAAAACTGCATTTAACCCCCATGTTCTTTTTGTAGCCATGGTGGCCATCTTGGTTGATTGGCAGGATCATCAGATACATTTTTAAAACTAGATACCCAAAGGATGGTTTAGCTAGGTCAAGTTTGTTTTCATTTGGCCTCAGCTGATTTGGCCTGGTAGTTTCAGAGGAGAAGATTTTTGTAAAAGTTAACGGACGACGACAGACACAAAGGGATGAGAAAACTCCTTGGCCCTTTGGGCCAGGTGAGCTAAAAATAAGGTAAAACCTAGCATCTTTTTTTACAATTATATGATCTTTCATGCAAAACAGGCATTAAGGTTCACGATTGCATTTCTTTGTTATAATGGTTCAATTACATATGTTTGTAACATGCAGTCACCTCGTAGTGATAGTCCGACAGCTCAATAGTCCGACGGTTTGATGGTCCGACTGCTCGATGGTCCGACAGTTCGATAGTCCGACGGTTCTATGGTCCGACGGTTCGATAGTCCGACATATCACACCGGATATGATATAAATAGGTTACACTACAGACCTGAAAATGGTCCTTAATCATTAAACTAAAATTTTTAGGAAATCCATTGAAGAATTAAAAAGTTATTTTAGTTTTAATATATCGACACATATACGGGCCCAGGTCATTTCATGTCCACTTTCAGGTCGTTGGTGTATCCCGATATGGACTTCTTAGCCCCTAAGAAAGACCGTATACAATAAAGATCGACTTGTTTTGGAAGAGAAAGTCGCTTAATTACACCACATTCGCCAATTAGTTGAAGCGTTAAATAAAGAAAGATGCTTATTAAACACAGGGTACATTTTACAGCTATAGGTATATTCGATGTTCCGAATCCTCTAGTCCTATTAAATACACCTTCGTAGGTATATATCGTCTTCATTCGACGTTTTTAATCGGATCTTTTTTACTATCAATTCTGAACGGGCCCATTCTGAACCACGAGACTTTTGATTGTTTAAAAAAAATTCCGATAAGACAGCTGTGAACGGATCCAGTGTCCCTCTGGTATCCTTTGCCTCTCTTTTATGAATTGCTATTTCATTTTTATGATTGTTTATTCTTAGATGTTCAAGACATCTCTCCAAGTGATTTATTACTGCAAACACAATATGGGTGCGTATGCAATATTCGATACAGTGGTACCTGTATGATACGACACCCAAGTTAAATTACACATTTTGTCGGACTAAAAAAATATTTCTTTGTATATTCTTGTGATTCCTTACTTACTCAGTTGTTATTCATTAATATTGCTTACTAATTATCAAGGTTTACGCTTCATATTAAAATAAGACAATGTGTTTGTGATTGCCAACGACACAACTCTCCATCCAAGACCACATGTCGTTAAAGTAAGCAGTTATAGCTAGGTTACTGTATGATCTTCAACTTGGAGAATCGGATAACACTATAAAGCAATAGGGGGCTTCATAAAGGGCCCGTAAATTACCAGTATGACCAGTATAAAACAATTCAGATGAGAAAACCAATAAAAGAAAAACAAGCGTGAATATACAGCAACAAACAAAAACCACAGCCGGGTTAAACATTTTTCTGGATCCAAATTCCCTGAGACAGTGGTGGTATACAGCACGATAAAAATCAGTTGAAAACGACCAAATATCAGTTAAAAACGACCAAAAATCATCAAATTGATATAGGCCAAATAAACATTTAACAATTATAATTATATCAAATAATTTGATAAAAATTACACAATAAAACATACAGTACCATGAGTCCGTTTCCTGGTGTAAGTGGTATAGCGTTATCGCAAACATTTCTTTTGTCTTTGCATTTTTTTTGGGGGGGGGGGGGTAATGGCATTTAGTTCTTGTATTTGCATTAGAAGAAGAATGTGTTACTAATCCGTTTGTGCTTTTTTTTTGCATTTGTTGGTGATGCATTTCATTAATCAAATATTTTCATGCAAAACACTATAATCAAATTTGGAATTATTTACTAGTATCTTTGAAAAATATCACAAATTGTCAGCAAAAATTCAGTAGTTTACATAACTAAATAGTTTTATCAAAAAGTTCACTTTTAAAATTACACAATGTTTAAAGAAAATACAACAACGTGTCAAAACTGAACCACTCCATAGCACACTGCGTTCCAGTATTGGTCTAAATTTCTCGTTCCATTATTATATTCCTCTTTCAATCTCATCATCCGTGCTTCTAGATTTCGCCATTTGCTTTTTCTTTTCGTGTAAGTAGTCTGTAGTGTAACCTATTTAAATCATATCCGGTGTGATATGTCGGACTTTCGAACCGTCGGACTATAGAAAAGTCGGAATATCGAACTGTCGGATTATCGAACCGTCGGACTATTGAACCGTCGGACTATCAAACCGTCGGACTGTCGAGCGGACCCCCAGCCGGGGAAGTGCCTATAAAATGAATTGCTTTGGGGTTTGGTTTCTGAAATAAACCTCTACATGAAAAACTCAACGAAATCCTTGATAAACTGAAGAAATTAAAAAAAATCTCTCAGTAGTACTAGATTTCTCCTTTGTCCATGATCTTGAACAGAAGCATTGATACCCGGAAATTATTTTTTATAAAACTTCGACCGACCTTTCAGGCTTTGTAACTGCATCACCGGCACTTGTTTCTATCCATTGGAAGACCCACTATCAACGTATCGTAAATAAACCTTGATACTAGTGGGTCTTCCAATGGATAGAAACAAGTGCCTGTGAACTGTATGTCCCGTTCAAAAAGAAGTAAATAAGATATAAAAATAACGGAGCGGCAAGGAGTGTCATTTCTGCACAAGAGTGTGACAGAACAGAGCGAAATAAAACTGACCTGTTAATTTCTTGTTGGTTTAAAGCGGACTTTTTAAACTTTAGGTTGACACAATGACAGCATATTCTGGAAGACCAGGAAGTTTAAAAGTCAAAACGAGGCAATGAACTAGTTAAAGCTCTTCTACTGTACAAAAAACAGGAACAGTCTATGTAAACTTAAAGTCTTTGTATGGAAATTCCCTCAATTAAACTATCAAATACGGTAAATCGTGATCACTTTAAAGACCTTTCTAGCGCACCTAGCCCAAAGACAAAGAATGCAAAACTGGTTCTTTTTATTGTAGATAAAACAGTACTAGATATATCTCACATGATTTAAATTAAAGTAAGACCACAAATTTCCCGGTATCAAATCATCTATAAAAACATCAATGGTTTGCCATATGACCTTTTACATTGAATCATTGAATGATCTTGAATTTGCATTAAGTCGTTTTGTCTTGAGACCCTTTACAGACAAAACAGGCAGGCGCGGATCCAGAGCGGGGGGGGGGGTCCGGGGTTGGAACTCTCCCCTTTTTTTTTACGATCAATGCATTTGAATGGGGACCCCTTCTTTTCACCAAATTTGTAAAATCTAGTCATAACTATAATCTTTATTGCAAAATTACACCCATGAGGGTCAAGCAATACAATCAAACAATGAAATACAATGTAATACAATGAAATACCGTGAAATAATACAATACAATATATAGAATAATAGAACATTAGAGTTCAATTATAAATGTATGTAAAAAACACCATCATAACCTTGCCATAGAAAATTACCAAAGTTTACTCTAAGCACAATACAAGACAAGAACAGACAGACAGCTGAGATCCGGAAGTTTTATTGATTATGAGAATTCCGATTTTTTTCCTTTGTCCTACATATCGGTCTACTTTTTAGAATGATGTCCCCGTAAAACCTTTAAGTCTTAAATTACAATGCGTGAAATCGATGTTTTTGCTTTGAGCCAAGAAAATTGTCGAAAAAAATATCTAACAATTAATTGCGTTTCAATATAAGAAAGTGTCCGGGAAACGCTCAGAATGCACGATTTTGCTTTATTTTTCTCAGAGCTTGCCTTATGGGAGCCTTGGGCGCCCCCCACCCCTCGCCAAACAAATTTCATCGTATATTTTAAAAATATTTTCTCGCACAATATCTGGACATCGGTGGACATGCAACATTGCAAAAGTCACATGTTTACAAATGAAAATCAACACTTAGACTAATAAGTTTTAACCGTGACTCAAAGTCACTTTGGTGGTGGTCCGTAAACACTGGCACCGTGACTCCTTCGGGAGTCTAGACGCGGAGATGCTGTTGTTGCAGTACTCTTCCCACAAAGCAAAAAGACGGCCTTAACCTAAGTCTACAATTCATGTTATTTGAATCTATTTTGTCTTCTATGAAATTAAAATCTCCAGTCAATATATATATACTTTTTTTTTAACTTTATTGTTCTACATTTGAGACATAGTTTAGCAGAATGTCATAAAATAATCGTTGTTCCTCCCTCAAACCACTTTGTAATGCATAAAGGCTCCAGAGATTTATGATTATAGACGTAACTATTGTGGATTAGTCTACCTTTTAGCGGTGTTGGAACCCTATGAGATTTAAACAGTTTTAAATCTTTATTTACTATTATTATGACACCTGTAGATCTATTTACACCATTTGAAAAGTCTACATTTTTATAAAATTTCAGTTTCATATCTTGTATAATATTTGGCGACGTATAACCATTTTCCTGCAAATGTTTCTCTTTTTTTCCTGGCCCTTTTCTCTTTCCGAAATTTGTATTTTGTCTTTTTCTTTATTTTTATCAACTCTCTTCGCACTTAAATATTAGCGTTTTGGTAGGGGAGTTTTATCACCCGCTATATATGTCGCAACCCTCTTTGACAGCCTCAGAATCAGGTTTGTTCGACGACGACATACGGGCTACAATCTCTTCACCTGACTTTGCATGTTTCTCGCCCGGCTTACTAGTTTTAAAAGACGGTGTGGTCATTGTTTTATCCTTATCTAAATCTTTTGTTTTTTCTTGACCCTGTGGAGGCACATCTGTTTTAGTAGACTTCCCCGAAATTGGCGTCCTTTCACTCAATGTGAAGTCAAAGTTAAACCCATTTCCAAATTTAGCAAGAGAATTTAAGACATTTGAATTTGGCTGAAACACTAAATAGGACATTTTGTTTTCCACATTATTTTCATTTTTGTCCTTGTGCTCTAGCATAGGTTGATTTGCACATTGAAGTTCCGTGTGGTCTTGTTTCCCGCATTTCAAGCAAGGAACTGGATTAAAATCTGGGACCGGAAAATTTCGCAGACAATCTTTTGAGACATGTCCGTGATCACCACAAGAGTAACACTTCTTTCCTTGTGGTTGACCTTCATATTTAATTGACACTGACTGACCTTTAATATGTAGTTTTTTGGGGATTTGCCGGTATAGTTTTTTCATTCGCACAATTCTCACTCCCAATTATATATAAGGGAACTGATATAAGTTTTTGGATTTCTCCATAAATCTCAAATTTTAACCTAAATGCCATAGGTTTTATTTCGAATGGGAGGCCAAAAACAATCACATCAATGTAATCGTGCAACAGTACATACTGTCGTCTGACATTGTGAAAGAAATTAAGAGTAACCCATAAGTGTTGACCTTTATATATGTGTCCAATCTAATTAAAATATTGATCTCTGATTACGTTATGCTACATATGAGTATATAACGTATTCAGAGATCATTATTTTAATTAAATTGATATGTTTCTAGGTATTTACCCAGGGGCGTAGCTGCTGTCAGGCACTTTAGGCACGTGCCTACACATACTTTTTCACAAATATTGTTTTTATTAAAAAAAAGATAAACAACGTTTTCTGTAGATGAACGCCAGTGAAGTTGTCAAAACTCTTTGATTATAAAATGTCATGTGTACACTAGTCTCTCGTTCTTAGTGAATGGAATATTGGAAAGAAATTAATGTTATGATTTTACCTTATATAGAATCTATAAACTAGAGATGGTTCAGATCATTTCACTTCTTTCAACAAAAACTTGGATGAACCTCAACTTAAACACATGAGTGTTTTACTTTAATTAGTTGTTGTTAGTTTTCAACTAGCTTTCCACTTTGCCTTCACCCGACCTGCCAATGTTGGTTGTCCGTTTGACTGTACAGGATGTATAAATACGCAGTCACGTCAGGTCAGAATGGGGACATTAAATCCGATGCCTAGTTGTAGGGAGAATGCCACTCTTTGGGGAGTTCGTAGTTGGTTTACTGAAAGGCAAGATTTCTGCTCAGGAGCGAAGATGAAGGACTATCCATGAATCCCTCTTTTTCCAATGCATGGCATTTTCAAATTTCCAGACATTCGTACTCAGACGACACCTATTACAGGACCTAGCTCCCTGTTGTATTTATTGTAAATTTTGGGGTTTTTTTTGTCCAAATTCCTAAGCAGGTAGGGATTTTTCAGTAGAGGATATAAAGAAATACGAATTTCTTGAATTTTGTTACGATATTATGAACAGAACTGTACATGTGTGATGATTTTGTATCTATGGTTAAGTTGTTTATATTGGTAACTGTTCGGCAGAAGCTTCATTTTATATATTTATATGGTACTTTGATAAACATAGAAAAGAGTAAGATGTTTCGCGGGTTAACTTTGGGTCAGGTTCAATGAAAAGGGGTGTTCCTTAGGAAACTCAGATACGAGTAACGAGGCACTTTGATAGAATACCCCTTCCTTCAATAATGGTACGGCTATCATTGGGGTATATAAGCTGGAGAGAATCCTAGCTCAGGGTCGATTGTCATATGTTTGAAGACGAAGACCTGAAGTACGGTACGTAGATATTTGAGATCGCTGTCTCTTATAGTGTTAGTATTACTAAGAGTAATAAAGAACAGGTCGGTGCCTGTTATAAATACGGACTTGTACATTTACAAGCGGAACCGTATTGTACCGTATAGGACAAGTGTGAGTCTGTGTGACTACCTTGTAAAGTACATAATTGTACAAGAGGAACAAAGACAAGTGTGTAAACTTGTAGGGTGCATTATTGTACCAGGAGGACAAATTTGTTCCTGACCCAGGACAAATTCGTAAGAGTACAAATTTGTACCGGTGTATATAATTTGAGTAGAATAGTTTATAGATAGTTTATTAAAGATTGCAAAGAGCAGTTGTATATATTTTGGTTCATTGGCGTATATATTTGAATATAGATTATTTGTTATACATTTTGTAAATAGAGCAATTTTGGATCCAGTATCAAACTGGTAACGGACACATTCTAAATTAAAATAGACACGCTTACCCTGTGTACACGTTACACATGTATGTGTGTCAAGTGACGTGTGGTTAGGGTGAATGTTTAAGAATAAAAAAAGATTAACTTTGATGGTTTTTGTCTAGCCAAAAGGATAGTTTTATTATATAGTAATATCAGTGTTTACGTGGGTGCACTGCTTAATTAAAGGGATACGGCAAGCCAACGCTGATCTACGCTGGGCAGAGCATATTGTAATTTTTTTTCCATATTTCCGATTGTACTGCGTTATCTTATTCACTAGTCAGATTACTCATAATTTTTCGAACTTTTCATCATTTATATTATAATTATCATGAATAAATTACCAGTAAATTTAATACTTTTGTACATAGAATTATGCAGCTAAAATGCTGAAAACTGTTTTCCGTCGGGGGGCTTCACCCCCCCCCCCCCTGAACCACATACCAGGCCTTTGCCCTGGACCTACTGGGGGCCTTGAGTGGCCCCAAGACCCCCTGCCGATTGGTGCCTACAGTTGGCTGAATACCTAGCTACGCCCCTGTTACTCATGATGGCTTGCACACGCTGTTATGTTTATGTTTAAAATATTGTTTTCAAGTATTGTACGTGTTGTCTTAACAGATGTAAGGATCAAACGAGAACAAAAGCTGCAATTAAACACAAGCTGCAATTAAACACAAGCTGTTATTAAACACAACTGCAATTAAACACAAGCTGCAATTAAACACAAGCTGCAATTAAACACAAGCTAAACACTTTTGATCTCTATTGAGGAATTATTAGATTTAACATAAAATACTGATTAATGCATAACTACAATTAATTATGATTCAATTTAATAATCACGGTTTATTCAAACAACAACGATCAACAACATAGGCTAACGATCAATTATGATTTATTAAATAATGTTTATTCATACATACATAATCATTAAGAGTTTAATTAAATGATGATTAATCTTTTTGTAATGCATATTTTATATGCAAATTATAATATCTATGCAACAATTCTTTAATTTTTGATAATAAATTTATTTTTGAAGACGAGGTGCCGGATTGTCTTGGTGCCGACTAGTGCGGATACCGAAATGTCCAAAATGGGTGCGAAATGTCTTCGGACTTGGATGCAGATATGTCTTGTTACCCCGAAATTCTGACAAACATGACAAGCTAGCCTGGGGTCATCACATCAGATAATGAAAACAATTTAACTTCAGACATTTCTACTTCTTACGATACATCTTATTATTTTTTTTTTATAAAAATCGCTTATAAAGTTAGAAAATCAGGGGCGATAATCCAACTCTAGTGACGTAGTCGCCTTGGTGATATCTAAATATTTCAAGATGGCAGCCAAGTGTAAATAAAGCCAAAACAATATCGTTTTAACAAGTTTTGTCCTTAGAAGTGCGACATATCTTATAATTTATTTGTTACATGGTACCATAAAATTTACAGTCCGAGTAAGTAAGAAAAAATATCCGAAATTGAACAAGTGTACTGCTCTATTCTAGCAGGTGCTCGTTCTGCTTATCAGCGCCATGTCGCGTTATGATTTAATAATATTTCCAAATCTTACAAATTTATACTTTACTAGAGAAATGTTTGCTTAAGGAGTTTTATTTCAAGCCAAGTTCACCCAATACAGGTTTCTTTAATTACACTTATATTTTGTAATTTTTGGTTGATATGTCTTCTGATGAATTTCCTCTCCTGAGACAGAAAACCTGCTTTCTTCTTAAAATGTTAAGGAGCCCTGACCTTCTTTTTGATTATTTTAGTTTACTTTGTACAACATTCAGGCCATTTAAAAGAATATGTTTGTTTGCCCTAACATTACCGGTATCTGGTCCATACGCGCTGAATACACTTTCGCACCTCACATGTTTCCCCCCAAAGTTTGTTCCCACCCTACATGTTTGCACCCAATTTTTATTTGAATTTTAGATGAATTAATAGATATTTGTATAGCAATACACTATCCAAAAACTTGAATTATTCAACCAAAAAAGCAAAACATTGTCAGAATCCAAATTGCTATTGAATCTCACTATATTTAGAAACAATGAAGAGAATTTTTTTTTACAGTATAGCAATACACTAACCATGCTTACCATTATTTAACACCAAAGAAAACGTTGTCAGAATCACACTTTATTTACTAGAAACAATGTCAAAAATATTAATAACAATATGCTTACCATGACACAAAAAAAAAAACTTCAGAATCTCACTTCATTTAGAAGAAATGAAGAAGAAAAAATGTAGCAATACACTGACCAAAACTTGATAACAAATTATTAGCTGTTTTTGGTTAATGCATAAAATTTTGCAAAACATTGAATCTTGAAATTCGTTTAATTATATCTAGCAAATACAATGACATTTTTCTATTAAAAGACTTGTTTTTTTCTGTTACAGAATGTCGAAGAAGAAAGAAGACCCACCTAAGATCCATTTACCAAAGGAACAATCAGTCCAGTTTAGTAGAACTAATACAGACATGGTCAGTTATGAAGATCTATTGATTGCTCAGTATCTTGAGGAACTGAGAAAAACTAAAGGAGAGATGAGAAAGAAAAAAGAGTAAGTTATGAGGCCGAGGGTTTGTAAAAACAAAGAAAAACTAAAGGAGAAATGAGGAAGAAGAAAGGGAAAGTCATGGGGGGTTGTAAAAACAAAGATAAAGGTAAGGAGAAATGAGGAAGAAGAAAGAGAAAGTCATGGGGGGGGTAAAAACAAAGAAAACTAAAGGAGAGATGAGAAAGAAGAAAGAGTAAGTCAAGGGGGAAGGGGGGGGGGGGGGGGGTTAAAAAAAGAAAGTGTTGTTAGCCTCTCAAGAAATTTATGCTCCACATTAGTATTATATAGTTATCTGCATTCCTACATCAAATTTTGGACCTTATAATATAAGGATCTATGTTTTTTACAATCCAAGATGGTAAAATACACCCATACTACCTAATAAATTACAAAATACTTTAAGTAATGATAGTTATGAAAAGACCTAAACCATAAAGGACAAAAGGACAGGTTAATAAAAGAGGGATGAAAGATACCAGAGGGACATTTAAACTCATAGATTCAAAAATAAATTGACAACGCCATGGCAAAAAAAAAAAGAGGATAGACAGACAAATAATAGTACACAAGACACAACAAAGAAAACTAAAGATTAAGCAACACGAACCACACCAAAAAGTTGGGGTGATCTTATTTTTTGACAACTCACAGTAGACTTCAGTCTTCTTACATGTAGTTAGATATATAAGAAGATGCAATGAGAGTGCCAATGAGACAATTCTCTGTCCAAGTCATAATTTTAAAGTTAACCATTATAGGGTTCTCGCTAAGGTGAGTCCATGAGTCCTGGACTCATCAAAATCTGTCTGGACTCACCATTTTCAAAACTGGTGAGTCCACAGATGCATCAAGACTAAAATTTGTATAAACTGAACACAGTTAAACACAAATATCATCATTTTACAGCAAAAGCTTAAAAAGTAATCTGAATTTAATGTCATTTCATTGCTCTGTTAGGCCATGTAGGCCATGGAGGATTAAGTATTACATTATATTGCAATAAAATATATTTTTCTTGCTGTTGGACTCAACATGGCCAAAAATGAAGAGTCCCTGGACTCGCCTTCAAAAATCCTTAGCGAGAACCCTAAGGTCAAAGTATGACCTTCAATATGGATCCTTGGCTCACACAGACCAATAAACTATAAAGGGCACCAAAAATGACTTGTTTGAAACCAATCAAACAGGAAAACCAATGGTATAATCTATATTAAAAAGAGAACCACTTAATATATGAATTAATTATAAATGGATTTACATGTATTTGTATATCTTATCTTTCTGGTCACTATTTAAAGCTGTAGTTTTCTCTTTCCTTGATTATTTCTTGCATACATGGATAAAATTGTCATACAAGGGCAACAGCTCCTTTACCGATAAGTCAACTGACAGTTCTTGTATTGACCTTATTGTCATGGTTCATTGGTCACACTTAGTGTTTAGTGATGAGACCCATTTCCAAGATACTTTGGAGAAGTATGTCAACTATATTTGATTCTTGAAAGATTCACATATTTTCATAAAACAAATTGTTTCAGTGTACCAAGATCACCTTATGCTCAGCGTGTATCTTCAGCGACAGAATATAAATATAGCAAGAGACGACCCATGTCAGCAACATATCCAGCCAGACCACCCTCTGGTAACAAACCAAAAATAGATGCCAAGTTTATTGCAGACCCTAATCTCTGGGACCCGGCTACTCCTAGGGAGAGAATGACAATAACAACAGCAACAACAACTGCAACAAGGCAACAAATTAAAAACCGTCCAGCAAGTGCTCCAGCTAAAAATAAAGGGTAAATATTATAATCGTCCAGCAAGTGCTCCAGCTAAAAATAAAGGGTAAATATTATAATCGTCCAGCAAGTGCTCCAGCTAAAAATAAAGAGAAATATTATAAGAATTCAAGTACAGTAAAGGTTGAATTTAGAGCCATTATCAGGGTTGGCAAAGTATTACCCGCCCGGGAATTCCTGGTCCGGGTTTTCCCGGACTGGGCAATACTCCCAGAAATGGGGACTACTTGGCATTACTGGGCAATATGATTTTTAATCGGATTTTTGTGACAAAAATGTCGGTAATTGATTTGGGATGTACGGCGGGCAGTCGGGCGGCAACCAAATGTTGTCCGTGCATTTACTCATGAACCGTTCAACCAAAGCTTTTAAAATTTTAATATGTTGTTACTGACAACAAAATGAAGGTTAAGTTCAATAATGACGATTTTGACTTTTACAGTTCAGAAGTTATGGTTCTTGAAAGATTAAAAATGGCGTTTCCAGTCGTGTCCGTGGATTTACGCATGAACTGTTCAACCAAAGCTTCCCATATTTTAATATGTTGTTACTGATGAAAAAATGGAAGTCAAGTTCAATAATGACGATTTTGACTTTTTCCGTTCAGGAGTTATGGTTCTTGAAAGATTGAAAAATGGTGTTTCCAGTCGTGTCTGTGCATTTACTCATGAACTGTTCAACCAAAGCTTTTCAAATTTTAATATGTTGTTACTGATGACAAAATGAAGTTCAAGTTTCACTTTCACCGTTCATCAGTTACGGTTCTTGTGATATTGCCAGGACACAAATAAATGTTAATAAATCCGGTTTGCTGTCGTTGTGACAGCCTCTTGTTTAAGCTTAAATTTTAACACAAAATAGTAAAGTTTTGGTGTAGTTTCATAGTATTACAGCTAAATATATACTTTTGACACAGATAACCATTGACAGTCATTTCTAAAGTAATGAAAAACAAATCAATTTCATTCCCATTCATATTGCTAAATAAACACTCTAAGGGTCATGCCATTACCTTATAGAATAAAAAGGGCTGATTATTGTTATATAAACAAATATCTGCATTCTAATCTGAATAATTACTTAATAATTAGTGACAGTACAAAGACATTATTTAAATGTAATTTTTCTTACATGTAATTGTTATTTCTTAATAGGAGTTATATTTATTAAAAAAGAATAATTTTGCTTTATATTTACAGTTTTACCAATCCAGACAAGCAAAAAAGGTGTATAACATTTGTGTTTGATCACTGAATACTCTATAAAATTCAGACCAGTATTTTATATTGCCCAGTATTACCACTAAAACGCAGTAAAACCCAGGTTTTCCCAGTATTTCCCACTGGCCTTGGCAATACTCATAAAACCCAAGTTTTTGCCAACCCTGGCCATTATATTGGTACATTGTTCCCGATTGAAAATTACCATATTTTTATTTTCAGACTGAGGCTTTAGGTAAAGTACCAGACATGATAATGTTGTTGGCCTCATTCAATTGCACTAGACTCCATATATGTTTGACTATCTGTAAGGTTTCGGTTTTCTTAAAGCGGATCAGTGATTTCTCTGGGATTCTGGCTTCCTCTACCAATTAAAACTGGCCGCCACTAAATAGCCTAAAAGTAGATTAACACACCTCGGGCAACTATCAATAAATTAAATTGTACACCTGTTTTTATAGGTTAAACAGCAGACCAATGTCAGCCACGTCATATTTATCCTGGTTCTATGGCAGATCAACAAGACCATGGTCAGGTAGATCGTTTGGTTCAGGTAAGAATATAATAGTAATACAGTACTCAAAGGCTTTCAGAGTAATTTAATTAACTTAAATGTCTGTTTAGTTTGTTACCTAAATTTCCAAAGTGAATATCTGGTCTAGTATTGCTTAATTGACTCAGACTCTGTCTGTCTGAAAGAAATTTGTGATTGTTTGCTGATAATTTTACAACACTGACATTACACATGTACTAGGAAAATGTTCATCAAACTTTCTGCTCTGTATCTTTTGAATAGAATAAGTTAAACCTTGGTTTGCAGCTTAATTGATGATATTGAGACTCATTTGAGTTGTAGCGAGCTAGCAATTTTTACATCTGCTGTCTATCCACTTCCTGTTTGCTGAGGGTTTAAAATTTTACATCACTCAATTTTTGTACAAGGAAATGAGAGTGAAGTATCAGTTATATTTCATTATACAGTCCTTGGATGGTGTAAACTTCCCACTAACACCATACACCATAACACCATACACCATACACCATTACACCATACACCTTGTACCATGACACCATACACGTTACACCTTTGCACCATACACCTTACACATTACAGCATACACCATTACCCATTCTATCTACACGATCCGAAATTACCCATAATGCAATTAAATTTCCAATATTAAGATCATTATTATTGTTGATGTTTACAATTTGAAAAAAACAAAATAAAAAGAACTTCGTTTTCAACTAATGAAATGTCGTACACCATCATTCACACCATTCCCGATCACACGTTACACAATCACACCATTCCCTATACACCATTACACCATTCCCCTTACACCATACACCATAGCACCATACACCTTACACCATTGCACCATACACCATACACCATTACACCATACACGTTTTTTTGGGAAGTTTACACCATCCAAGGGCTGTACCTCAATCATTATACGCTTGATCCAATCCTTATCAATGCATTGAAGTGTTTGATATTATGTGACATTATTTGAAGATACTTTAGCTTTCGTTGGGTTAAAATCCTATCAGTACTTTGAACTAAGGGATGAAATTATTCTAATGGGGATAACTTCCTCATGACTGTTTCAATAAATGTTTTGGAATGATACAATTGATATACACCTAAAGGCATGGTTGTATAATTATGTACTTAAAAATAATAAAGACAGATGTTTGAAAAATGTCAAACAGTCGCACTCAATTTAGCAGTTCAAAGATGTAGGGATACAGTTAATCTATGAAATGCTTAAATGACGTAAGAATCAGTGTATTGGACAAGAGTATTTCTGGAAATGGAAATGATATCTTATGGATTAAACGTATTGCATGCACTGACGCAGGTCCAAACCGGGTATTACTGTTATTATTGTGTAGTTTTGATCAGGTGTTATACTCAAAACATGCCCTTTTCTGAGTGATATCAGTAAATGTATCTTTTTTCAGGGTATTCTGGACGTAAAATCAAATCTCAGTACAAGAAACAGCCACTAACCATTAGAGTAGTCGCATATAAAAATGGAAGTAGAGAAAGATTTGCTAAAATTGCAGCTCCAACTATGAAAATTGTAAGTATCAAAAATAATATGAATGAAAAATGGTATTCTCTATTATGCTGACAAAATTTTTGTTTAGATTATGCCAATTTATGTCTTGCCTGCAATTATTGAGACATAGTTATAGTATATTCAAGCTGCAGAGGATTTTTTTTTCTGTTATGAAGGGTTGAAAATATGTCCTTGTCTTTGAACTTCACAAAACATCTTCGACCAACTACAGCAGACCTTTGCCAACTACACCATACCTTGGACTAATGTACTTAGCTTCATGTCAGACAACTGCAGTGTGATGATGGGAAAGAACAACTCAGTGATGACCCGCATCAAAGAACAGTCACCAGACGTTTTTGACTTTGGTTGTGTATGCCACTTAGCCAACCTTTGTGCAGTAGCCGGTGTTAAAGCCCTACCAGTATCCATTGATGACATGCTTGTAGACATCTACTACCACTTCCACCATAGCTCAAAGCGAAAAGAACAGTACAAAGAGTTCCTAGACTTCTGTGATGTAGAACCAAGCAAGTTACTCAAACATGCAACTACAAGATGGCTCAGCTTAGAAACCTGTGTTGACCGCACTCTTCACCACTGGCCAGCTCTCACCAGTTACTTCAACTCTCACTGTGAGGTAGAGAAACCCGGTCGCATTCAGAGAGTAGCAGCTCAACTCAGTGACCATGAGATCCACCTATACTTCTACTTTCTCAGCTTCATCTTGGGACCACTCAACAACTTTAACACCATCTTCCAAGCTTCAGAGGCACGTATTGGTTACCTGGCAGCAGAGATGAAGACTCTTCTAAGAACCTTCCTGGGAAAATTCGTCAAGGCAAAACTCATACAGACTACTCCAGATCTCACAACTATAGATTACAGTAATCCTGACAACCAACTACCCAACAGTATTCTTAGCATTGGACCCAAGGCAAGAGGCTACATGTATGACCACTCAGATGACATATCTCCAACAGTACTTCAGAAACTTTTTAGGTATTTATAACATTTTACTATAAATTATAAGCATTTGGGGTATATGTCAATAAGATACAAAGTCAAGTACTTCCCACTGGACATTCAATCATAATACAAAACAATGAGATAACTATTTTTTATAACTTACATAGCAGTTGTGGTATGTGTCAATGAAGTAAAATATTAATGAGTTAACTTTTCTGAACATGCATGAAGTATTTGCCACTGGACAAAACAATTTAATAGATAAAATATGATTTGTATTCTTCTGCTTAAGTGTGCTGTTATAGTCTTAGATGTTTATTATTTTCTTTCATTTTCAGTTCAGTTCGTCAATTCTATTGTGCAGTAGTTAAGAAGATGGTGACCAAGTTTCCCTTCAATGATCCAGTTGTTTCATGTTTGGCATTCCTCAACCCAGCAGAGAGAGGTAATCTTGACTTCAATGACACACTGAAGATTGTCAAGAGATTTCCAGTACTTGTACCATCTACCCAGTTTGCAGCATTGGAAGAAGAGTTCATTGACTACCAGGTGTCACCAGTTGATGAGCTACCCAAGTTTGACTCAGATACCAGAGCAGTTTCAGCAATGACAAACAAGATAACAAGAACAGCAAGGTTTCCACTACTAACCAGAGTCACTAGGGCAATGTGCTGTATACCCAACTCCAATGCAGATTGTGAGAGAGTCTTCAGTATGGTCAAGAAGATACACACAGAACACAGGGCATCACTGGACAACTCTACACTCTGTGATCTACTGACCACTAAGATAAACTCAGACTGTGCATGCTTCCAGCTAAAACCAGATAAAGACTTGTTGAAGACAGCAAAGAAAGCATGTGTTGCTTACAACAAAGACTGTGGAAACTAGTGCTAAATGACAATTTTATAGTGCTGACAATTTTAAGTGATGACAAATTCACAATGTAACTTAGTGCTTTCTTCTTAGTGCAAAATGAACATTAGTAGCTTTCATGTTTTTATGCTCCTTGTGTATTATTGTTATGTATTGTTTTGTATTGTTTTATCTCCTTTAAATGCTAATACATATTATTAATGACATTTAGTTTGTTTTAATGACATAATGAGGCAACAAAATCACATTCTTTGACTAAATGACAGTACTGTTTCACATTTCACAGTTATAGTCTCGCCTAAACAGTCAAAAAGAATGAAGTAAGATTCTTTGACTAAATGACAGGACTGTTTGACATTTCACAGTTATAGTCTCGCCTAAACAGTCAAAAAGAATGAAGTAAGATTCTTTGACTAAATGACAGGACTGTTTGACATTTCACAGTTATAGTCTCGCCTAAACAGTCAAAAAGAATGAAGTAAGATTCTTTGACTAAATGACAGGACTGTTTGACATTTCACAGTTATAGTCTCGCATAACAGACAAAAAGAATGAAGTAAGATTCTTTAACTAAATGACAGGACTGTTTGACATTTCACAGTTATAGTCTTGCCTAAACAGTAAAAAAGAATGAAGTAAGATTCTTTGACTAAATGACAGGACTGTTTGACATGTCACAGTTATAGTCTCGCATAACAGTCAAAAAGAATGAAGTAAGATTCTTTAACTAAATGACAGGACTGTTTGACATGTCACAGTTATAGTCTCGCATAACAGTCAAAAAGAATGAAGTAAGATTCTTTAATTTAATGACAGGACTGTTTGACATTTCACAGTTATAGTCTCGCCTAAACTGTCAAAAAGAATGAAGTAAGATTCTTTAACTAATTGACAGGACTGTTTGACATTTCACAGTTATAGTCTTGCCTAAACAGTAAAAAAGAATGAAGTAAGATTCTTTAACTAATTGACAGGACTGTTTGACATTTCACAGTTATAGTCTCGCCTAAACAGTCAAAAAGAATGAAGTAAGATTCTTTAACTAAATGACAGGACTGTTTGACATTTCACATTTATAGTCTCGCATAAACAGTCGAAAAGAATGAAGTAAGATTCTTTGACTAAATGACAGGACTGTTTGACATTTCACATTTATAGTCTCGCCTAAACAGTCAAAAGAATGAAGTAAGATTCTTTAACTAATTGACAGGACTGTTTGACATTTCACAGTTATAGTCTCGCCTAAACAGTCAAAAAGAATGAAGTAAGATTCTTTGACTAAATGACAGGATTGTTTGACATTTCACAGTTATAGTCTCGCCTAACATACAAAAAGAATGAAGTAAGATTCTTTAACTAAATGACAGGACTGTTTGACATTTCACAGTTATAGTCTCGCCTAAACAGTCAAAAAGAATGAAGTAAGATTCTTTAACTTAATGACAGGACTGTTTGACATTTCACAGTTATAGTCTCGCCTAAACAGTAAAAAAGAATGAAGTAAGATTCTTTGACTAAATGACAGTACTGTTTCACATTTCACAGTTATAGTCTCGCCTAAACAGTCAAAAAGAATGAAGTAAGATTCTTTAACTAAATGACAGGACTGTTTGATATTTCACAGTTATAGTTTCGCCTAAACAGTCAAAAAGAATGAAGTAAGATTCTTTGACTAAATGACAGGACTGTTTGACATTTCACAGTTATAGTCTCGCCTAACAGACAAAAAGAATGAAGTAAGATTCTTTAACTAAATGACAGGACTGTTTGACATTTCACAGTTATAGTCTCGCCTAAACAGTCAAAAAGAATGAAGTAAGATTCTTAAACTGAATGACAGGACTGTTTGACATTTCACAGTTATAGTCTCGCCTAACAGACAAAAAAGAATGAAGTAAGATTCTTTAACTAAATGACAGGACTGTTTGACATTTCACAGTTATAGTCTCGCCTAAACAGTCAAAAAGAATGAATTAAGATTATTTAACTTAATGACAGGACTGTTTGACATTTCACAGTTATAGTCTCGCCTAAACAGTAAAAAAGAATGAAGTGAGATTCTTTGACTAAATGACAGGACTGTTTGGCATTTCACAGTTATAGTCTAGCCTAAACAGTCAAAAAGAATGAAGTAAGATTATTTGACTAAATAACAGGACTGTTTGACATTTCACAGTTATAGTCTTGCCTAAACAGTCAAAAAGAATGAAGTAAGATTCTTTGACTAAATGACAGGACTGTTTGACATTTCACAGTTATAGTCTCGCCTAAACAGTCAAAAAGCGAGACATGTGTAAGCCATACTGGTGGCAGCAGTGGCAAAAGTGTTTACTATGTATTAGTTTGTGATAATGTTTATGGTGAACCATATGTGGTTGGTCAATCATCTCTGGTTTGCAGTTCTTTACGCATTGGCACATCTCGTAATGTAACATGTTAAAGAATTGCTATTTTAATATTAACATTTGTACAAAATTACAAAAAGGCGAGACATCATTTCTCTGTGATAACAGTTTTTATTTAATTATACATCACCTTGGGGAATCAGAGTGTGTATAGCACATAAAATTTTACATAAAAACTCAAATACCCAGGCGAGGATGCTGTTTATAGACGACTTCAACCATGACATAAGATTCACAATGCTTTTGTTTACATTCCACTATGTTTGTTCTTGATGAAATCATAGAAGGACCTACTTTTGAATTTCTTTAATTATTTACATCTTTTACCTTATTCATTATAATTTGCAATTTTACTTTATAAATCCAGTATCTGCTGACATATTAAAAAATAGATAATGCTTCATTACAAATATCTCCTTCATTCTCACAGAGATTAAATAGAAAACAGAAACAGTAATTGGTAACTCAATCGTTCATTTTTTTTTTAAATAAAAAGATATGGTTATAATGATTACGATTGAGACAACTCTCCACCAACATTCAAATTAAGTGGATGTTATCAATTATAGGCAACCATACGGTCTTTAACAATGATAAAAAAAAACAGTACTGTTTTGTCGGTTACAGATGGCCTTGACATGAAAATTATGCAAAATTTTCATTGAGGAAACTTACAGCCTAAAATTATAAAAAAGTGACTGTGAGAGTTGCCATTCAAATTCTTAGTAATATTTTTGGATAGCCTGAACATATTGTTGAATTCGTAAAAAAAATATCTTTAATTTTCAGAAATCTTATTGAAAATAACCGAGTAAGGATAGTTGTGTACAATAATGGTATTGCCACAGAACCAATAGAATGTGTCGCTGATCAAAGCAATATGGAAAATGTAAATACTTAAGTGTAGAGAAAAGGGGGTAGTGTAGTGCCACAGAACCAGTCGAATGAGTCGCTGATCAAAACAATATGGGAGATGTAAGTACTAGACTACTAGTTGAGGTTAAAGGGGGACGTAGTGCCACAGAACCAACAGAACGTGTCCCTGATCAAAACAATATGGAAGATGATCTTTGAAATTTTCCTGAAAACCATCTTTGTGTAAGGTCAATAAAAAAGAAGTATTACAGTAGATTCCGGTTATTTGCATAGCCTATTTGTCAGACAAAATTATGCAATAAAGCGGAGAATGCTTATATCCAAAATGCCAAATGACAGAGTCAAACAACATTGATAGAACAGATCAGGAAATCCCTGAAGAAAGCTAAACGTATGTAATCCACATACAACATACTGAATGTTGATTTATTCTACATGTTCTAATAAAAAATATATTTCTAGTGTCATATGTGTTATTTTATTTTGTTTCCTTTAATACAGATTATAAACACATTGTGTTTTAGTTTTAGTTAATTTGTTCCGACTTTCCTTTACCTGGGATACGAAAATAAACTGTTCTAAAAATAGATTTGTTTCTATGACCTAATATGTACATTGTACATTACTATGCTTTGATTAAAATAAGCTTTTAAACAATACTTCACAGTTTATATCTTTTTTAACAACAGATGTGATGAATTGCCTTTGATATGCAGTTGGACAGTGAAGTAACACCTCGTTAGTTTCGTATATGCAAAGCAGTAATGGGACCCTGTACGGGTTATTTGCTGGACACAAGTGTTGAAAGTGAAAACATATAATAATTGAAAGTAAATACTCTTTTCATAAAATATCAAAAATAAATTATTGATGTATAAAAGTCTATAACCATATATAAATGCCCTACAATATTTAACATTAATACAGATTAACCCAAGCCCAATTACTAGATTTCACATTGGTTATGTCATGATTGATAATTAGCAGGAGTTATTGTTTTTAAAATTAACCCCAAATGTAATCTATGAACAATTGTTTAAATCCAATCAGTTATTAACACCCTTTCAAGTTTGAGATAGAATGGTCAGTGTTTTTACAACAATTACCCGTTTGACATTTTTATGACCTCAAGTCTTAAAATAGAACATGGGAAACTTTACCTGTGTAGACATGATCGAGGTGTATTTCTAAATCAAATTCCATAATATAAACACATAATAAACTGTTTTAAAACTTTATTTATATAACACAATAAAAGTAAATATGAAATAAAAACGAAAATAAGGATGCATTCAAGAAAATTATACTTACCGAAATTGCCGTTTCCGGACAAAAATCTCGTCAGTTTTAACTGATCATATCTAGACGGCAACAAATTTCTATGCAATAAACCGAAAGGCCACTTGTAGAGCTATGCATATAACCGGACAATTTAACATTAGAAAAATGGGAAATGGTTTTGTGCAGGAGAAAACTATGCAATTAACCGAATTATGCTATTAAGCAGTATGCAATTAAGTGGAATCGACCGGTCCAAAGATTTACAGAAAAGAGCGATGATTTACAGAAAAGAACCGAAAAGAACCAAAAAGAACCAAAAAGAACCAAAAAGGACCGAAAAGGACCAAAAGAGCATACATATAATTATTATTTAAAGTTAAAACAATATATATATATATATATACACCATTTGTTTCCCTCGTAATAAAGGAATGTATAATTCAAATATAGAGTGTACATTTATAAGAATATGTAGACTTACAAAAAAGTTAGATTTCCCTGTATCAGATTAAGGCATTCAAAGTTAATATTTTTGAGAAAGAAAAAAAAATGTCATTTCCGTTGTTTTCGAAAATAGAATTGTAAAAAACATTTGAAGAAAATTTCAATTTCTGCTACATGTAAACCTTGGCGAACTTTACGATGTTCTTAATTCGTTACAATTTCTTAATTCAATTTACAGTATAAAACGATGGGCTACATGGGAATAAAAGGAGATTAATCAATAAAAAAATACATCATTATCTATATATTATAAATTTTGTGCAAAACACAGTCATTTCATTTCGTCTTTTAAGAAATATAAATAAATGAAAAGCGCACCCGCTTTCGGTATAATTGATAATTGTTTACTCTTTATATAGCCGCCATAATACTAATAGCGTATAGATTAAAGGGTGTGAAAAAGTTAATGGCCTGTTGATTTCTATTAATTTTATCTAATAAACCACTTAAAACTGATAAGGAGATTAGTGAAATGATGTCAGATGGTGATAAATGTTGGCCTGTGGTGCTACATATATCTATAGAGAAACTTGTGCATGGAGATAACGGGACTTTTCCCTAACGAATTCAAATCCTTCACGGGTTTAACACCTCAAAGTAACAATTAATGTGTTTTCATTTAATATGTAATACACATACACACACACAAAAAGAACGAAATATTCGTATTTATTCAATAACTCCTGAAAAGTTTTCCGTCATGTTTTAAACGATATTTTGTTTTATTTTGTTTTCGTCCGATTGTCCGAATGTCCGTGTTATATATATATATATATTCACTGATGAATGGAGCACATTCCCAAAAAAAATTATAAGGAACTGTTGTAATGTTCGAAATAAATAAGCGACCAAGATTGAACAAAATAATGACACTTAGCTTATCAATATAATTCACGTAGAACGATTGTTTGACAGTAATGAATTAATATCTTTTTAAATTATTTTCTTGTCTGTTCTATGTTTTCTATTCCATAAGATAGACATCCGACCTAACCTTTAATTTTTCAAATGTACAGTAAGTTATTATATGTAGTCCTGTCGCAGTATAAGGTTTCAAAACCTAATAATAAACTTTTGTGAAAAATATCTTTTTATTTATAATAGACTTATATAATTTTGCAATTTGCTAATTTTCTTCGATTACTAAAAACTTCGATCTCCTTTTCGGTTTTTTTTTCGGTCCTTTTCGGTTCTTTTTGGTCCTTTTCGGGTTTTTTTTTCTGTAAATCGTCGCTCTTTTCTGTAAGCAGGTAAGTCGTCGAACCCTTTTTTATGTGTTTATAAAATCTTAATCATGTTTTGGTTAGTGTATTGCTATAAATATTTCTTTGTCATTGTTTCAAAAGGAATTGGGATACTGCCAAATTTTAATTATGTGTTGAAAATAGTTCGTAATCATCGTAACCAATACAAATTGGGGGCAAACATGCAGGGTGCGAACAGACTTCCGGGGCGAACATAGTAGGTGCGAACGTGAAGGGTGCGAAAGTTTATTGGGCGCGAACGGACCTGATACCCCCCGGAACCCTCCCCCTGGATCCGCCACTGCATTATAAATGAAGGTTCAGACAAGCTTTTTAAAAAACAATCCTTGTTAACAAACAAACAAAAATGTGACAAGCATCAGCGCCGCCTGGTGTCTAAAAACTCTCACACTTTTCAAATGCACTTTATAACTTACAAATTTGTTTCCATAAACAATTTTACATTGAAGAAAATAGAATCACTTAGTTAAATGATTAATTAAACATTTCTTCTGTACTTGTTCAGAACATTTCGTCTTAATGCGAAGAAGAGATATGGAAACCCGGAAATATGTCCATCGACCTGTTGCTGTGTCAAAAATGTAAAAAATATTTTTAAAATGAGCTAAAATGAGTGTGTCATTTCTTCACATGAGTCATATATAACAGAAATATTTAAAACTTAACCCTAAAAAGCCCTCGAAATGCCGTCTTCTTGGTTAAAAAGAATTGTTTGCAGTTTGTCGATAGCAGCAACGCGGAAGTTTTGTCAAAACGAGACACTGAATATCGGGTTTGGGACAAGTCGGACCTAGAAAACTCGGACCACTTTTAATGAAACTCGGATTAGATTGAAAGACAAATCGGACCAGTTTGAATTAAGCAATGATTGGACCCATTTAAGGACGATTCCAAATATTTCCAAAGACAACTATGACCAATGTGAAACACTGATTGGGTCCATTTAAAACGGTTGATACAAGCGAAAAAGGGGGTCGAGGACGTAAGACCCGGCTCCCCCGTTTGAATGCCAAAAATAATAAATAATTTGTTCACGCTATATACACATTTTTAGTAAAAAAACGTCAAAACATTTTTTTTAAAAGTATTTGAAATTTTTTTAATGGCGTATGCTCATTGCTCATTGGCACTCATACCACAGTTTCTTTGTCTGGAATGGGGAGGAGGATGTCGTAGAACAACTGATTCAACTCAGTGACATATATAAATTCAGAAAGTAAATTGGCAATGTTTTTTGAAGAATAGTTGGGGTTTTTTTTGTACAAGTTTATCTTGTATGCGAAAACAGTCATGTACGTGTACTTAATTTTCTTGTTGGCTTTATTTCAAGAATAAAATAATTTACGTGTTCCCTTGGTAAATGCAGGAATTTTCACTTCCGCACACAAGGCTACACTTTCTGATATGTCAAATCCTCTGTTTGCTAAGAATGTATCTCCTTATAAAAGTTTCGTTAACAGTCGACAATTTTCAGTTATTTTCTGTTTACTAGATCGTCCCACCTCACGTTCACCCAACCTTTAGACAGACGGTATATAAGAGGGTGTGGATAGGGTATACAGAATAGAGAATAATAGGCGAAAATAAAGAATAGAGTAAAATGGGCAAAAAAGAGAATAGAGATTAATGGGGTGCTAAAATATAATGAATAACTGCAAAAATTTCAAGAATTTGGTAAAAATATACTGATTACAGAAAAGAACAATGTTCCGTCAGAATACAGTTATCAAGTTATTACAGAATAGCCATTATTGTTAAAGATAAAGAATAACGAGCGAAAAAAAATAAATGGATCCAGCTTTGATTATTTGTATATCTTCAATTTTTCACTTATTCTTACAACATTTGTATAAACTTCAAGATTATAAAAAACCGTGTTTTTTTTTCTAAAGTGAACATTGATTGGTTAAATATTTCTCAGTGTGTTTGAATTTGTTTGTTAGCTTTTTGGTCATGAATGTTTGTCTCTAATATTTAATTTACTGTGCATTTGTATTCAGATATCGCAGATCAAATTTATTCGTTCATTGTGTAATCATACGTTTTTTGATTGAGTTTAGTCTGCCAATTGATATTTTATTGTATGTTTTTCTATGTTGTGATGTTATGCTATTGTTTCAGAAAAAGGGAGAAGGTTTGGATCCATTAAAAAGTTTAATCCCGAATGAGTCGCTGATCAAAACAATATGGGAGATGCAAGTACAAGACTACTAGTTGAGGTTAAAGGGGGACGTAGTGCCACAGAACCAACAGAACGTGTCCCTGATCAAAACAATATGGAAGATGATCTTTGAAATTTTCCTGAAAACCATCTTTGTGTAAGGTCAATAAAAAAGAAGTATTACAGTAGATTCCGGTTATTTGCATAGCCTATTTGTCAGACAAAATTATGCAATAAAGCGGAGAATGCTTATATCCAAAATGCCAAATGACAGAGTCAAACAACATTGATAGAACAGATCAGGAAATCCCTGAAGAAAGCTAAACGTATGTAATCCACATACAACATACTGAATGTTGATTTATTCTACATGTTCTAATAAAAAATATATTTCTAGTGTCATATGTGTTATTTTATTTTGTTTCCTTTAATACAGATTATAAACACATTGTGTTTTAGTTTTAGTTAATTTGTTCCGACTTTCCTTTACCTGGGATACGAAAATAAACTGTTCTAAAAATAGATTTGTTTCTATGACCTAATATGTACACTGTACATTACTATGCTTTGATTAAAATAAGCTTTTAAACAATACTTCACAGTTTATATCTTTTTTAACAACAGATGTGATGAATTGCCTTTGATATGCAGTTGGACAGTGAAGTAACACCTCGTTAGTTTCGTATATGCAAAGCAGTAATGGGACCCTGTACGGGTTATTTGCTGGACACAAGTGTTGAAAGTGAAAACATATAATAATTGAAAGTAAATACTCTTTTCATAAAATATCAAAAATAAATTATTGATGTATAAAAGTCTATAACCATATATAAATGCCCTACAATATTTAACATTAATACAGATTAACCCAAGCCCAATTACTAGATTTCACATTGGTTATGTCATGATTGATAATTAGCAGGAGTTATTGTTTTTAAAATTAACCCCAAATGTAATCTATGAACAATTGTTTAAATCCAATCAGTTATTAACACCCTTTCAAGTTTGAGATAGAATGGTCAGTGTTTTTACAACAATTACCCGTTTGACATTTTTATGACCTCAAGGCTTAAAATAGAACATGGGAAACTTTACCTGTGTAGACATGATCGAGGTGTATTTCTAAATCAAATTCCATAATATAAACACATAATAAACTGTTTTAAAACTTTATTTATATAACACAAAAGTAAATATGAAATAAAAACGAAAATAAGGATGCATTCAAGAAAGTTATACTTACCGAAATTGCCGTTTCCGGACAAAAATCTCGTCAGTTTTAACTGATCATATCTAGACGGCAACAAATTTCTATGCAATAAACCGAAAGGCCACTTGTAGAGCTATGCATATAACCGGACAATTTAACATTAGAAAAATGGGAAATGGTTTTGTGCAGGAGAAAACTATGCAATTAACCGAATTATGCTATTAAGCAGTATGCAATTAAGTGGAATCGACCGGTCCAAAGATTTACAGAAAAGAGCGATGATTTACAGAAAAGAACCGAAAAGAACCAAAAAGAACCAAAAAGAACCAAAAAGGACCGAAAAGAACCAAAAGAGCATACATATAATTATTATTTAAAGTTAAAACAATATATATATATATATATATACACCATTTGTTTCCCTCGTAATAAAGGAATGTATAATTCAAATATAGAGTGTACATTTATAAGAATATGTAGACTTACAAAAAAGTTAGATATCCCTGTATCAGATTAAGGCATTCAAAGTTAATATTTTTGAGAAAGAAAAAAAAATGTCATTTCCGTTGTTTTCGAAAATAGAATTGTAAAAAACATTTGAAGAAAATTTCAATTTCTGCTACATGTAAACCTTGGCGAACTTTACGATGTTCTTAATTCGTTACAATTTCTTAATTCAATTTACAGTATAAAACGATGGGCTACATGGGAATAAAAGGAGATTAATCAATAAAAAAATACATCATTATCTATATATTATAAATTTTGTGCAAAACACAGTCATTTCATTTCGTCTTTTAAGAAATATAAATAAATGAAAAGCGCACCCGCTTTCGGTATAATTGATAATTGTTTACTCTTTATATAGCCGCCATAATACTAATAGCGTATAGATTAAAGGGTGTGAAAAAGTTAATGGCCTGTTGATTTCTATTAATTTTATCTAATAAACCACTTAAAACTGAGATTAGTGAAATGATGTCAGATGGTGATAAATGTTGGCCTGTGGTGCTACATATATCTATAGAGAAACTTGTGCATGGAGATAACGGGACTTTTCCCTAACGAATTCAAATCCTTCACGGGTTTAGCACCTCAAAGTAACAATTAATGTGTTTTCATTTAATATGTAATACACATACACACACACAAAAAGAACGAAATATTCGTATTTATTCAATAACTCCTGAAAAGTTTTCCGTCATGTTTTAAACGATATTTTGTTTTATTTTGTTTTCGTCCGATTGTCCGAATGTCCGTGTTATATATATATATATATTCACTGATGAATGGAGCACATTCCCAAAAAAAATTATAAGGAACTGTTGTAATGTTCGAAATAAATAAGCGACCAAGATTGAACAAAATAATGACACTTAGCTTATCAATATAATTCACGTAGAACGATTGTTTGACAGTAATGAATTAATATCTTTTTAAATTATTTTCTTGTCTGTTCTATGTTTTCTATTCCATAAGATAGACATCCGACCTAACCTTTAATTTTTCAAATGTACAGTAAGTTATTATATGTAGTCCTGTCGCAGTATAAGGTTTCAAAACCTAATAATAAACTTTTGTGAAAAATATCTTTTTATTTATAATAGACTTATATAATTTTGCAATTTGCTAATTTTCTTCGATTACTAAAAACTTCGATCTCCTTTTCGGTTTTTTTTTCGGTCCTTTTCGGTTCTTTTTGGTCCTTTTCGGTTTTTTTTTCTGTAAATCGTCGCTCTTTTCTGTAAGCAGGTAAGTCGTCGAACCCTTTTTTATGTGTTTATAAAATCTTAATCATGTTTTGGTTAGTGTATTGCTATAAATATTTCTTTGTCATTGTTTCAAAAGGAATTGGGATACTGCCAAATTTTAATTATGTGTTGAAAATAGTTCGTAATCATCGTAACCAATACAAATTGGGGGCAAACATGCAGGGTGCGAACAGACTTCCGGGGCGAACATAGTAGGTGCGAACGTGAAGGGTGCGAAAGTTTATTGGGCGCGAACGGACCTGATACCCCCCGGAACCCTCCCCCTGGATCCGCCACTGCATTATAAATGAAGGTTCAGACAAGCTTTTTAAAAAACAATCCTTGTTAACAAACAAACAAAAATGTGACAAGCATCAGCGCCGCCTGGTGTCTAAAAACTCTCACACTTTTCAAATGCACTTTATAACTTACAAATTTGTTTCCATAAACATTTTTACATTGAAGAAAATAGAATCACTTAGTTAAATGATTAATTAAACATTTCTTCTGTACTTGTTCAGAACATTTCGTCTTAATGCGAAGAAGAGATATGGAAACCCGGAAATATGTCCATCGACCTGTTGCTGTGTCAAAAATGTAAAAAATATTTTTAAAATGAGCTAAAATGAGTGTGTCATTTCTTCACATGAGTCATATATAACAGAAATATTTAAAACTTAACCCTAAAAAGCCCTCGAAATGCCGTCTTCTTGGTTAAAAAGAATTGTTTGCAGTTTGTCGATAGCAGCAACGCGGAAGTTTTGTCAAAACGAGACACTGAATATCGGGTTTGGGACAAGTCGGACCTAGAAAACTCGGACCACTTTTAATGAAACTCGGATTAGATTGAAAGACAAATCGACCATTTGGAATTCAACATTGAATTGTGATGACCCATTTAAGGACGATTCCAAATATTTCCAAAGACAACTATGACCAATGTGAAACACTGATTGGGTCCATTTAAAACGGTTGATACAAGCGAAAAAGGGGGTCGAGGACGTAAGACCCGGCTCCCCCCGTTTGAATGCCAAAAATAATAAATAATTTGTTCACGCTATATACACATTTTTAGTAAAAAAACGTCAAAACATTTTTTTTAAAAGTATTTGAAATTTTTTTAATGGCGTATGCTCATTGCTCATTGGCACTCATACCACAGTTTCTTTGTCTGGAATGGGGAGGAGGATGTCGTAGAACAACTGATTCAACTCAGTGACATATATAAATTCAGAAAGTAAATTGGCAATGTTTTTTGAAGAATAGTTGGGGTTTTTTTTGTACAAGTTTATCTTGTATGCGAAAACAGTCATGTACGTGCACTTAATTTTCTTGTTGGCTTTATTTCAAGAATAAAATAATTTACGTGTTCCCTTGGTAAATGCAGGAATTTTCACTTCCGCACACAAGGCTACACTTTCTGATATGTCAAATCCTCTGTTTGCTAAGAATGTATCTCCTTATAAAAGTTTCGTTAACAGTCGACAATTTTCAGTTATTTTCTGTTTACTAGATCGTCCCACCTCACGTTCACCCAACCTTTAGACAGACGGTATATAAGAGGGTGTGGATAGGGTATACAGAATAGAGAATAATAGGCGAAAATAAAGAATAGAGTAAAATGGGCAAAAAAGAGAATAGAGATTAATGGGGTGCTAAAATATAATGAATAACTGCAAAAATTTCAAGAATTTGGTAAAAATATACTGATTACAGAAAAGAACAATGTTCCGTCAGAATACAGTTATCAAGTTATTACAGAATAGCCATTATTGTTAAAGATAAAGAATAACGAGCGAAAAAAAATAAATGGATCCAGCTTTGATTATTTGTAATATCTTCAATTTTTCACTTATTCTTACAACATTTGTATAAACTTCAAGATTATAAAAAAACGTGTTTTTTTTTCTAAAGTGAACATTGATTGGTTAAATATTTCTCAGTGTGTTTGAATTTGTTTGTTAGCTTTTTGGTCATGAATGTTTGTCTCTAATATTTAATTTACTGTGCATTTGTATTCAGATATCGCAGATCAAATTTATTCGTTCATTGTGTAATCATACGTTTTTTGATTGAGTTTAGTCTGCCAATTGATATTTTATTGTATGTTTTTCTATGTTGTGATGTTATGCTATTGTTTCAGAAAAAGGGAGAAGGTTTGGATCCATTAAAAAGTTTAATCCCGCTGCAAATGTTTGCAACTGTCCTAAGTCAGGAATCTGATGTACAGTAGTTGTCGTTTGTTTATGTAATATATACGTGTTTCTCGTTTCTCGTTTTGTTTATATAGATTAGACCGTTGGTTTTCCCGTTTGAATGGTTTTACACTAGTAATTTTGGGGCCCTTTATAGCTTGTTGTTCGGTGTGAGCCAAGGCTCCGTGTTGAAGGCCGTACTTTAACCTATAATGGTTTACTTTTTAAATTGTTATTTGGATGGAGAGTTGTCTCATTGGCACTCACACCACATCTTCCTATATCTAAAGAATACATAAATGAACCGGGACCCCAATCAACAATCAACACCCTCATATAATGACACAGATAAACAAATCAAAAACTTCACAGTTACTTGACTATGTCTCAGCACGGGCAAGTAAATTTTAAGGTCTCTATAAAAACAGTAAAAAACGATGTCACAAAACTAGCAAACTTTCCATGTCACTTACTTAAGTGACAAGTAGACTTGTGTATCTGACAAGTCCATTGGCGGATCCAGGGTGGGTGGTTCCGGGGGTTGGAACTCCCCCCTTTTTTTGGCCGATCAATGCATTTAAATGGGGACTTATAGTTGGACCCCCCCCCCCCCTTTGTCCTGGGTAAGGAACCCCCTTTTTAAAATGGCTGGATCCGCCTCTGAAGTCGACTTATGTATCTACCAAGTCTACTTGTCACTTAATTAGGTCTACTTGTCACTTTATTAGATTAGGTCTTATTGTCAATTAGTTAAGTGCACTTGTCAGATATATAAGTCTGTTTTTACATGTCATGCAATGGGCAAAAACGCTTAAAGATGTTTTGATTTTTTACTAAAAAGGTTTCATCGTATTATCTGACAAGTATACTTAACTAAGTGACAAGTAGACTAAATTAACTGACAAGTCGACTTATTTAGCTAATTATGACGACTTAACTAAGTGACAAGTGGGGCAGATATATGACACCATAATATGGGATATTCTCACAAATAATTTTGTTTTATAGGCAGGCCAAGAACATTGATGCCACAGAGAAATCTTGCATATCTCAGTTTTTATACCTTATATTTCATGATGATAAAAAGTAGGATACCTATTAAAGCAGAACATGTCTTCTATACCCCTTTTAAAATATTTAGAAATTGACTCCTCTCAGTGGTAAATTACACATTTTTCTGGAAAACAAAAGTTAAAGGAATATAACAGTTACTCGCCAGTCATTCTGTTCGTGTCTTTCTAAGCTGGTAAGACTTTTCAGATAATATGAGACTATGATGTATGATATTTTATTTGTTGAAAGAGTGTATAATTAGAAGTAACTGAAGATACATGTATAACAAATTATATACCTATATGGAGTTATTTTCTTTCAGAACGTCAGGTCATTCTTTTTCAGAATCTACCCGGACGATACCATGTTTCAAAGGTATATGCTCCAAGGCATAAAATAATTACCTGTGTAAGGTCATTGTTTTCCTTGATAAACATGCAATCTATGATTTACTTCAACATATTATTCGTCTAATAGTTTTTTGTTGCCGATTTGGAAATTTATTTTCTAAAGTTCAACGGATGATAGATGTAAAAGAAACCGTCATTGTAGACCCGCAATTTAATGTTAGAAACAAATAACGTGAAGTTTTGTTGATTTATCGCTATAATAAAGAAACATTATCATATAGGTCAGATGAATTTTAATGTAGACTTTCATAAAATAAATCCAGATTTAACATATTCGTGTGTAAGATTTTGAAAATCTTATAATCCTGGTATACATTTGATGACTATTATTGAGTCAAACTGAATAGGTTGATTGCTTAACGTCCAGTGGCAAATATTTCATGCATGTTCAGAACGATACACACTGAATAGGAACTCATACTGTAACCTACATGTATTTATATTCGTCTTCGTGTCAGTTCATAACTTTTTAAAATTTATGTATAACTTTTACTCTATCAAATGATCAACTAATAAAATAATCTTATATTCTATTGAATAACATTAACGTAACTCACCAAAGGGTCGGGTGTGGATGGTATATAATTTTATCCTGATTATCTTTTAATAAAATGTATTGCTATTCGAAAAAACAATCTTTCTGAATTTTTCATTCGATTCATGTAAAATGGTTAAATAAATAACAACTTTCCCGCGATAGAAATAACATAACAAAACGAAAAAAAAAAAAAAATACCCCCTCCCCCTTTTCCATAAGCTAATTGGTACAATAAATAACTTACAATGTGTCTTGTATTTGTCATACACCGTTATTGAATTGTTACAATTCGTTTGTGTCTTACTTCATGCAGTTACAGTTATATGTTTATTGTGTATGGATAACAATTTTTAAAAGGTTTATATCTAAATTATTTAGTGAGTTTTATTTCACATTCTAAATGAGCCGCAGGGCGTATTAAAACCTGAACGCATTAGAAAGGAATATCCCACTTTATTGTTGTCGGTAAAAAAGGATACTAAATTTTACAAATCTTTATAAAATTAATATTTTTTGACGGTATATAAGTCAGATAATGCATATTTTAAGGTTTTTCTTGTCGTAGAACACACCTCGGGGTGTCAGGATTGTTCAAAGAAAGACCTCCCTCCGGTCGGTCTTTCATTTGATCAATCCTGACACCCCTCGGTGTGTTCTACGAAAAGAAAAACCTTAAAATATGCATTATCTATATCGGATACACTAATATCCATTAGAACTTCACTTAATCCTATAGCATACGTCAACCACGCAAAGACAAAAATAACATATAGAAAGAGTAGATATGGAGTTTACGTCAACCTCTATATAGCAACCCAAAGACAAAAATAACATATCGAAAGAGTAGATGTGGAGTTTACGTCAACCTCTATATAGCAACCCAACGACAAAAATAACATATAGAAAGAGTACACGTGGAGTTGCGGTGTAAACATACGTCAACGTCTATACAGCAACCCAATGACAAGAATAACATAAAGTCAAAATAGATTTTGAGTATTCGTCAACGTTTATGGAGAAACCAGCGACACAAAAGATATATCCTAAAAGTAGATATTGAATATACGTCATTCTAATGCAATTTGAATGTAACAATTTATTTCATTGGCTAAAAGTTGCCGTCAAATCCACAGCTTATAGCTAATCCCGGCTGACACAGCCGATTGAACTTTTGACGCATACGACAATCACTTTTCCATTGTGGCGTCATATATTTTGTTTGATGACATCCAAATTTTATGAGAACCTGTGTGATATCCAGCAATGGCGGACAAATAGCGACATTAAGGTGTATTCGTTTGTAAATACTACCCTAGTTACAATGATTTAATAAAAAAGGTTCTGTTCTGGGAATAGTATACTGTTTATCTATTATGTCGGTTGATTGATTTTGCTTATAGCTAAACCTCAAGTGGCAACTATTTCATTAAAGTGCGCATTGAGTATAATTATGGGACGTCCCATATCTCAATTAATCGGCAAAGACAAATCTCTTAATCAATCTAACGAATTTGACGAGATTGTTCATAGTTTTACCACACCGTATGCTTACGGACACTGTACAATTTCTGATGGAATATTCTGCGGAAAATAGAATTGTTAATCCAATGCAAACAAGTTGAACTACAATGAAATATCCATGCATGTACAAATTTATGCATTAAAGTAAAATCAAGGATTTGTATAGTTAGATACTAACTATACAAATCCTTGGTAAAATTAAGGAAGGGACAGGTAAAAAACGGAGAACGAAGCAACGTCGACAATGTTGTTGATATCCCGTGAATACTGCTCCGAAGCGTTGGACAACCTTTCTATCCGCCTTCTAATAAAAAAAACCAGTCTATGTGATTGTATAGGCTTTTTTTTAATTGATTTAAAAATACATGTATATCAAATAAAAAAAAAAGAGAATGTGTATAATATCTAGTAAAGTCTAGCGAGTAAATAATAAATGATATATGTGGTAAAACAATGCGAATGTTGTTTACGTATTTTAATTAAAGTTCAAGTCTGATATGAAAACTCTTATAACGAAATACTGTCATAAGCAGACCTGTCCTCATGTCTGGTCAGGAGCAGACCTGTCCACAGGTCTGGTCTAAGGCAGACCTGTCCTAAGAAATGGTCAAAAGCAGACTTGTCCACAGGTCTGGTCTGGGGCAGACCTGTCCTCAGGACTGGTCTGGGGCAGACTTGTCCTCAGGACTGGTTAAAAAACAGACTTGGTCTGCAGCAGTCTAAAAAGCAGACCGTAGTCCAACAAAGACGAAGTTAACTTGCTTGACTGTTTAAATTCTCAAGTTAACTTAGAAAGCAGTCAACAAGTTAACTCTAAGTTAACTTTTGTCAAGGTTAGGACCGCACCCATCTGTACTTAACACTAGGGATACAACACGAACCCTACTTAACACTAGGGATACAACACGAACCCTATTTAACACTAGGGATACAACACGAACCCTTCTTAACACTAGGGATTGTACCAGGTGCTCCTGAATCGTGTTGCTCTTGTAGTTCAAACCCAAAGCTAAGTCAATATAGGATTGAAGACATTGATATGTTAGACAAAAAAATGAAGGTAAATATATGTGAAATGATGCATTTTATGTAAAGTATAATCACGCAAATAGGCTGGGATATATCAATCTCCCAGATATTAAGATTTTATAAGATTTGCGTTTTCTATAATGATTTACATGATATAGGGTTGATGCTTACAAGAAAGCTATTGGACAAAAGTTCCAGATGGAGAAATTCAAGTCGACCCTTCGAATTCATTAAGGACGACATCATGATTTGGTTGACCAGTATGACATATCTATTTCACAGATAACGACGGTATTGTTCCAATGGTCGTAGCTGCATTCAAGTTTTCTGTTTTTCGAAAGTGACCTACCAAATTAGATGTATCACAGGGTTTGTAGTAATACTATATGACTGGTGCACTTGTGGATCAGGATCTGCTTACCCTTTCAAAATAAATTGGTTAAACGAAAACCGTGGAACAACTCTTTACAGAATGCACTACAAGCAACTGACCAGTCAAAACTAGTGCATATTGAAGGAAGTAAGTGTAATTTGTGAAAATATAATGTTTTACAGCATGGGTTCGGTTAAATATGTAGGGAAGAAATCAAACAAAACACCAAATCTGAGTATTCCTCGGGTTTAGGTAACTGTGTGATAACACACTCAAACAAATGAAAATAAAACGTGTATTATTAACTATAAATCAACGTTGAAAAGTACAAAGCGTAAATTGCAATTTAAAGTAAATGGTGGTCATGCAAAGTTATTAGAATGTCTGGTATATTCAAATAGGATATTTATTTGGTAAAACATTTGTATACTGTGGATTCATTTATTTTCGTGGGTACGAATTTTTGTGGATTGAGGAAAACTTACATGTTCGTGGATATTTGATTTCGTGGTTTTGCCAAAGTCTGCATACAAGCCATTAGAAAATTTGTCATTCGTTGAACATTTCATTTCGTGGTTCAACTGTTCCAACGAAATTCACGAAAATTGGTATCCAACGAATAATAATGAATCCACAGTAATCATTGAATTTTGTCAGAAAAGACACCAGAATTTGTATAAACGTTTGCATTTTAACAACCCCTATGCGAGAATGTGATTTGTCATGTCAGAACTTCCTAAAATAGAAATCAGTAATTTAGGTATACAGCTCATACATATAGTCTTTATCCATTCTAAAATTTTAAAGATAACATTTTAAAACAAAATGCTATCTTAAAGATTTTAAAAAACTCATATCAAAAGAGGGGCGACAGATAGAAATGACTTCAACTTCACCACTTGAACTAATGGTTTCATAGCTTCCATTGGAGCAGAAACCTAAATCAAGGAAATCATGATATCAAGTGTTCCAATTAGCATTTTTGTTCAAGGACAGATGTTGCCAGATGTGTCCCTTAATGCGAACAATTCAATATAAGTAATTTACAAAATTAATGATTTTATAAGTATATATCTAGAATGACTCTATGTGACAATTCTTTGCATATTTTACTCAGAGATAACGTCTTCATCCCCTGACCTGTTCATTGGACATTAACCTCCTTCTAATGTCAACATTCCATCTGATGGTAAAATTCGAAAAAACTAACTTCCGGCATATCCATTCAAATCAATAACATGTTACCAAGTCTGCAATATGACAATTGCTTTTCATTCGTTTGATGTATTTGAGCCTTTGATTTTTTTTCCATTTGAAATGGCACTTCCGATCTGAATTTTCCGTTGAATTCGGTATTTTTTTTTTAATTTTACTTTTTTTCAATCCCAATTTACAATGTATTTAAATGATAAATGGAAGTTTTAACTTGTTGGACTTTGGCATTGTATAGTACTTATAAAATATATAACACAACGGTGATGTCAATTCTAAAATAAGGTACATAATTGGAGGACGGGTAAGAATTTAAATTTGTTTGATGGCCATATTAAACAATGTTTTCTTGGTAATAATACAAAATTGATATATGTAACAGAACAATTAAGTAAGTAACTAAACACCATCTGACACGATCAAAACTAAGAAAAAAGAGGAAAAAATAAATAAAATGATAACGACATTTATTCCAAGTATGTCATCTTCGTGATCACTGTCACAATGTCCTTCATCATAATTTACAAAAATGCAATTTGCCACGTGATGCAAGGAAATGGTGATTCCAATATATGGAACAAGATGAACAAATGATGCAGATACATTTACGTTTCTGAAGATTAGCATCACAATATGACATACAAAGACAATTATCTTAATATAACATAATTGTAGAAAAATTCAAAATATCTCGTTGTTTTGCATTTTAAAGTAGATACGGTGTAGGAATTTCAAGCTTCGAGTACAAGATAAATAGTCTTAAGCAAGACGAGCATCAACTCAGTAAGAAAACACCGAAATGGCTATTTTAGTTTTGTCTTAATTAAAATGTCGGTCAGATACAAGATGGACACACTGAGATAATAATTTTCTTACTATCAAAACCATTCTACAACAATTCACAGTGAGATATATATGTATTACTTTAAGATAAATTATTTAAGTACTTGTATCTCCAATCCATTAATTATCTGTCATGGAAAATGTTTTTTTTCGATTTCATAATAAGGACAAACTATAAGCAATCCGTGTCTTCATAGCAAGGATCATAACTTAGTAATTGAAACGAATTGTTACACATATGTTAGTCATTACATGTAACTAGTTATCAAAGGTACCAGGATTATAATTTAGTACGCCAGACGCGCGTTTCGTCTACAGAAGACTCATCAGTGACGCTCATATCAAAATATTTATATAGCCAAACAAGTACAAAGTTGAAGAGCATTGCGGATCCAAAATTCCAAAAAAGTTGTGCAAAATACGACGTAGGTAACACGATATCAGATACTCGCAACTTGTCCTTATAATTTCATGAGCATTCATAAGTCGTAGTCATAATAACACTTTCAAGAAATACACTTAACCTATTTTTCATCGGGGCAATAAAGCAATTTATCAAAAAATAATACTGATGAGAAAAAAAAACATCCTGTTATGAGGAAGTTGAAACGTCTGTACTGATGAAATGTATTCATTTTTGTTAACATTTAGACAACTATATTACAAGTTATCACAGGTTTATAACGATTACTTTCATCAAATAGCATGACAGCATCCGTGCAAGTTTATTACAAAGCTTACTACCATTTCAGCATATTTCTGAAAGGTGACAGAATTTACAATTGTTCATTTGTATGTCTAAATTGGTTATTGTTTCAAAAAAATCATTAAAATTGAGGCAATGAAAAGTATTGGAATCATACTCAAAGGAACATAATTTTGTAATTGAAACGCTTGTTATAAATATCTTAGTCCTTAACACGTTATCAGATATTAGCAACTTGTTCTATGTTAGTATCATAACTTTTGTCTATAAAAAAACTTCCAAGAAAAACACTTAACCTATTTTTCATCCGGGATGGATATAACAAGTTGTGAGAATTTATTATTGACGAGAAAAAACATCCTGTTAAGAGGGAAATGTTTATTATTTTGTTAAAATTTAGACAAATAAATTGCAATTTGCTGATAAAAGTTCATAACGCTTATGTCAATCAAATATAACATGACGAAATCACTGCAAGTTACTTTTGAAGCTTACTGTCATTTCAACCTACATTTTTTGTACTTCTTAAATGTTGTAGAATCTACAAATCTTTATTTTTATATATCAAATTGTTTATTGTTTCAAGATTGATAATTAGAGCAAGTTGTAATGAAATCATTTGAATCATACTAAATGAAAATTATGTCGCGCATTTTCTACAAAATTATGAATGTCTAGAGGTCGGTGCCACTTTTGTCTTAATTAAAGTTTCGAAGATAGCAAAAATATGTTTTCATAAATTTGTTTAATCAGTCAATTGTGATAGTCTATGCATCTGTCCGTGTCATATAATAACGTTATCAGTCAATTGTGATAGTCTATGTATGTGTCCGTGTCATATGATGACGTTATCAGTCAATTGTGATAGTCTATGTATCTGTTCAAGTCATATGATAACGTTATCAGTCAATTGTGATAGTCTATGTATATGGCCATGTCATATGATAACGTTATCAGTCAATTGTGATAGTCTAAGTATTTGTCCGTGTCATATAATAACTTTCAAGTTCAGAAACTGAGTACATCAACCCCTTTGTGGTTTAACTGTTAACGCTTTCCCATGAATAGTCCAGTTTAAGAAAAAAAGAGAAATATTATGCTTTATGTATAGTGAATCGTCTATTATGTGTCCCGTTCATCTGTGTAGATAGCCATCATTATGACCATTCTAATAAAAATGTAGATGCAATTTCAATAGTAAACAATATACCAAATTTAACCTATAAATATAAGTCAAGTGGTTTTTTTTTCACACACATCAGTTCAATGTTTCACATTTTCAAACAGCATCACAATTACGATCATGGGAAGGAGGTGGTTTTTTAAATGAAGTTAGTGATTGTAATTATCATAATTATGAAATAACAGCGAATTAGTTTAGTGAATTCAATTGCACATTAAAGCGCTCAACAGACAGCATCAGCCACAAGCAATCTGAAATGTCTTAGAAGGAAAAAAAAAACACTACGAATTTGAATCACAGACGAATACAAAAAATGATTAAGCAAATAACGACGACCATTACCCCAAAACTCGGATCATATTCTTGATAAATCAGACTATAACATTGTTGTTATTGTTGTACATTTTGTTCGACCTTGAAAACATGTATATACAATATATAAAGTACTACGTGACAAAGTTATAAGTTAAATAATTACGCATCATAACAGGAAGATGAAGAGTATAAATATAAGACGGTTTCCGTAGGTTACAAGTGTATACATTATATTCTCAACAGTATCAATTGTTTAAATTTTGGACGTAATATTAAGTAACTATATTATAGGTGGGAGAGGCTAATGATTTGTAAACGTTTTTTTCAATTTTTATCTAAAGTTATAACAGTAATCACTCAATGCTACACACATCATGATTAGGTGTACAAGTAATTATCTTATGAATTATTCAGATATACTCATTGATCATTTCTAAGGGTTTTTTCTATTAAAGTTTGAAAAAATCAAATTAATAAAAGCATCGAACTCCAACAGATATTCAAAAAGAAAAATACTTTATAAAATGGCAAAATCAAAATCTCAAGCACAACATACAAATTGAAAACAACTGTCATAATCCTCACTTTTTTTACAGGAATTTTCTACTGTAGAAAATGGTGTATAGGTAGCGTTATTTGTAGTACAATCAGGTTTTACTGGTATCGACAGAAACATTATCAAAGCTTACGAGTAATCTTTTTAAGGCAACGTTGTTTCTTTGTGTGCATGCATCTGGAAAATTGTAGGTATTTATAATTGAGAAAACATAATAGAATCTAGGTATTGAAAACAATTAATTAAAAATTATGAAAAAATATACAAAATTAACGTATTGCTGTTATACAGATTAACTGTTCTAGTGCCGACAGCAAAAGTTACAAATTCAAAATATGGCTGTTCTCGATATTATATAGACATGATGTTTACCGATTTTGAAACAAGTAACTAGAAATGTGATTAACTGTTTAGATTTGAAAAAAAGCTCACATTATAACAACATATGAATGCGTCTTAAGATAACCATAACAAACATAATAGATGCTGTAGGATTGCTATGTAAACAACTATCCACCAACAGTCAAGCAGAATTGTTTTAGTGTAAGCAAAAACAATTGGAAAGGGGAGATAATTATTGATTTGTTCGATGACAGTATTATGATATGCATGCCCAGTGAGTAATGTAATGTATATAGGAGGAGTAACGGGTAATTGAAATGACATTGATCAGATTTTAAACTTCAATTTAATGGTCAAAACTAAACGTATAATGTCCTGTGTAATATTTCATTATCCTAGCTTGGAATACCGTAAATTTAGAAATTACTGCGTGCATTTATTAATGTTAATCTTGCAATTTTATATTAATTGTATGGTAATTTTTATAAAATTCCTGTTGCAAAACTGTGAATTTAAAAAAAAAACTAAGGATGTTCTTATCCCAGGAATAGATTACCTTAGCCTTATTTTAGCACCTCTTTTTGGAATTTTGGGTCATCAATGCTCTTCATCTTTTTCTTTTTTGGCTTTATAACTGTTTTGATCTCAGCGTCACTGATGAGTCTCATATAGACGAAACGCGCGTCCAGCGTATTAAATTCTAATACTGGTACCTTAACTTGATAACTAATATCATTGAAGACGAAATGCAATTTTAATTCCTGGGATATTAAGAAAAATCCTGTTTTATTCAAATACAAAATTTCAAAGTGAGGGTTTAAGTGTTGCAATTATAACTCTGTTGCATTTATCGAAAAACACATCTGAATAATTTTCTAAATGTCAAGTGACAAAGTCCTGAGAAATGATTATGATTGCAAATTCCCCTTCATTTTGTCAAGTGAACATAATCCCTAAAAATATCAGTATCAATCAATGTAAAATACACATTCGACTTGATCGGCATAAACTGTAAGTCAACACTGAAGCCTGCAGTTCATTCCGAAACGTTGATAAGGTTCCAAGGTTTCATCTAATTATTTGTTTTTTGATGATTCGAAGGCATTACTTTTTTTAAGTTTAATTCATTTGTGTAAGGTCGGACTAGGCGCATTTACCTATATCATAAGACTTGGTATAACGCATTTCATTGTAAACATGTGAACATGCATTGTGTAAATGGTATATGTATAATTTTTTTCTACCAGTGTTAACATTTCGTGCGGCTTACGCGCTGTTCGTCTCCACAAACATCATCAACAAAGTACTGTGTGAAGAACATGCAACACACTGAAACAGTCTCCAGAACAGATAAATATTATTCTGATTTTGCAATAAGTATATAATAAATTACACGAGGCTTTGGGACAGGTATACATATTTTAGAAGAAAGAAGACAAACAAAATTGAATGACAACTGACGGCCTTCAACAATGAGAAATACCTATCCTATATAGTTGAATGTGTGACACAATACAGACGAGAAAACTAACAGCCAAATTTATATAGAAAAGTAGATTATAAAAAGCAAATATGAAAGACATGAACCACTGATAACAGGCCATTGTCTTGGTACAGGCATATACAGTAAATGGCGGGTTGAAATATGACTGTTACCGCTCAATTCTTCATTATCATGAAAAAAGAAATACACTGTACTTATAAGTTAACTTGATCAATTGGTTCGAAGCACTGATAAACCAACTTATATAAAAGCAATAGTCACAAAACAACTTCAGTTGTAAATAGGAGTACTCACAACAACTGATAGTAAGATTAAAGCACAATTTTTACATAGTTTTATTAATGTTCTATGATAATTTTCACTACGAATTAACCTGTAAGTGTTTGTTCGTTTATTAAAAGCATTAAGCATTGAGTAGGTTTTCTCTCCCAATGACACAACCCAACCTATACAAATCCTGTGAGTGTTTATACATTTTTATACATTTTAACAAAGAATTGCTTTTATTTCGATATTATTCAGCATTAGTTTTGTTTCATATTTTAAAACAGCCGTTATCTGTTGTTTGGGAAATGTATATATTCAAAGACGATTTTTTATATTCCTGCCGTTTATCGGTTCACTTCTTGTATCAAAATGCTTTTGTTAATACGTCACGGTTATTGAAAAACATAGACCAACACAACGTATGCTTGTGAATATGAAAGGACCGCTTTCAAACTTGATTGGTTCTTTCTGATCTGGGCAATAAGCCCTCAATAACATTAAACATTCTAACCTGACTGCGTTTACCCTAGTTCAAACTAAAAAAATAATGGTTTATAAATAAGACCAAAACTCTGCCAATCAACTAAGTAAGACTCGGTTATATGTAAGGTAGCACTCGGTCAATATGCATCAATGTTAATCGGGTAACAAATTATATAACGCTCAATCATTCAAACTAAATTTCCACGCGTTTTAGTTCTTATTTGACTTATCAACAAAATGAGCAATCATGCTTTATAAACGTTCACAAACGGCAAATCGACAATACAACCACTGAGATATATTATAAATAACCACCGGTCAATTACCAAAATGACGGTAACATGTTGTCATGTGTAAAACGACTACGTACAAGGTAATATAGAAGACAACTGCCAAAATGCAAATCTAAAAAAAAAAAGACAGACGGCCAATTATCTACGCAAGGACCACTTATGTAATGATTACATAAGCAATGGTATATCTTACAAAACGACCAGTTGAATAATATAATGAATTACACTCGATCAATATACAAAAAAAACACTAGGGAAATAAATCAGATAACACTCGGGAAAATATATAAGCAATACTACTTCAGTAACATAAGATAACTATTGATAAATCTACGGAATGACCACTTGATTTTGTAAAACTTGGCCAATAAACAACACGACCACTCGTACAATATGCATGATATGAACGATAACTCAAATTATCTTTAAAAGAAAAATAACTAAGGAAATATAGAGGATGACTCTCGGCCAGTGTAAAATTGACCATAAGTTATTTCTGACCGTTATATATTCTGTCATTTTACATTTAGTTCGACCTTAAAACAAGGTTTTAAATATTAACAATACATGTACTACGTGATAACATTATAAGTTGAATGTTGACTCATCATAACAGGAAGACATAGGTTGTAAATATAGAAATTTACACTTGACATCATCCGTAGGTTTTAAGTAGACATGTTCAATTCTCTACATTTTCTGATTTTAACCTTATATCTTATAATTTTTTTATATATTAAGGGGTAATATTTAGTAAATTAATGGATTAATTATTTATACATTAAGCGGTAGTATTTGGAATATTAAGAGTTTATAAGAAAATAAAAAAAACAGTTAATACAAGATGTTAAATGTATAAACACACTTTTTTATTCGAAAGCGCATAAAACAAGGGTGTGGAATCCAGTAATTTTGTGCGTTCAATGAATTTTAGCTCCATTTGTTTGCATGAATTTTAATTCTTAACTTTAAACAGCATTAATACAGGTATGTTTTTTGCTTTTTCTTGGTTCTGTATAACGGTGTTTTATTAAAATGTACAACAGTAGTGATGCCCTCTCTCTGTTGTTTTCAAAAACATTGCTCTATTATATGGTGTCTGACGTCATGAAGACAAACACGAAAATCAATCGATGTATCTATAACACATTGCCTGGTGTCATTGAGACAGACAGTATAATCAAACGGTGAAATACATTGTACGTTACCTGGTGTCATTGAGACGGACATAATGATAAATCGGTTTTTTTATTATATGTTGTCTGGTGTCATTGAGACACACGCATAATCAAATGGTGAAATACATTATATGTTACCTGGTGTCATTGAAACGGGCAGACTAATCAATCGGGAGATTGTATCATACGTTGTCTGGTGTCATTAAGACATACATCATAATCAATCGGTGGATTATATTGCATATTGTATGTTGTCATTGTGACATACATGTAAAGCAATCGGGGGATTATATTACATTTTGTCTGGTGTAATTGATAAGTCTTGATAATCAATCGGGGGATTATATAACATATTGCCTGGTGTCTTTCAGACAAACAGCATACTAACGTGGAGGATTATTTTATATGTGGTCTTGTGTCATTAATACACACAGCATACTAAACCTGCGGACTATTTAATATGTTGGCTGACGTCATTCAGACAGACTGTATAATCAATCAGAGAATTGTTGTAAATATTGCCTCGTGTCAGTAATACATACAGCATAATAAACCGGAGGGGCTTTTTTATATGCTGGCTGACGTCATTGAGACAGACTGTATAAACAATCACAGGATTTGTATAGGTTGGGTTGTGTCATTGGAAGAGAAAACCTACTCAATTGGTGGGATCTTTTTTCTTGTCTGACGTCATTGAGACAGACATCAAAGTCAATATGTTGATTTCATTACATGTTGTCTCGTTTTAGGTATCAAACAATGAAATATGGTAAACCCTTAAACCTTTATAACAATATACCCTTTGGAACTAAACTTAGAACAATAACACCATAAAAATGTGTATTCCTTCACGAATGAGTAAATAATTCTGGCGCTAGGTTTGGAATTTGTATTGTAGGTTTATTGGTCTAGGTTTATGAATATTATTTAATGAGAGGGGGGCAATAACTTCTTATGCTCACCTGTTTTTGGCCCTTTCAAGGTGTTGTTAACTGTTATCTGAGACAAATTAAAGCTGTTAACTGTTTTCAACCGAAATTGTCAACTGTTTTCATCATGTTTGCATTTTTGTTAACTGTTTTTGCCACAATCGAGGTGTTGATAACATGTTAACGGACCCCCTTATTGCCCCCCTTTTTAATTGTCGTTGGTGTATTATTATGAATCCTATTTCATTATGTTGATACACAACCATCTTGACTTATTTTATTTGAACATGTTACTTAACAGGCATATTATAAGCCTCCTCTTTATTGATCAGTCAGTTGATAACATTTTTACCACAAACAAACAGGTCAATTGTCAAAAGGGGAAGTCAGTGAACACTGACAAAATCAATTAAATGGATTCAGCTACAAATAACAAACCATGTTTACTGATTATCAGATATTACATTATTAGCGAACTAGTATTTCGAAACTGTCTGCCAAATGTTGTTGCAAAGTAAATTTAGTATTAACGTTTTTAGAAAGAAAGACCAGTAAAACGTGTGTGTTGGGTTTATTTTTTTAATTCAGCATATAGTTGTATCTTCAAAAGGTCCAGACTAAGACTGATATAATATCACACTTTTTTTTATCAACCTTTGTTTTCACCTTTCCTATGATAATGTTATTTGTATCTTTCAATTCCTCTTACAAATATTGTCAAATGTATAAAAATAAGCCAAAGTGGCGAGATTACATCATATGAGGCTCTTCTAACAATCATTTATTTCGTAAAATAAGTGGGCCAAAAAAATCATATAAATAAAACAAAACAAGCTTACTGACCTTATATTGCTATAACTTTTACATTATGCTTGTTAAAGATAATTTCGTCGCCTTTTTAATGTATTTCCTCATAATGAATGGAAGAACAGGAAGCTAACATTTATTCAGAACGAGGCTGTGATGAACTGCTCTTCTATTAATTGTACACCACCTATGTCATTAAAGTGTGAAATAAAACGGTCACCGGACTTATTATATCAAATATTGACGATACATGTACATGCTAAAATAAATATAGGATTTTAGACAGTTTGTTTAACCATGCAATTCCAGTTCAATATTTGAGACAAATACTCTTAAAACGTCGTGTGTCGTGCGTCCGATGCGTCTCTTTTTGTCCGCAAATTGCTTTTATTCCGATAATTTTGTTTTTTGTCCGACACTTTTGCTTTTTGTCTGTCTTGCTTTTTTTCCGATATTTTTGCTTTTTGCTTTTTGTCCGTTGCTTTTTGTCCGTTTTGCTTTTTTTCCGATAATTTAGCTTTTTGTTCGTTGCTTTAAGCTCGTTTCGCTTTTTGACCGATAATTTAGCTTTTGTCCGAAACTTTAGCTCTTTGTCCGCTGATTTTGCTTTATGTCCGATATACAAATGTGTATATTTTTTGCAAGTTTCATATTGAACATCAAAACACCATGCCTTTCTTCATGATTACAAAAGAAAACATACAAAAGTGATTGCGCATATTGTCAATGTAGGCAGAAATGTTAAATGTTATCGTGCATATTTATAAATTTTGAGTTTTGTGTTAAATAGTTTGTAAAAAATATTTCAAAGCTCATATTTCAAATCATGCACATTATTTATAACATATACTGAGTGCTATAAAAAAATGCAAATGCAATGCTATTATTTTTTTCTCCAAAAACATATTGATTTATTTTTTAGATCATCTGGCTCTATTGACCAAATAGTCTTTTCTCATCACTTGGTGCCCGTCGTCTGTCTTCGTCGTCGTCGTCGAGCGTTAACTTTTACTAAATAATCTTCTATAACAACTGGACCAAATTTAAACAAACTTGGCAACAATCACCATTTTAAAACAATATGACTTATTAACCTGCCTGCCAATCAAGATGACTAACATGACTGAATTATAATGTATGGGGTAAGATAAAAGTTTTGTCTATTATTTTGAAAATCACGTAAACTCAAATGAGAGAAATCTGGCAATAGCAGGATGTTGAGCTCTACGGATTGTCCATACATGTCAAAACGGTCAGATGATGTCTCAAAATTGGTTTATATTCTCGAACTGTAGTTTGCCTCAACCTAATGTTATAAAACTTAAACACAATTCGTGTTACCACATAACTCAGAAAGGTTTTGAATTTTGATGGTTTCTTTTGTACTGTTCTAAATTATGCCCCTTTGCAAATAGAAAAACTGTTGATTTTTTTTTTATTTCCGTTCTTTAACTTAAAAAAAATGGTATGAAGTGTGCAATGTGTATTACTACAAATCACAGGTCAAATATGCCTACTTCGATTTGTACAACTCGGGTTAGTAGAGTCTATCGAGTTTACTCGACTGACAACCGAACCCCCCGAGTTTGACCTTTTGAACCTACCCAAGTTAACTCGACATCAACCCTGGGTCGGGGCAGGTTTATTCGAGTTTCATGATGGCGTCAAGTAGTTGCAACAAAAAAAAGTGATACAAATAAACTGGTATTTGACAAAATACAGCCGAAGAAAAAAGCTGACAAGGGGAATTTATTGTTGCCTGTATTTCGGAATCAGCCAATATTGTTCATGTGTAGATTTGATCCTCAAATCTCTTCAACTTCGTACTTTATTTGATCTTTTATAAAACTGTTGATTCGAGCGTCACTGATGAGTATTTTGTAGACGAAACGCGTGTCTGGCGTAAATATTAAATTTTATTCCTGGTATCTATGATGAGTTTATTATCAGCTGTCGGTGGTGGTTAGAAATACAATAGAAATTAATTGTTTTTCTTTGAACGATTTTTTTTAACTCACTTACAAAAATACTTACTTATAAATTAAGGAATGTATCTCCCTCATGCAAAGCTCTGATTCCTTTCACGGATTTGGCTATACTTTTTTGGAACTTTTGGATTATAGCTCTTCATCTTTAATATATTTTTTGGATTTCAAATATTTTGGCCACGAGCATCACTGAAAAGACATGTATTGTCGAAATGCGCATCTGGTGCAAGAAAATTGGTACCGTTAATTTTATAACAAACTATTTTTCGAAAAGCAAACAGGATCAGAACTTTTCTTTGTGAAACACTGGTTAATATTTTTTTTATTTTAATGCTCAGCAAAAAACTAAATGTTCACCTCCATTATAATAGACAACTCGATGGAAGAGTTTTGACTTCGATTCGGAACGGTTGCGCACATGCGCATTAGCACTGACATTTCAACTAGAGTTACCCCGAGTTGGACGAATCGAAGTAGGCCATATATATTTCGGTGGCCTCACTTTTCCTGCTTTGCCCCTTTATAAATGGGGAAGATGCTGACGTTATCGTTTTTGTTTTCTTACCTAAGCTCTTCTCAGGCAAATGTTATGAAACTAATACACAATGCCTATAACAACAGAATTAAGATTAAGGACAAATTTGGGTAGTGTCACTCGAGTCTTTCTTAAGTTATGTCCCTTTATAAAGGTCAATGCCAGCGGAGTCATTATCTGTGTCACATGGACTCATTTCCCATGTATTATATGATTTATTGTCTGAAATAATTTTTACCTATTATTTTTTTTTCTGCCTCTATTTTGAAAAGTATAATAGACAGAAAAACTTTATGATGATCAGTAAGTTCAGATCTACAAGTGAAACAGCAGGGTCGAAATCAGTAATCGACTATTTATTACAGAAAGGTCCTTTGATGTTGATTTTGACCATTTTTAATTTGTTTGCGTTTTTTGCCTCATATCTTAAATCTACAATAAAGACAATCTGAAGGCGACTTCTTATTAGAGTGATTTTCCTTTAATGTAGTGTCTTTCCACATTTTTGGATTGTAATTAACAGAGAACCCAAGGTCAAATTTGTAATTAATGTAGCAAAATTTGGTTTTGTTTGTTTGATAAGTGATGTTTTTAAACGGGCATTTTTAGGGGAGATAACTATAAAATAGTACATTTTCCGAAAGAGTACAAGAACTTTTGCTATTTTCAATTTGAGCTGGGAAAAAGCGCACGGTGACCATATCTTAACTATTAATATTCTCAAAGCATTTTATAAAAGGTATCTTCTATCGATTTTTTTTCAATTCTATCGTTTAGTTTAGCTTCAGATCACATAATGCTGTTTTTCCCTGTATAATCCATATAACATGTGTCATTTTGTCACAACCTGTATCTTGAGAAAATATTCGTTTCCCTATCATATTTGTTATATTTTTGAACATTTCACAATATATACTACGTTTTGGCAAAGTCTGAACAAATTCTATCATTTTTAATTTATACTCCCATACCACCTGAAAGACGATTTTCACTACCTATTTTTCATTTTGTCATAATATTATAGAAAATCATAATAGATTAAGATACACTTTAAATCACAAAAATGATCAGCAAGTCAAGATCAACTAACAAGTAAAATTTGGCCGACAAAGTAAGTAAAACTGGTCTCTCCTGAATTTAATTTCATCACGACCTCTCAAATCTAAACATAATGCATGAATAAGTAAACACGTTTGGAACTAGATAACAAAATGGTGCCTACCCAAATAAGCAAGTTTGTCTAAGAGCAATTTTAACTTAAAGAGTGGGAGTCTAAATAATGTTAAATAATTCATAAACAAAATTATCGACTCCAAATTTGTAAAAAAATATTATTATTATTTACCAATTATTCTAATGACTTTATACACTGTTTCATGGCAATACAAGTCAGTCAAAACTCGACATCAATTGGCGCTTTGCACTTATCATAAGAAGCCTTTTTAAAAGTACAATGTAGAGATAAATTTGTGAATGGTAAAATAACAATTAATGCTTTCCTTTCTATTGTCTATCTAATCAACATTCATGTACACGTGTATTGCTAAATGCACCAAATGCAGATGTCGACGCAAATTTTAACTTAAAAATGTGGGTATCAAAAGCAATAATTGGTTAATATTTGTTTTTTACACGGTTAGAATGAAAGCGTAATCGGACTCGTATTCAACAAATTAAACTTATAATAAATAAGAAGATGTGGTATTATTGCCAATGAGAAAACTCTCCACAAGAGACCAACTGACAGGAATTTACAATTATAGGTCACCATATGGCGTTCAACAATGAGCAAATCACATAGCGCACAAACAGCTATAAAAAGCCCTGGAATTATTTATTTAGAACAATTCAAACGAGGAAACTAAAGGCCTAATTTATGTACAAACAATGAACGAATAACAAATATCTAACACATCGATAAACGACAACCACTGAATCAGAGGCTCATAACATTGGAAAAGATCATGCATACATAATGTTGCGGGGTAAAACATGTTAGCGAGATGGAACCCTCAACCTAACCTGGGACAGTGGAGTAGCTTTACAACATAAGAACGAACTATCAAAATCAGTTGAAAATGACTTAACTCATAAATGGATACAAATAGAAATACTACACAGAGTGGGCGAAGCGGGTACTTGTATATACCCACAACAAAAAGAAACACAGTAAAGATCTGAGAGTACTCGCATTATGTTATTGGTCTCTTATAATTTTGAAAATACTTTGAACGACAAAATTATTTTATATCTCTTCCACTGTGACGTTAACATTCTAACGACAACACAGCAACTCTACATTAGAGTTAATGATAGCTTTGCCATTCAGGCACGGGACTTATATTTCAATCCTTTATGGGTTTATTAAAAATGCATATATCAGTACACAATAGAGGTGATGGTTGGATTTAAAAGTTGATTGTTTGCCCTTCTTTTTAAAATATGAGTTTGTTGTTTTTTAATTAAGATTATGACACGGTGATGACTGTTGTACCCTTATTTTGACAATTTTACCTATTTTGTGTTTTTAGTTCGCGCATCGTTGTAAATATAATGGAATTTGATGCGACTGTCATTCAAGTTAGAGGTCAAGCTCTATAAAACCAGGTTCAATCCACTATTTTCTACATTAGAAAATGCCTGTATGAAGTAAGGAATATGACAGTTGTTGACCTTTCGTTTGATGTGTTTCATCATTTGATTTTGTCATTTGACTAGGGACTTTCCGTTTTGAATTTCCGTCGGAGTTCAGTATTTTAGTGATTTGTCACGCCAGACGCGCGTTTCGGATACATACAACTCGTCAGTGACTTATATATAAAAAAAAGTTAGATAGGCAAACAAGTATCAAGTTGAAGAGCATTGCAGACCCAAAATTCCAAAAAAGTTGTGCCAAAAACGGATAAGGTAATATTTTCCTGGATTGAGAAAATCCTTAGTTATTCGAAAAATTTACACTTTCGAAAACAGTAAATTTTTAATAACTACCATATACTAGATTTTCATGTCAAGACTTGTTTCCATGAACAACAATGCTAGAATACACAGAACAAGGATTGTAACCAAGTCCAAAGAGCAAGAAGCTATTGGCATTTTATTTTGGCATTCCATGTCTCCACACATAAATCCTATCGAACACGCCCGGGATGCCATTGGTAGAAATCTAAATAGCAGAGGTACAACATTGCAACATCTTGTCAATGTAAGAGAGAACTTGTTGATGAATGGAATAGATTTCATCGACTAAAGGCTTGTACAGAGTATGAGACGCCGTGTTATGGAACTGTGAGATATGTTGTTGCACATGATATTGAGACACATATTGACATTAAATTTGGCGAACATACATAGGATTATTAGTTAAAAAAATAATGACATTGGGCGATTAATTGTTTTAAAAAAAATCACAGTTTATGAGTTGAGTTATTTAGACTGTTTATATGAACGCCAATCTTGAATTCATAGAACCTTCATAAGTGACTTAAATTAAGTTTGTGGTCTCTTTGAGGTTTATATTTGCACAACATAGAAAGTTGTCCCGGATGATAAAGCTGCTAATAATATCATTATTGTTTGACGTAAATTTTATATACAGGTTCTGTAAAAGGAAATCACGAATTCACCAACATTCCAACATTCCAACTGACTTCATTTTCAGAAAACGACATCTGTAACAAACAAAAACTTTTAGCTACTTCTTTACAAGCAGAACCAAATACAATGAAAGCCCCAACTAGCTTCCGAAGCTTCACAAAAAACCTTACAAATATAGATGTATTTCATCTTCAAGCCAGTGTTCCACTATTAAATTGTCTGTTTTACTAACTAGTACACTTGGTACAATACAAAACTTGATAATAAATTGTTCAAATAAGGCCTTTGAAAATAGTGGAATTAATTACTTTTGGAGTGTCAAAAACTCGTTGGAATTACTTGATAAATTACATGCATATATCGGTGATTTTGAATCTGTTCAAAGTTTAGATTTTGCTACCCTATATATCACTTTGCCTCATATTCTTATTAAGAAAAAAATCACATCCCTAATCAACTGGGCATTTAAAAAGTCGGAATGCGAGTACATATGTTCAATTTCTTTTAAGTAATTTTTCAGTAGCAATAAAATAAAGAACTATGTCAATTGGACATGCTTTGATGCTATATATGCGCTTGAATTTTTACTTGATAACTTTTTTGTTCGCTTTGGAGATTCGTCAAGTTATTGGAATTCCAATAGGGACTAACTGTGCACCACTTATTGCGGACCTGTTCTTGCATTGTTATGAGTTACAATTTATGACTAAAATTAGCAAAGACCCATCGAAACAACATTTGATACAAACATTTAACAATTCTTTTAGATATTTGAGTGATATAATGGCTCTCAATAATGAAGACTTCAGTATGTATACTAAAGAAATTTCTCCTGTTGAACTTACTTTAAATAAAGCTAATACTAACAATGACCACTGTCCTTTCCTCTATCTTGATATCTATATCATTAACGGGAAGCTTAATACAAAAAAATATGATAAAAGAGATGATTTTTCATTTCCTATCGTTAATTATCCATTTTTAGATGGTGACGTTCCCTTGTCACCATCTTATGGTGTTTATATATCTCAACTTGTACGATTTGCTCATGTATATAACAAAGTATAAGTTTTAAGCTAGAGAAATTTATGTTTTACTGAAAAATTATTACATCAGGGTTTTCGGTATTACAAACTGGTCAAAACATTTACTAAATTTTATCACCGGTATAAGGAAATAATTCGTAAATATAACTCAACATGCAGACATCTTAAACATTCAGGTATTTCACATCCAATTTTTTATGGTAATATTCTTTACAAAGCACAAAAATGTCAGTATTCACCTCAAAAGCTTACAAAACCTTTAAACAGAACGGATATAGTTACGATACTGTTGTCAGGTCATTAAAGATTGCATATGTTGGCTTTAATATTGATTCACTTATAGGGTCTTTGCATCGGAACTAAACACATTAATTTTTTAGAAAACAGTTGTTGGCATGACACGGGTTATGTTCTTCTCATATATTTTATGATAGTATGATACTAAACCTCTAACGGGAGGGAGTGTGCCTGATATTCATATGATGAAGACATAATCTTTCAATCAGTTTAATTGAGGGATGGACCTTGAATGTCAATTAACTGCTAGTAGTCTGTTGTTATTTATGTATTATTGTCATTTTATTTATTTTCTTTTGTGACATCTTTTGACATCGGACTAGGACTTCACTTGAACTGAATTTTAATGTGCGTATTGTTAATGCGTTTACTTTTTCTACATTGGGTAGGTGTATAGGGGAGGGTTGAGATCTCATAAACATAAAACCCCGCCGGAATGTTGCGCCTGTCCCAAGTCAGGAGCCTCTGGCCTTTGTAAGTCTTGTATTAATTTTAATTTTAGTTTCTTGTGTATAATTCGGAGTTTAGTATGACGTCTATTATCACTGTACTAGTATACATATTTTTTAGGGGCCAGCTGAAGGACACATACGGAGCGGGAATGCTCGCTACATTGACGACCCATTGATGACCTTCGGCTGTTGTCTGCTCTATGGTCGGGTTGTTGTCACTTTGCCATATTCATCATTTCCTTTCTCCATTTTGTTACACTATACTTTAATTGAAACTGCTTAACTGAATCAAAAGACATATTAACTCAAGTGAACATTCACTAAACGAATACATTTTATTTATGACATGGTGTAAATTCAAAATCATTATCGTAAGGGGTTAGATGTTTAACAATTGCAGAAAGAAAACCATTACTTCGAATGAAATGCTGCCATATAGAATAATGTCTACGGTTAATGGAAAAACAATTGTTGTAAGGTATACAGTATAAACGGAGAATGGACACATTTGTTACAACACAAACTTATCATGCTTATAGTGTTGTTCAAAGTACGAGAACAAAGTGAAAATGTATAGTCATACATTGTACCAAACATTTCTCGAATCTGGTATATATTCAAAATATAGAGACTAGATATAACACTGAATAAGTTAACATTGAATAACAAAAAAAAAATTACCAATTGTATCAACAGGTCAAATGAACAAGAAAGTACGATTTGAGAGTCTTAGCAGCTACTGAAAGCTAGCTAAAGCCACAAACAATCATTCAGAATAATACAACAGAGACTAAAATCAAGTAAAACACATCCCTGGAATTTCATATTAAAGATACAGAAATTATCAAAGAAATAAGTATGTAATACGGGAAAAAAAGTGCAAGAACAAAGTTAACATTTTAAGATTGAAAGCATTATTTGTAAGAAACATTCACTGATATTACAATATATAATTTCACATTGTTTGTACTTTCTTCATAAATCGTCACAACCATTGCCGCAAAGATTTCTGAATTTACAGTACTTTCATATGTTTTAAATACATGCATTCTTCCTGTTTAACATAGTTAGGGTACACTATCGCAGATTGGATGGTCAGCCATTTCATTTGTCAGAAAGAATTGATGAAGGTTTACTTTTACTCAGTACTAAAATTAGATTTTTTAATAAACAAAAAATATCTCTGTAACTCAAATGCAATACCTTATGATGGTTTGTTGTTTTTGTCCAACGACAAATGGTACAAGTATATTGATAACGCGAAACCATAAAACGTAAGATCAGTTGGATACTCGAGATCAATGAAGGCAAGAACTCAAGAATGTTAACTGCTGAAATAATTGGATCAGACATTCATACACAGTAACCTTCTCTTGCTATTATATTGTAACAAGCAGGGGGAAATAACTCTCACATAATACATTATAAAAACATCAGGAAAGCTTATTTAAAAAAAAGATGAAAGGTATCCTTTCATTATAAGCCTGGAGTACATTATAACGTGTCCCAGTATAAGGGACTTTTCAGAAACTAAAAACCAGGGCGTATGAGAAAAGAATATACATAGAAGAAATGTCTATCACAATTTAACCAAAAGTCTATGCAGTTCTGAATAACATAGCTTTATATCCCAATGCCTTGCTATGGAATAATTTTAGTAATAGAAGTAAAGTTTAATAACCAATTAGCAGGAAGGTGATCATGGTGATGTAGTTGTAGAAATATTGTACATCAGCTCAAATGAAGATCGTGTAGACGAATTGTTGATCCTTATGAACGGACAAGACAACATGGATAATTCATAGTTGATGAGGGATTCAAGGGATATAATAGAATAGAAACATCATAAATTATTGGCGCTGTTATTTCAGAAACTGTGTCAAAAGCATACAATTACAACGATTAACTGTAAATCAACAAATTGTAGAGTGTGAATTATTAGAATTACAAACCTAAAAAGACTAAATAGAGAATCGTGCGAATGTAAAAAACATGCATAGGCACTGTTAAAAAACATATGCAGAAATGAAACTGTTGCTGCAAATGACCGATCTAAAAAAACAATACAAGTTTGTTTACAGTATAAGCTTTCATTAGGAAACCGAACTCATAAAAGAAATGTGGACAAGTATAACTTGTCTTCTGATTCTTTTGTTTTTACTCAGAGAACAATGTCAAACTACAAATATTAGCCTGTATAAGGAAACCAAACACATCAAAGATCTTTAGGAGGGTCTAGAATATAGAGATAAGTTTGACCATTTTAAGAAATGATGATCTATGACAGACTTTTGAGTCCCTAATAACTGTACTTTGTGTTTGTGCTGTTGTTGTAAGAGATTTATTATTTACACACAACATCCAGTCAGATTTTGGAGAAGATATGATTACGTCAGGGCTTGTTTATTAGCGTATCCCTTGTCAAAAATTGAACATCTGTAAACTACTGTTGTGGTACAGCGGCAAACCATATCAAAGGGACATTCAAAATCAAAAGTCGAAAATCTCACAAAACGTACAGTTGGGTAATATAATGAATAACACGCAATTAATATACAAAATAACCACTCGGGAAATAAATTAGAAAACACTCAGCAAATATAGAAGCAATACTGCTCGAGTAATATGAGATAACTCTGACAATAAACAACACGACCACTACTAAAGAAAAAGTAACAGTAAGTTACAACTATAGGTCACCGTACCGCCTTCAACAATAAGCAAAGCCCATACAGCATAGTCAGCTATAAAAGGCCCCGAAATGACAATTAAAAACAATTCAAACGAGCAAACTAACATAATTATTTATGTTCAAAATATGAACGAACAAAAATTTTGTAATACGTACACCAACGACAACCACTATATTACAGGCTCATGACATGGGACAGGCACATACCCCTTAGTACTCTAAATATTACCCACCCCATATATATTAGATATTTCCCATAACACACTGCATATTTACGGCACTCATAATAACATGTATTGAAAAGTACACTATATCAGCTTATGTAGAGAATATAACAAACTACAAATGACTATTTGGGTAATCTATAAGTTATTTCTGACCATTATATATTCTGTCATATTACATTAAGTTCGACCTTGAAACAAGGTTTCGAATATAAACATCATAAGTACTCCGTGATAACATTATAAGTTGAACGTTGACTCATCATAACAGGAAGATACAGGTTGTATATATACAGATTTACACTTGACACTTTCCGTTCTAAGTAGAAATGTTATATTCTCTACATCAGCTGATGTTAACCTTATACATTGTATGTTTTTCAATACATGTTATTATGAGTGAAATGAAAATAATAAGTGTGATATGGGGTAATATCAAATATAGTAGGGTTAATATTTAGTATATTAAGGGGTAATAGCTTGTATATTAAAGATTAATATTTAGAATATTGAGAGTTTATACGAAAATAAAAAAAAAAGCTATTGCCAGATATGACATGTAAACATTCAACGTGTTTCGAGAGATTATAAAACAAGGGTATCGAATCCAGTTATTTCATGTGTTCAATGAATGTTAACACGTTGTCAGTTTGTTTTTAGATTTATGAGTTTGACTGTCCCTTTGGTATCGTTCGTCCCTCTTTTTTAACGCCACTTGTTTGCATGCATATTAATTTTTAACTTTGAATAGCATTATTTCAGTTCTGTTTTGTTTTTTCGTGGTTCTATATAAATGAGTGTCATTCGAATGTACAGCAGAAGTGGTGCCATCTCTCTGTTGTTTTCAAAACTCATTGTTCTATTATTTGTTATCTGACGGCATGAAGACATACATGATAATCAATCTATGTTACTTATTATACATTGTCTTGTCTGATTGAGACAGACATGTTAATCAGTCAAATTATTATATTGTATGTTGCCTGTTGTCATTGAGACATACAGCATAATCAAATGGAAAAATATACTGTGTGTTGCCTTGTGTCATTGAGACAGACAGCATAATCAAACGGTGACATATATTTTTTTTTGCCTGGTGCCATTGAGACAGACATCATAATAAATCGGGGGATATAATATATGATGTTTGGTGTCATTGGGACAACAATGTTAATACAGGGGTGGGTTTTATTACATATTGTCTGGTGATATTTAGACAGACATGATAATTAATCGGGGTTTATATCACATATTTTATGGTGTTATAGAGACAGACAGCATCGTTCATAATCAATTGCTGGATTATATTGTATGTTGCCTGTTGTCATTGGGACATACTTCTTAATACATCAATTGCATATAGTATATGACGTCTGGTGTCATTGAAACAGAAAGCATAATCAATCGTTGGATTTTATTACAATGAGTCTGGTGTCATTGAGACAGTCTTGATAATCAATCGGAATAATATATAACATATTTGCTTGTGTCATTGATGCAGACAGCATAATCAATCAGAGGAGTATAGTATAGTTTATCGTGTCATTGCAATATACAGGGTAACCAATCAATGGGTTTTATTACATTTTGTCTGGTGTCATTGAGACAGTCTTGATAATCAATCAGGGGATTATATAACATATTGTCTGATGTCTTGGAGACAGAAAGCATAATAAATCGGAGGATTATATAACATATTGTCTGATGTCATTAATACATTCAGCATAATAAATCGGAGGAGTATATTATATATTGTCTTGTGTCACTAATACATACAGCATACTAAAACAGAGGACTATTTAATATGTTGTCTGAAGTCATTGAGACAGACTGTATACTCAATGAGGATAATAGTAAATGTTGCCTCGTGTTATTAATACATACAGCATAATAAATCAGAGGAGTATATCATATATTGTCTTGTGTCATTAATACATTCAACATACTAAACCAGAGGACTATTAACTATGTTGGCTAACATCATTGAAACATACTGTATAATCAATCAGAGGATTTTAGTATATGTTGCCTCGTGTCATTTATACATACAGCATAATAAACCGGAGGACTTTTTGATATGTTGGCTGACGTCATTGAGACAGACTGTATAATCAATCAGAGGATTTTAGTATATGTTCCCTCGTGTCATTAATACATACAGCATAATGAACCGGGGGACTATTTTATATGTTGGCTGACGTCATTGAGACATACTGTATAATCAATCAGAGGATTTTAGTATACGTTCCCTCGTGACATTAATACATAAAGCATACTAAAGCGGAGGACTATTTTATATGTTGGTTGACGTCATTGAGACAGACTGTATAAACAATCACAGGATTTGTATAGGTTGGGTTGTGTCATTGGGAGAGAAAACCTAATCAATTGGTGGAATATTTTTTGTTGTCTGACGTCATTGAGACAGACATCAAAATCAATCGGTTGATTTCATTACACATTGTTACATGTTGTCTCGTTTTAGGTACCAAACAATGTGATATGGTTAACCCTAAAACCTTTATAACAATATACCCTTGGGAACTAAACTTAGAAGAATAACACCATAAAGACGTGTATTCCTTCATTAAAGAGTAAATCATTTTGGGTCTAGGTTTGGTATTTGTATTGTAGGTTTATTGGTTTAGGTTTATGAATACTATTTAATTAGGGGGGGGGGGTACCTATTTATGTTCACCTGTTTTGGCCCTTTTCAAGGTGTTGTTAACTGTTATCTGAGAACAAGTAAAGCTGTTAACTATTTTCAACCCAATTTGTCAACTGTTATCAGCATTTTTGCATTTTTGTTAACTGTTTTTACCAAAATCGAGGTGTTGTTAACATGTTAACGGACCCCCTATTGGGCCTTCTTTAATTGTCGTGGATGTACAATATGAATCCTATTTCACTATGTTGATACACAACCATCTTGACTTGGTTTTTTTAAACATGTTACTTAACAGGCATATTATAAGCCTCCTTTTTAATGACCAGTCAGTTGATAACATTTGTCTCAAATTGTCAAAAGGGGAAGTCAGTGAACACTGACAAAATCAATTGAAAGGATGCCGCTACATGTTACAAACCACTGATTATCAAATATTACATATTTAGCGAACTAGTATTTCGACACTGTCTGCCAAATGCTATTGCAAAGTAAACGGTACAAGATAAATTTATTATTTACGTTTTAAGAATGAAAGACCAGTAAAACGTGTGTTTTTTTTTTAAATTTCTTTCAACATATAGTTAATGTTGTATCTCCAAAAGGTTCAGACAAAGACTGATATAAGTCTACACTTTTTTTTATCAACCTTTGTATTCACCTTTCCTATGCTAATGTTATTTGTATCTTTCAAATCCTCTTACAAATATCGTGAAATGTATAAAAATAAGCCAAAGTGGCGCGATTACATTAATATGAGGCTCTTCTATCAATCATGTTTGTCGTAAAATAAGTGGGCGAAATAAAATATAAATCAAAATACACATATATATATATATAGAACAAAACAAGCTTACTGACCTTATATTTCTATAACTTTTACATATTGCTTGTTAAAGATAATATCGTTGCCTTTTAAATGTATTTCCTCATACTGAATAGAGGAGCAGGAATCAATTATTTATTCAGAACGAGGCAGTCATTAACTGCTCTTCTATTAATTATACACCACCTATCTCATTAAAGTTTAAAATAAAACCGTCACCGGACTTATTATATCAAATATTGACGATACATGATAAAATAAGTATAGGATTTTAACAGTTTGTTTTACCATGCAATTCCAGTACAATATATCAGACAAATACTCTTAAGGTAACACGATACCGAATGACGTTACGCCACGAGTTATCGTTCCTGACGTTATCGAATAACGTTCACACATTCAAGCCAATGCATCAGTACATGAGTATTTGCAATCACAAAGTGATAAAATAAAAAAAAAATATTGGGTATTTATGTGACATTTTTAATGGTAACTTTTTCTGGATACCTGATGGAGCAAAGACTTATGGCCTGACCGATGAGGAAAATGTTAATAACTTTTTTTTATTATTGCTCATTGTTTTAAAATCTTTAAAAATGTATTACTTTACTTTTAAATATTCTGTTTCTTTAAAATTTAAGCATCTGAACGATTATCTACATATAATAGACTGAGTTTTATCACAAGTCTCTATTCTTGGTATATGTTTGCAATAAATACTTTTTCTTGATCATGATGAACCATGAAATTTTGTTTTGAAAGTAGAAATCTAATCTATAGAAACTTAGGATGATGTGTAAAAAACACGGGGAATTGTTGGTACATCTATTAATTCTTGTTAAAATGGTCGTCTAAAACACCGCTCTGGAAAAATGGAAAAAGGAAATTTATCTGGATGACAATACGGATAGAATTAGTCGATAATGCACAATACAAGCAGACTTTGCAACTCATACAAAAATAGTTTGTTTGTATGGATTGTCAAGAAAGGGGTTTACTTGGTTATTTTGCCGAATATATATCTTTCTCTATGTCCCAGTATAAAAGGTCTCTGAAATTCATTATTCTGTACAGAGTAGATCCAATATCGTTTCGGAATTATTTTGAAAATAAAGTGCTAGATTTGTAATGCTATAGACCAAGTCTACACAGGATATACAGCAACATCGGAATTAAGCCTGAAAAAAGTTAACGTAGGCTGAGAAATACATGGGAACTTGATTTGACAAAAATATAATGAAAAAAGCAGGTCCCGTTACAGTATGATTAAAGCCATCCCCAAGTTGCTACTTGCGCCAATAAACGCAAGTTGATAGTCGGGACTGGCTATAGTCAGACTGGTTTCGTTACAATTTTTTTTCTCTCCAAATTTACAATCAAACGACTGACTAATTATTATTCAAACGGAAAAAAAGACTGAAATAGCTAGATCTTGAAATCCTTTAGATTTCATTTTCGTGTTAATTACGCTTGCATGGGTATTTGGTGGTATTTTTTTTTTTGTGATTTGAGGTGGAAATAATGTACATGTACAAGTTTGGAGACAACCCGATTGAAAGAGAATTAACATAGTTGCCTTTTTTAGGCCCTGAGGGACATATTGCTCACATACTTAGGTAGCAACCATTTGATTTTCTGGGGGAGGGGGGGGGGGCTATGGATTTTTTTCTAAACAAACTTCTTTTATCGGCTTTGGCGAAAGACAATCTATTTTTTTGGCGACAAGTCGAAAACAATTTTTTTCTTTCAATTTTAGCATTACATATAGTTGCAGCTGAGGGTGAAACAAACATTTTTTTTCTCCGGGTCAAAAACACCCTCCCCCCTTCCCCCCGAAAATCAAATGGTTGCTGCCTTATCGTCTAGAAAAGCCCGAGGAGTTTCATAGTATTGAAAGGAGTTTTTAGAACAAGCATGCAAAAGAAGAACAAGTTTTTAGAACAAGCAAACATGCACATATATATATATATATATTTATTAGGGTTGAGATCTCACAAACATGTTTAACCCCGCCGCATTTTTGCGACTGTCCCAAGTCAGGAGCCTCTGGCCTTTGTTAGTCTTGCATTATTTTAATTTTAGTAATTTGTGTACAATTTGGAAATTAGTATGGCGTTCATTATCACTGAACTAGTAAATATTTGTTTAGGGGCCAGCTGAAAGACGCCTCCGGGTGCGGGAATTTCTCGCTACATTGAAGACCTGTTGGTGACCTTCTGCTGTTGTTTTTTTTATTTGGTCGGGTTGCTGTCTCTTTGACACATTCCCCATTTCCATTCTCAATTTTATATAAAAAAAAAATCATATACATGTATGTATATTGTAATACTAGTATAAAATGTATTAGCATGAGTTTTAGAAACACGATGGAAAGCGAGACTCGCCGAGCTTTCCACTTGTTTCGTAGCGAGTGACAATGTATACTGCACATACTTTTATATTTTGTTTATATCCTACAATTTACACCCAAGGCCTAGGGTGAATAGGGATAAAAATATGGTCACTTGGTCTTCTTCCGACCGGCAGTAAAATGCTTCCAAAGTGAGGCGTCCATTTGGCTGTGAGGGATGTATTATTTATTGTAAACTGCGTCTTGAACATGCATAAAATATTTGCCACTGGACGTAAAGTTACCAGCAATCAATCCTACTATTCAAAATCGCCACTTGAAACTAATAGAGCACGCAACATCATATTGTTTCACCTGTGTAAATTCGACCGTCAATCCCACACTTGATAGTCTTTTTGCTTCATGTTTAAATTGTGCACCTATTTTTTAAAGGTACGCATACCGTTTGGATTTTCTTATTTTTTTTGTTCATGACAGGTTGCCTGATTAGGCATTTTGATAGATTAGAAAGGCCCGCCCAGTACAGACTCCGGATAACATCTCCTGCATGTGGAATTTCAAGCTTGAGCTTTTATGTTTCGCAGTTTGTTTTACTTATAAAGAATGCATATATGATCTTAAGATTTGTTTTATAAAATAATTTTCACAAATGCCAGACTGTTGAACTAATAGTGAAATTTTGCATACAGTTTGCAATGTTTGTCCGACTTGCTTAGCAAGCAACTCGCACATCTACACCACGCAAAGTACACTATACAAATGTACGTAGCAAGTCAAGAATGAAAGTTTTGAATTTTTCTTTGAGTTTTTTTATTTTATTTATCATGCATGAACTATTTGCCACTGAACGTTTAACAACCATCCAAAACAGAGCAATTATATCACTGTCAACTGAATCGAATTTTTAAAGTACTATTTTTCTACATGGATGAAGCAATGACAACACCATTGTCATAAAAGATGGAGTTAAAAACTCAGTAATTCAAATGAATCACACGTAAAACATTTTATGTTATTTTCACTCGAATTTTACAAAAATATGAAGGTATTTAATATGCTCGTTAAGTGTAAAAATCAGACGAGATTAATGTTAAATTCATGTTAGTGAAATTTCTATGTGTAGGACGAAATAAATTATATCAGTAGAATCTCATCACTAGGAAATTTACGGAAACCTGACAGGGGAAACGAAAATAAAATAAACACCCTTCAGATCCCGACACATTTTGTGTTTTTCATTTCTCTGGAGAATAACGTTACATTCTGTATTCAATAACGTCACACGTTTTAGGTCAAATTCTAAGGGTATCAATCAATTTTGAAGCCATTTATTTCAAAAACAAGGATGGTGACATATGATTTTCTATACATGTATGAATTCAGTTTGTAATTCTGAATATTATGTTAGTTTTTTGTTGTTCTCCGTATATAAGAACATAGCCATCCATTGGAAAATCTAAAAAGGTTATCCGAAAAACAGGCATTTCCCCTATATACCTAAGTAAATTTGTCGCCCAAATCGACGTTTTCCAATGAAAATACCAAGAAAACAAAAATGGTGACCCCCATTTTTTATTACATATTTCGATGTAACTCGGTGCAAAGAACGCGTATGCCAAAAAGTTTGGAAATCGGGAGATATGCCATTCGGTATCGTGTTACCTTAAAACGTCGTGTATCGTGCGTCCGATACGGTGTTTTTTTGTCCGAAATTTGCTTTTTGTCCGACACTTTTGCTTTTTGTCCGTTTTGCTTTTTTTCCGATAATTTTTCCTTTTTGTCCGACACTTTTGTTTTTTGTTCATTGCTTTTTGTCCGATAATTTTCCTTTTTGTTGGAAACTTTTGCTTTTTGTCCGTTGCTTTTTGTCCGTTTTGCTTTATGTCCGATATGAAAATGTGTATATTTTTTGCAAGTTTCATATTGAACATCAAAACACCATGCCTTTTTCATGATATGAATGATAACTTTTAAATTATCTTTAAAAAAACAACTAGGGAAATAAAGAGGATGACACTCGGCCAGTGTAAAATTGACCATACGTTATTTCTGACCGTTATATATTCTGTCATTTTACATTTAGTTCGAACTTGAAACAAGGTTTTGAAAATAAACATAATCTTCGGACATCAGACTCGGACTTCTCTGAACTGAATTTTAATGTGCGTATTGTTATGCGTTTACTTTTCTACTTGGGTTAGAGGTATAGGGGGAGGGTTGAGATCTCACAAACATGTTTAACCCCTCCGCATTTCTGCGCCTGTCCCAAGTCAGGAGCCTCTGGCCTTTGTTAGTCTTGTATTATTTTAATTTTAGTTTCTTGTGTACAATTTGGAAATGAGTATGGCGTTCATTATCACTGAACTAGAATATATTTGTTTAGGGGCCAGCTAAAGGACGCCTCCGGGTGCGGGAATTTCTCGCTACATTGAAGTCCTATTGGTGACCTTCTGCTGTTGTTTTTTTTATTTGGTCGGGTTGTTGTCTCTTTGACACATTCCCCATTTCCATTCTCAATTGTATAATACTTTCTACGCGCTAACATTATGAGTTGAATGTTGACTCATCATAACAGGAAGACATAGGTTGTAAATATAGAAATTTACACTTGACATCATCCGTTCTAAGTAGAAATGTTATATTCTCTACATAAGCTGATTTTAACCTAATATATGTACATTTCAATACATATTTTTATGAATTTAGTAAATTTTTAATGTATTATTGGGTAATATTTAATATATATGGGGCAATATTTAAAACATTAGGGGTTATTAAAAGTATATTAAGTGGTAATGATATTGTGACGTTTTTGACAGATAGCAGTGTCTAGATTTTTATTGATATTGTCTACATAGTTTTCTCTATATTTCTGCCAACCGTACCGTATTATTTTATTAAAGCAGTTAATGTGTGTATTCTATTTCATTATTACCTATATATTGTTTAATGGTTTTAATATTGTATGTTCCAGAACGATAGAAAACGTCTGTTTTCTTACCGGCATCTTTTGATTAATTTTACGTTACTTCCACTTTCATTGTTACCGGAAGTCATGAGTATTATTATAAATATAGTGACCCTAGAAATCGTATATTATATAGACTGTCCTGAACATGTTGTAGTTATAGTTTTGTATGTTTTTCAAATTAGGAACACATGTTAGAGTATTTTATGTAAAGTTTATTTAGAAGAGAGCTTTATTTCGATTATTGTAATAAGTTCTTATGAACTATTTTTGCACCGACGTTGCGCACCTTTTCGTAGTTATTGGGCTGTATCGACGTCATTTGATCAGACGTTTAGTGCAAAGATATGTACCTTATAAGGAAGTCTCCTTATTAGGTCATTGATTTCACCCCATATTTGGAATATTTCTCACGCGGAATAACAACACTAGCGTAAGATTTATAGTATTTTACGTCAGTTCCAGCTTGTCCCTGCCGCCGGCTAGCAGCTTTATTTACTTTCTCATTAATTTCAAGGTACAGTTGTTTTTCTAAAGCAGCAGTTTAAGTTCCAGAATTCTACAATATTCACGCAATATAATTATTTATGCAGTTCATTTAATTGTTCCAGTTTCCAGTTTTTAACGGAGGCAGAAATTTAATAGTTTTCTTGTTTTCTAAGTATTAGAAGTTTTGAGAATAAAGTTTGATTATAAATTTTAACTTTGAATAGGAGAAAGGTGCGTAAAGTCGGCAAGTGTCCGTTTGTTTTAAATAGTCAGGATTGCTGTTGATATATCTGTATCATGTAGAGTGTTAGGAAAATTGTGACTTATTTATTTGTGTAGTATTTTACATGTATTTATATGGAGAGTTGCTGATAGTATCTGTGTTTCTTGAATGCTGATTTTGGTGTAGCTGTTTTAAAGAATTCTCTGTTTGTCTAATCTATACGAAATATTGTTAATTATTGATCGCTGCTTTAAGAGATTTATATCTGTCCATTCTTGTTCCTGTTGTTATTAATATTATGTCTGGTGAATAAAACTTGTTATACATTTGAAGCGACTTTGTGTTTACATTCAGAACATAAAACTATAAAGACTGATCTGATACTTTATTACAATACATCTAAAAATACCATCCGTTTTACACACACACATAAATAGGAGACTTTGCCGACCTAGAAACTATATTTGTGTGATATGCAGTATGCAGTAGCGGTAGCAGTAGTAATTCTGAGCATTCATATTTCCTGTTTATTTCTTTTGGTTGGTTGTTGGTGTCTGTCTGGTCTGTTGGTTGGTTGTGTTTGGTTGGTTAGAAAGGTTCTCTCACCGGTTAGCGAAAGCGTTACATTTGGCGTCGTCGACAGGATTCTACAGTTTCAAAGTGGAGTTAAAAGATCCTTTATAAATATGTTGTTTTATTTTTATTATGGTGAGAGGGCAGTGACAGTGCGGTTGAGAGATGACCAGCAGAACACCTCAGCGGCTTTAACGTTATACCGGTGCTGGTGGTAGGGACGACTGGAACTCAACCCCTCTCATGAGATTAAGGGGATATTCAATTAAGGGACAATGCAGACTTACGTCAGATATTTAAAAGCTGAGCGCGAGGAGTTTAGGGTAGAGACAGATGGTTCGGACTCTGTGGATATTCTATATCCGCCTTCACAGCCTAGGCAGGTGCAGGGGCGGAGTAATCGCGAACTGGCGGCATCGGGCAACAAGGGGCTACACCACATTAGTAGTACTGATCTTTGGACCCTACTCAGATCAGGGTTGTGCTAATGCTGCTGAGGGGTCCACAGAGGAGTTCCAGTAACCCGGGAGAGTACTTGGGCCTGTACATCCAAGGGGTGAGACTTCGACCGGACTTCTGCAGGGACCGGCGGGGCTACGGGGCAGGTACCAGATATTGTAAGCTGGTGGCGGTGAAATTTACATCAGTGCCGAATTGTGCACCTCCTCCTCATTAATAAAAAAATGTAATAAATTTTATAATGTTTTCTATTTTTATATGCTCGGGCGGCAAGTATGCCTCCTACTTGTGTGATCGATACAGATTCTTTGCTATTGTTCTAAACTCTTGGAAATTTCATCAGATTCCTGAGACAGATGGACCTGAATTTACAAATCGGTGAAAAATGGCCAATGGTAGTTTTATACGCCCCTGGGAAGGGCTGAATTTATTTTTGATATTGGTTTTAAATTATAAAACATGAGATGATTGTGGCTTATATTGAGTCACAAGTAATATTAAGATTTGTTATTTATTTTATTTTGTCCAAGTATTAATGTAGTTTAGACTTGGAAAGGGAAGTTTTACCTGTTGAAAGCAAGTCAATTAAATCTAATAGCGAAAGTGCAGAGCAGTAGGTTTGCAGAATCGGAGTTGCTGAATATGTTTTTGTTCCAGCGGATTCTGAACAAGATTGTTATTAAATCTTTTTAAGAGACGGATTCATTTATTAATTGTCTCGTTCTCATGAAACAAGGTCTCTTTTTGGCTTGTACTATTTTTATATAGCTAAGTCGAAAAAAAAAGGTTTTTGTTCCTCTAAGACTTATTGATATATAAGTTAGCAAGTTTTACAGAATACAATGTGCTTGCAGCCGTGTACGAGTATGTAGGTTCTATTTACTCTCACGAGGAAGAAATAAATAAAATTTGTTATTTTTGACGATGTTCCGTCTGTATCCTGTTTAGTTCCTGTCATGTATGTATCTTGTTAAGTTCCTGGCATTTCTCTTGTGTCGACTGTATTCTGTTTTGTTCCTGTCATGTATATTTCCTGTTTAGTTCCTGTCATCTCTAGTGCCAACTGCATCCTGTTTAGTTCCTGCCATGTCTCCCGTTTGGTCTGTATCTTGCTCACCTGTGCGTGTGAGATTGGTGTTGGTTGTATACCACGCTTACAATTATCTAATAACATTTGGTAAGATCGCAACGATAGGTAGTACGTTTTTTTAAATGGTATTTTTAAAATAGAAGTTTAGAATTTAGAATTCAAATGTTTTTCTTTTAGGTATAGTTCATATTATAAAATTGTAATTGTTTAAGTGTTAACTTTATCCAAATTTGAAAATATGCAAGTGTAACAGTATAGGTACACGTAATATTTTATTTGTATACTAGTACATCATTTTTAATGTATGTTAGTCAGTCACAAGAACTTTCAAGATCTCGTCTACATAGATAATCCTGATGACCGGCAACGAAGAAGATATTTAGTGGACTCTCTAGTAGTGATATGTTATCATGAAACCACTATTTACTTAATGTATACTTATTATTTATTGTTCGGAATTGTTAAACTAAATTTAAAACAGGGGAGGGAATAAGAAGAAAATTGTAGTTTACATGTATATGGGTTGTTAAAATGATTACGGGTGAATGTGTTGGTATAATTTATATTGGACACCATTACAACTTTAAAGCTCAAATAGTGTTGTTTTATTATCTATGGATATTGTCATAATGTTAGCTACTATATGTATATTTAACTTGGAACCAATTATATATGTGAAATCAGGTAGCGACAGTTACCGTATTAGGTTGTGTATAACCCGGGGTTGGGGCGACCTCCTTTTGTAAGGAGGGGGTAATGTGACGTTTTTGACAGAAAGCAGTGTCTAGATTTTTATTGATATTGTCTATATAGTTTTCTCTATATTTCTGCCAACCGTACTTTGTATTATTTTATTAAAGCAGTTAATGTGTGTATTCTATTTCATTATTACCTATATATTGTTTAATGGTTTTAATATTGTATGTTCCAGAACGATAGAAAACGTCTGTTTTCTTACCGGCATCTTTTGATTAATTGTACGTTACTTCCACTTTCATTGTTACCGGAAGTCATGAGTATTATTATAAATATAGTGACCCTAGAAATCGTATAATATGTAGACTGTCATGAACATGTTGTAGTTATAGTTTTGTATGTTTTTCAAATTAGGAACACATGTTAGAGTATTTTATGTAAAGTTTATTTAGAAGAGAGCTTTATTTCGATTATTGTAATAAGTTCTTATGAACTATTTTTGCACCGACGTTGCGCACCTTTTCGTAGTTATTGGGCTGTATCGACGTCAGTTGATCAGACGTTTAGTGCAAAGATATGTACCTTATAAGGAAGTCTCCTTATTAGGTCATTGATTTCACCCCATATTTGGAATATTTCTTACGCGGAATAACAACACTAGCGTAAGATTTATAGTATTTTACGTCAGTTCCAGCTTGTCCCTGCCGCCGGCTAGCAGCTTTATTTACTTTCTCATTAATTTCAAGGTACAGTTGTTTTTCTAAAGCAGCAGTTTAAGTTCCAGAATTCTACAATATTTACGCCATATAATTATTTATGCAGTTCATTTAATTGTTCCAGTTTCCAGTTTTTAACGGAGGCAGAAATTTAATAGTTTTCTTTTTCTAAGTATTAGAAGTTTTGAGAATAAAGTTTGATTATGAATTTTAACTTTAAATAGGAGAAAGGTGCGTAAAGTCGGCAAGTGTCCGTTTGTTTTAAATAGTCAGGATTGCTGTTGATATATCTTTATCATGTAGAGTGTTAGGAAAATTGTGACTTATTTATTTGTGTAGTATTTTACATGTATTTATATGGAGAGTTGCTGATAGTATCTGTGTTTCTTGAATGCTGATTTTGGTGTAGCTGTTTTAAAGAATTCTCTGTTTGTCTAATCTATACGAACTATTGTTAATTATTGATCGCTGCTTTAAGAGATTTATATCTGTCCATTCTTGTTCCTGTTGTTATTAATATTATGTCTGGGGAATAAAACTTGTTATACATTTGAAGCGACTTTGTGTTTACATTCAGAACATAAAACTATAAAGACTGATCTGATACTTTATTACAATACATCTAAAAATACCATCCGTTTTACACACACACATAAATAGGAGACTTTGCCGACCTAGAAACTATATTTGTGTGATATGCAGTATGCAGTAGCGGTAGCAGTAGTAATTCTGAGCATTCATATTTCCTGTTTATTTCTTTTGGTTGGTTGTTGGTGTCTGTCTGGTCTGTTGGTTGGTTGTGTTTGGTTGGTTAGAAAGGTTCTCTCACCGGTTAGCGAAAGCGTTACAATATGTATACTAAGGAGAATTATTTAAAAATTTAAGAATGTATATGAAAAAAAATCTATTACAATACATTTACATTGCATGCATTAACCAACCTTAAACGAGGGAGTTGAATCCGGTAATGTCATGTGTTCAACGAATTGTAAGGCCATTCGGTTTGCATGTATTTTAATTCCCTAGTTTAAACAGCATTACTTCAATTATGATTTTGTTTTTTCCTAGTTCTGTATAATTGATTTTCACTAGAATTAATAACAGAAGTGGTGCCCTCTCTCTGTTGTATTCTAAACTTAATGTTCTATTGTATGTTGTCAGACGTCATGAAAACATGCATGATAATCACTCGAAGTATTTCATTACACATTGTCTGGTGTCATTGAGACACACATGTTAATCCAAGAATTGGTTTTATTACACATTGTCTGGTGTCATTTAGACAGACATGTTAACCTATCCGTGGATTGTATTACATGTTTGTCTTGTGTCATTGAGACAGTCCTGATTATCAATAGGGAGATTATATAACATATAGTCTGGCGTCTTTGAGACGGACAGCATAATTAAGCGGAGGATTACAGTATATGTTGTTTCGTGTCATTAAGACAGACAGCATAATATATCGTGGATTCTATTATTTGTTGTCTAGTGTCATTGGGACAAGCATGTCAACCCAAGGGTGAGTTTCATTACATATCGTCTGGTATCATTTAGACAGACATGATCATTATTCTAGGGATTATATTACATATGTTCTGGTGTCATTGAAACAGACAGCATAATTAACTGATGGATTATATTGTATGTTGCCTGGTGTCATTGGGACAGACATCATAATAAATCGGATGATTATAGTATATATTGTCTGGTGTGATTGAAAAAGACAGCATCACCAATTGGTTGATTTTATTGCATAGTGTATGGTGCCATTGAGACAGACATATTAATCAATCCTTGGATGTTATTACATCGTGTCTTGTATCATTTAAATAGTCTTGACAATCAATCGGGGGATTATATAACATATTGTCTATTGTCTTTGAGACAGAAATGGATTCATATAACATATTTAGCAAACTAGTATTTCGACAAAGTCTGCCAAATGATATTGCAAAGTAAATTGTACATGATACATTCCTTTTGTTGACTTCGCGTTAGCGTTATAAGAATAAAAGACCAATATAACTTATGTGGATTTTTTATTTTATTTTTAGCACATAGTTGTTTTTCCAAAAGGAAAAAAAAACTAGTACTGATATAATTCTACAGTCTTTTTTAACAACCTTGTTTTCAACTTTCCTATTCTACTGTTTGATTTATTTTTCAATCCCTCTTAAAAGTATCGTTAAATGTAAAAAAGTAAGTCGAAGTGGCGAGATGAAACTAATGTGGAGTTCGTTTAACAATTAACTATGTCATTAACTGAATGAGCTAGAATAAAACATAAATATATATAAATATATACATAGAAAATTTTGTCGCCTTCTAAATGTATTTCTCATAATGAATAGAAGAGCAGGAAGCAAACATTTATTCAGAACGAGGCAGTGATGAACTGCTCTTCTATTAATTGTACATCCAATTCATTTAAGTGTAATACAAAACCGTCACTGGACTTATCATATCAAATATTGACAAAAAATGATAAAATAAATATATAGGATTACAAAAAGGTTTTGCAATACAATTCCAGTACAAAAATCGAGAAAGAAACTCTTTAAATGTCGTGCGTCCGATGGGATGTTCTGAATTTCATTTCATCACGAACTCTCAAATCTAAATATCAGTGATCTAAACATACGTAAACACGTTAGGAACTAGATAACAAAAACGGTACTTACAAAATAATCAAATTATCTAAGAGCAAGTTAAACTTCGGGCGTTAGAGGCTTAATTATTTTAAATAATTTATAAAAAAATTATCGACGCTAAATTAGTAAAATATATATTATTATGTACCAATTAACCTGATGATGTCATACAACGTTTCATGTCAATCAAAAGTCAACATCAGTTAGCGCCTTGCACTTATCTTTAGAAGCCTTCTCAGAAGGAAAACGTAGAGATACACTTTTGAATGGTAGAAGATTAATCAATGCTTTCATTTCTATTGTCTATCATATCCTCATACATGTACACGTGTGTTGATAAATGGAAGAAATTAAGATGTCGACGCAAATTAGATGTGGATATCAGAAGGAAACATTTTGTTTTAATAATTTTTGGCATTTGTCTTTTTTACACGATTGGGATGAGGGCGTAATCGGATTCGTACTCAACAAATTAAACTAAGACTGGATAAATATAACGGTCTATATTAAGACGACAACCATTTTCGTTAAAAAAAAACTTTCTTAACTACCACGTAACACAAGGTGTCCGATCATAAACATTTTATAATTTACAGACTCAAACTTTGCGGTTAACAAATTACTAGAAATCATCTCATTCCTAATATTTTAGTAAAATGACGTTAGTTTTAGATATCGATGCAATCATCAAAAATCAGCATCAACACTTTTTGAAAGACAGTTACCTGTATGAACAATGACGTTTTATGGTTTTTTATTATCATAAGAAATAACTACAGTTGTGTTGAACTTAAGCAAACGTTTAAATATCCTTATCTTTAGAGTATTCTTATTTTATACAATAAACTCATCCAGGGGCATTTAATACTACTCTTTGCAAATTACGGTGCATTTGTTTAAATTCAAAGAAGACATGGGCTTTTTAAACGGTGTGCATAAAATTGTACTATCTTATCACTTATGTCCCGATGGCAATATTATTGCCTTTTGAATGGTTACACATATAGTCCATAGTGTTATTCGTAAACCTGTCCAATTGAAGTTTTCAGGTTTATTCCCCCAATAGCAAGTAGGGCGATAAAATTACACTTTGAAAATTGGTGTCATGTATTATTAGGATAAAGTAGTGATTTTCTCATGTGTGGAAAATGTCAAAAGTTAGTATGTGTAAAACTGCAAAACTGCAAACTGCATTCAACATTTCTTGAACATAAAAATATGCATACTTGTACATGTTGTTTGAATGAGAGCTGATCAATTTATCGATTTGTCCCAAGAGTAGTACATCATACAACTAAAATAGTAATGAGAAAGTGCAGGTTAGACTTTTTCAAGTTGCTTGTATTGTTCAAAAGATATGCACCACATATCATAAGGTTGTTGGGCCTTATATTTTTCATATTTTACGAGATACAACCAATTGTAATGTACAAAGATTTAAAAGTACTAATACAAAATGAAGGCTCATGTAAATGTATTTCAACTATTACTGAACACAAACAAACGTTTAAGTATCTTTACTCTTATATTAATAACAGTTTACCGAAAACGAACCCATATAGATAAAATGCACTAATGCAAAAGAGAATGCATTTATTTTGATAAATAAATTAAAAAAAGAAATTATCTTTGATCTTATATTCGTCATATTATCTAAAAAAAAACTTACCCTGATGTTTAAAAATTACTACTTTAAAATAACAGTTCATGATTCCAAAAAAAACAAATGGTAAAGTATCTGTAGTATTATATCATGTATATCATTCATAATTAATTTGCGGAAAATAACTCATCCAAAGACACAAGCTGAATTGACTGATTCCTAATCAATGTGAATGAAATCCAATAAAATGAAGAAACAAAAAGGGATCTTGTGAAGAAGGCAGAATCAAACTTTTTAGCATCTTTTATTTTATATTCTTCATATTTAGTAATAAAATCAACGGTACCAATTTTGTTGCACCAGATGCGCATTTCGACAATACATGTCTCTTCAGTGATGCTCGTGGCCAAAATATTTGAAATCCAAAGCATATATAAAAGATGAAAGAGCTATAATCCAAAAGGTCCAAAAAGTATAGCCAAATTCGTGAAAGGAATCAGAGCTTTGCATGAGGGAGATACATTCCTTAATTTATAATAATTTCTAATATTTTGTAACAGCAAATTTTAATAACACAAAATATCCGTATTTTCATGCCAGTACCGAAGTACTGGCTACTGGGCTGGTGATACCCTCGGGGACTAATAGTCCACCAGCAGAGGCATCGACCCAGTGGTAGTAATAAAATCAACGGTACCAATTTTGTTGCACCAGATGCGCATTTCGACAATACATGTCTCTTCAGTGATGCTCGTGGCCAAAATATTTGAAATCCAAAGCATATATAAAAGATGAAAGAGCTATAATCCAAAAGGTCCAAAAAGTATAGCCAAATTCGTGAACTAACCTTCCTGATAAACATAACATGCAAATAACCCTCCTAAAGCCACCAACACGACTAATAACAGCTGATAGTGTATGAATTTAAATAAGACAAAAACACTGAGTCTCTCAAAAGCTAACAAAACCCTTTAAACAGACATATTAAGAAGGGTAATAGTAACATTAGTAACGATACTGTTGTCAGGTCAATAAAGATTGCATAGTTTGGCTTAAATATTTATTCACTTATACATGTTATAGGGTCTTTGCATCGGAATTAAACATATTTATCCTAAAACCAGTTGTTGGCATGACACGGGTTATTTTCTTCTCATATAATTTATGATGGTATTATACTAATCCCCAAACGGGAGGGATTGTGCTTGATATTCATATGATGAAGACGTAATCTTTAAATCAGTTTAATTGAGGTCTGGAGCTGGCATAGTAGTTCTTTGTTAATTTATGTATTATTGTCATTTTTTTTAGTTTCTTTTGTTACCTATTCTGACATCGAACTCGGACTTCTCTTTAACTGAGTTTTACCATGCGTATTGTTGTGCGTTTGTTTTTTCTACACTGGCTAGAGATATAGGGGAGAGTTGAGATCTCAAAAACATGTTTAACCCCGCCGCATGTTTGCGCCTGTCCCAAGTCAGAAGCCTCTGGCCTTTGTTAGTCTTGTATGATTTTTAATTTTAGTTTCTTGAGTATAATTCGGAGTATAGTATGACGTCCATTATCACTGATCTAGTAACATATTTGTTAAGGGGCCAGCTGAAGGACTCCTCCGGTGCAGGAGTTTCTGGCAGCATCGAAAAACCATTGGTGGCCTTCGGCTATTGTCTTCTCTGTGGTCGGGTTGTTGTCTCTTTGACGCACATCCCTATTACCATTCTCATTTTTATCTCATTTTAAGCAAACAAAAACTAAATTTTAAATATTTTTTGTAAACAACGACACCTGATGTTAAAACATACTGATAACACATGAATCATTATTTCCACTAAAACATACATGTTGCAAAAGTACTTATACATTACGAGAGTTAAAAATTCCATTAAAATAAAAAAACACAATTGCACTCTTGATCAATATAAACAAAAAATAAGTATCTATTATAATATACATCATATTATATAGTATGTCAAACTCATCAAGAGATACAGAAATTATCGATTAAAAACAACTTCACATGTTTGTAATGAAAGAAGAAATATTGGCATTTTTAAAAATGGAACAAAAAACATTCTTTTTAAAAAAATATATATATCCCATGAGGGTAATTGATTTCCCTTAATATGAGGAAATACTTGCACTATTGATCAATGTGAATATACACATGGAAAAAAGTATTGCAACACCTTGATTTTTTAAAACTTCAGCCTCTTTTTTTAATGAAATATAGTAAAATATCTGTATAATATTATTGAAACATTGTTTATTTTAACATTCGCATTGAAACGAACAAGAAATGTTTGAAAAAAAATGATTTATATAACCACAATTTTAATAACAAAATGAAGTGTTTTTTGTACAAAAAAATGCATTTTACAACTTTTACTGTAGTCAAACTTCATAATGTCAGACATTTCAAATTTAATCCTCAGATGACTGTTCACATCATGGTTGATCGTTATACGCCAAAGAACTATTATTTTGTCCGCAGCCTCAATTCAAACGGATAATTGCATTTAAACGTCTTCTGATTTCTACCATAAATCAACTCATTTGTTGCTAAGGTAGCAGCAACCATTTCTGATGAAGGACATTGTTTATTTCATGAAGTGTTAGAACTCGGGTGTCCTTTCACGCACTTTTCGCCCAATAATGTCCCATATATGCTCGATATGGTTCAAATCCGGGCTACGATCGGGCCAAGGAAGATGAACCGAATTCCAATGGAACAATGGATCTTCCTCCACGATGCTAATTTCCAACTTTAGCGAGCTTTGCACTACATTGGATACGGAAAATTGTGTGTCTGTTCGTAAACGAAGGTCTCCGAAATGGTCTTATCGCAAGATAACCAGTAGCGATGAGTCGATCTCGAACAGTTCTTGTTAAAAGGCTGATGTATGCCCACCACTCTCTTGTTAGGATTGTATTGTATGCAATTGGTTTCCTTCTGACCAACCTTCATTATGCTTGATTTTCCCTAGCAAATGGTAAAGGGGGTCTTTTTTTTTTTTATCTCGGAAGGTCTTTAACATCGTTTATTGCTTGATTATTAGTCTCAAAACGACTTATAGTTGAATGGTGATGACCAACAATACGTGCAGTTGTTACAGCGACATCCCTGCTTCTTTCATGCTGATAGTCTGCCATCTTGCTGCAGTTAAAGTTGTCAAGGACCCATTACTAGATGTCAATAACATAACTTTAAAAACTTGGTTATTTAAAGTGTTGAAAACAATGAGGATACAAACATCTGTTTTGCTGTTTACGGGTACAGTAGCTGCAGGTGCAGATAAAAACTTATCGAGTCGATAGTTATTGATTAAACTCAGGTGATACTTTAATAATGTTGAACTAGTTCTATTTTACCAAATTAAATCACAAAAAAATAAAGAGAGTTTTTTTAATTTCAATTTCAATTTGGTGTTACAATATTGGTGTTTTCCATGTGTGTACAAACCTAAATGTGAGTAGTAGAAAATCATGAGGAGAGAAAAAATTAAGTACTAAGATTTCAAACCAAAAACATTGTTTACGTAATTGACTTATGCAGAAAACGTTTTGAACGTGTCATTAAGCTGCGTATTGTATTCAACAGAAAAACAAAACAATCAACGAAAAAAATGAACAGATAATGCGTGAAATATAATTTATGTATTTGTCATATGCCAATGTGTTCAAATTTAATATCAGTTATCGGTTATGTTGTTTTCGTCAAAGTAGGTGTTTAGTTATTGTATGTAAAATTTGCAGAGTTCGTTTTATAAAATAATTCTATTGATATACTAATCGTCCGATGCACGAATATATAAAATTGGCTGATTGATTGTAGAGGTTTGTCATTGTAATTCCCACATATAATCCGTCAGATAAGTTAAATAATCGATATTGTACAGATAACCCAATGACGCGTCAATTAACACAACCCTTTAACTGAAGTAATATCGGTGTCATCATGGGCATATGTTATGTCTTACTTTAGCAGTATCAGTATCATTATCAGCATAAATTATGTCTAACTGTCTCATTCTGATGTCTTGTTTAGGTAAGATCTGAGATGACTGTTCCGTGATTGGATTGCCGTCCTGATCGGTTTATCTTCAAAAGTTCGTTGTTGTTATGGTCCAAACTTTCAAAACCTTAGGTTGAACATGTAGTCCCTATATGTCTATACAACTTTCCTAAATACAGGTTATTTGGCTTGGTCTGCTCTCATGCTAGTAAGTTAATGGTTATCACAGTTGGAACAGATGTAGTTTATCAACCAATTATTATTGATGTAATGATGTAAGCTGACTCCTTAACCACAACAGCTTCAAATGCATGCTAGAAATTTAATGTTTAACACAGCTCGTAGTTTACCAAACAATTATTATGTATACGATGCTGAAGCTGCCTCCATATCCATAACTGTGCAACAAAATCATGCGAGTAAGGTAATGTCTATCACAGTTTACTCCCTTTACTGTGCAACAAAATCATGCGAGCAAGGTAATGTCTATCACAGTTGACTCCCTTTGCTGTTCAACTTAAATTCAGCTCATGCACATGCTGTAAGTTGGCTCCTTAACATGATGACCGGAACTTATATTTTTTGTCAAGTTATTTTTTTTACTTTTAAAAACTGTCAGTCCATATATTGTCAAATTTGGTCTTATATAGGTAGTTAGATGATAATAAAATGAGAGCAGATAAGTGGGATCCGTTAATATAGAGAAATATCATTTAAATGTTAAACAACAAAATAACAAAAAACTCCCAAAAGTTTATGCTGCATTGCTATACTTTTTTGCAATTACCATAGTACCTTAAATTATCGTACATATGTCTCAAGGATTCAAACACTGTGTCCTTTACACAATGTGTCCTCACAATCATGTTGTATATTCAATAAATCTGAGAAAAATTGACGAAAGTCAAATTCACCTGGACTTTATAATTGTATACACAACCTACTTTTTCACAAAAGTAAATGATTCTAAGTTGACTGTTCTATGGAATAAGATGATTCTATGTAGACCGTTACACCAAAAAAATAATGATCCAATGTTGATTGTTTAACACAATACAGTGATTCTATGTCGACTGTTCAAGAAATTGGACGTACAAAACCACGTTCCTGTATGAAACATTGGTAATACTCACTAAATTCAACACGTGTTATATTAAAATAGTATATATTTTTATTAAAAAAATAATAAAACTTGACCTTGCACGAACCTACTTGAAATATGACACTGTTGATATTTCATTTTGCAGTGTGTTTTTTTAACAAGAAATTCATGTTAAACCTTCCTCTACAAAACACAGAAGCAAACATGGATTTTGTATATCGAAGGCTATTTTTACTTGAAGTATTTGGTAATTTTAAAAATATTATACTCACTCAAAAAAAAAAAAACACAGTTTAATATGATACTATTCTACAAAAAAAAATCATGTGTTTTTTCTTACAATTAATCAAATAATGTAATCTATTACAGGACCTCCCCCTTTTGTCACTGTCAGTCCATATATTGTCTCAAGGCATCGCCAAAATCCGACCTCCTCAGGTCTCAACGTTGAATTCTTATCAACCGTAGCTCTGAATCAACGCTATCAACAAGACCACGTAACAACTGACTCCTCAGACAACGCTTTTTCAGCAACGTTTGATTGACAGGTGCCCAATCTATCAATCATCTCTAATAACAACAAGCACCTATAATATCAGCTCTCAGCTTCATCTCTTGGCCACACCAAGCTTAAGCATGGGTTAAAACATCGACAAATTGTCATCTCATCTGACATTATCATCATGGATAAGGGTACCTGTAGTTTATGGAAATTATATTTTTTCAGCAGAAGTTTTAGTGTGTTTTGAACTTAATAAAGTAAGTTCTGTTTTGGTTGCCTTACTAATACTCAGTTGCCATGGTGAATTACCTCGATGCAGAATCATTACTTGACAATGTGGACAATATAAAATGTATTTGTTGAAAGATCATTGCATTTTGAATTAGTATAAGGCAAATATAATGTATGGATATAATTTAGAGTTAAAATGTAAATTGCAACATTTTCTAAAGAGTCTTGACAATATGTAAAAGTAAAAAGGTTAATTTGCTTCCTTCTGAGAAACATGCATTTTAAAAAAAATGGCGGGAAAATAGTGTCTCTGGATTTTAGGTATGGGAAGAAATTATATTTTTTTTAAATAATTAAGAAATATATTAAAACAGGAAAATATGAAGATGTGGGATATGTGGCATTGAGTCAGCAATCCAACAACTAGAAATAACCTATTTTATTTTGTCTATTTCAATGTATATGCATCGAGGTCATTAATGATGGCGCCATTGTTATGTGTTTGTATGCCCCCGCCGTAGCGAAGGGAGCATTATGTATAACCCTTGTCCGTCTGTCCGTACTTACGTCCGAACGTCCCAAAATTGGTTTCCGTTCTCCAACTTTAGTTTGCCTCAATCAAATGTTATGAAACTTATGCACAATGCTTATTACCACAACACACAGGTCAAGTTTAAATTTTGATGGCGTCACCTTTACAGTTCAAGAGTTTAGCCTTTTACAAAAGGAAAAAAACGCTGTTCTTAAAATGTAAATTATGTCATTTTTAAAATCTTTTTTGAAAATTGGAGTTATCTTCTTTGTCCAGAATGGTAGTTAAATCAACTACAACCAATGCTTTATACAATGCAATATTCAATTTTACTTCCACTGATAAGTTAAAGCAATCTTTACCATTCAGTGCTTACAAGCACTTTGATTACCATTCTAGGGTTATGCCCTTTATCAATAGAAAAATTGCTGCATTTTTTTGTTTCCGTTCTCTTACTGAAGTTTGTTTCAACTAAATTTAATGAAATGTATATATAATGCTTATTACCATTAAACTCAGTTTAAGTTCAAATTTTGGCAGCTTCACTTTTACAGTTCTTGAGTTATGTCCCTTTAGAACGTTATATGCTAGCGGGGGCATCGTCTGTGTCCCTATGGACACATTCCTCATTTATTGAGTTATTTTCCAGTTATTCGTTTTTTTTATTCTTCGTTCTTAACTTAATTGGTAGTTTGAGAGAGGATTAGTTAGGCCTATTCATGATATGCATCTAAATATTTGGGATTTTTTTACCGAAGTAATTTCCTGTGTGGGTATTTTGGAGGTACATGCGCAAGGTATCTGTCATGTCTTATCATGATGATACTGATATTTTTTGAAATTTTTACATTTATTATAAATAAACATGTTTCCTTTCTACATGCATATAATATATACAGAAGCATATATGTGTGAGGGGTTTTCAAGGTAAATTTATATGGACAGGTTGGATTGCACTGTGTAAAGTTGTTGCATTTATATATGATTTGGTTTAAATAACATGGAGGTAGAGGTTTACTCATCAACATACAATGATCAAGGTTCTGTGTGTGTGTTGTCAAATTGAAAAAAAAAAACTTGTTTGGCCACTGTTGGTAAAGGACAATGCAAACGGATATTAAGTGTTATTTAAAGGTTAATATCAAAACAGATTTAAACACACACATTATCCATGCATGTAATTAAACCACATATTTTATAACACTGATATCTCATATTAAATAACACTAGCTTTTAGTTTTCAATCTCAAATCAATGATTTTCTATTACATTAGAAAAATCATTCAATCTGTTAAACAAATAATGATATGGTTGAAAACTATCTTTGAAATGTTTGGTTTGTTCTCAAGCTTTCCAGTGTGTAGTTAGTGTTCCTTAGTGATAAGAAAATGCCTTTTCAGGAGAATGCTTTCTCTACTTAACCTTTAAATTTGTACATCTGATTGTGTTGAAATTAATTTGTCTTTGATAAACGTAATGTATTAATGGAGTGTTTGTGTGAAGTCAGTCTCTATTTGATACCTTTTTTTTTAGATCTGCTTGTCCAAGACTCAGGGGATCACCATCACCAAGGAGACGAGGACATATTGATAGTTGTAGCAGGTTTGTATACTGTAGATTACTTATTATTCGTTGGATACAATTTTCGTGGATTTCGAGGCTACAGGAGAACCACGAATTTAAATGTTCCACCATGACTAAATTCAAAAATGATGACTTTTGTACAACCACGAAATTAAATATCCACGAAAATACAATTTGTTCTTAATCAACTAAAATTGGTACTCACGAAAATAAATGAATCCATAGTAATAGATGTTTTATGATTTTCGATGGATGTAGTGCAAAATTTCACAGATCAGGAAACTGCCTTAGGAGTCCGTTGGTAGACTACTCTCATACATGTTTTGTCATTATGTATAGTCAACTATACTAAATCTTCAACATGATCAATTTGATTTGACAATGGTTTCTGCGGTTTTCGGAATTTGAATGTTGCCTATATAAGCCTACTCACGGAACAGCGACAACGGACATATCTAGTTTTGTCCTAATAAATCTAACTTTCTTTTTCTTCCTGTTCTTTCTCCTAAGATATAAATAAGACATTTTGTAAAATGTAAAAACCAAGATTAGATTGATTACTTTTCTATTGTAGGTAAAATTCACCTTACAGAAGAAGGTCAAGGTCACCAGTGGACAGAAGATAAAGCATCATTGCAGTAAGCTATATTATCGCTATTATCTGTATTTTTCCTTTGATGTTTTTTTTTTTGTGATAATTTTCATATCACTCGTGTAGAGTGAGAATGAAAATTATCGCTAGTTTCTAAGGTCCTTAGCAACAGCGTATTAATCCATATTCACGCGCTAGAGTGTCGGCTGATCAGAAAAGTTTAGCTGGAACTATAAAAAAAAAATGCCCTTGATCAAGGCCTCGGATGACTGCGCCGAAATGTCAACAAAAAAGATGATTTCTAGTTTTAATATTTTACCGTTAATTTTGTTTAATAATTTATTTGACGTTAATAAAAGTAGACAAATCATGTTTCTAATAAATAAAAAAAAATCCTTTTTTACATAAATCTACTACAAATGATCGTGGGTGTGTCTACATTTCTTCTGCATGCATGTATATTTCTTTGTCTGCTTTAAAAATACATTCCCAAACCTCAGTCATGGACACATCGGATTCAGATTTCGACCTACAGACAACGATTTAAAACATAGCAATCTTTGAATATCAGGAAAATTTAAGTACACAACCGTTTGGAACATTTTCACTTGATGTTGCCAATTTCAATTACTGGACATTTAAGACAAATCAAACTACTTACACTGAAAAACAAGAAGATTCAACTCAAAATATTAATCACACATCCAATTTACCACCTAACATTAACTTTCTTGAAGACAACAATGATTTTCGTGATATTATTATACAGACAATATCTGAAATAAATACTGGTACTGATATAAATGTACCTTCATGTACTTCAAATGTCAACAACACAGCTATTGCCCCTCCAAGTTGATCAAGGTCTGATAAATTCAATAAATTTGGACAGATTAATGAAAATGAAAGAGAGCAATGTACGCTTGACAATACATAAAGAAAAATCAAAAGTTGTGTAGAGATTTTTACTGATTACATTCATAGTATCAGAAATGCTCAGGAGGAGATGTTTAATATTGATCCGAAACAATTAGACGAGTATCTGCAAGAATTTTATGTTGGTCTCAGAAAAGAAAGAGAATCCAATGAATATCAACCGAGCAATCTTGACGGGTACATGTCCATGATTTCCCGATATCTGAAACAAAATGAATATAAATATGACATTAAAACAGATTTCGAGTTTAAGAAATCCCGAGATTGTCTCAATGCAAAAAAAAACAACAACTGAAAGAGATGGGAATGGGCAACCGACCATATGTCTCAGATGCAGTGGAATTAACTGATGAGGTGACCACGATAGAGGCAGGGGCATTAGGTATGGACAACCCTGAAGGTCTGGTGACTCTTCTGTGGTATTTGAATATAAGAAATTTTGGACTACGAGGATGCCATGAGCATAGGCAGTTGAAGAGGGAGATGTTTAATGGATTAGTTCCCCGGAAAAACACCTAGTATATAATGAGCGACCGACAAAAACAAGGGATGGATCCAACTGTAAAAACACTAGAGCATATGCCCCTAAAGCATGGTTAAACCATGACAATCCAGAAAAATATCATGTATCTGCATACGAGAAGGTATGACATTGTAAATAAGTACAAATAATTAAAACAAGTGTATACGAACATTGTACACATACATATGCATGATGAGTTGAACAATAACATTCTATCCAACAACTAGCAGGTGTTAAGATAGAAAAATAACTCGACACACTGGCAGTTCCTAGTATGCAATGTTGTATGATATTTATACAAATGTGTACTCGTGTCTTGAAAAAGGTCTCGAAAAAAAATACCAGATCAAACAATTCTTTGTTAACAAATGTTGAAAAAAGGGTACATGCAACTATAAAACTAAGAAAATGTGCCCCTATGATAGTTCACAGACTAGCACTAATATTTTCCATGTTCGGTGAACCATGAATTTGGGGTAAAACACTTATATTACATTGTGTACATACAATTAAGAAATATCATTCCAAAATAATCATGTTTTGCTTCATTATACTCATAAAAAATACCGTAAGCTTGACAAATGCTTTATAAACCTGATGATGGACCATTTGTATTACATGATCACATAAGTAAGTTCAGTGAACCATACAGTTGAGGCCAAAACCATAACTTACCATACAATTTAGAAAGATACATTATATTCATTTGCCTAATAAGGATGTCCGCTTTTCATTTTTAAATTTATGTCAGGTATACCATATTTAGAGTCCTTGTCATTATTTCATAATTTTTGAAAGGAAAAAGGTGCCATTGTATAAATAATCTTGAGAGATTTCCCCCCCCCCCCCTAAAAAAAATTCCAATGGTTTACATCTCAAAAACCAAAAAAAAGATCCCTTAATTTTTATAAATTCCTGTAATTGAATATTAGTAATGTATACCAGTCTTGTTATTGAATCAGACAGTGACTGGTCTTGTGCTTTATATATCTATACATGTGTTTCTTATGTGAAATAATCAAAATTCATATGTTAAATATTTCCTAAATGGACTTTTTTGTTACAGTTCAATTATGTTATAGTTAATTAAACAGTTTAGATATATGTGTGATATACGTTATTGGATTAGTTATCAAATAATTTATATTACAGACTGCAATGTTTTGGGTTTAATCAGATAGATATGATTGCCAATGAGGCAATGGAAGTGTCCAAATTCAAATTCGAGGCCTTGATCAAGGACATTTTCTCATCTTCTTTTTCCATACATGTATTTTGTAGAATAACCAGTAATCGTACCGACAACAGGGCAGTTTTTGTCACATTTGTCTGTTAAATGTGTGGAATATTAACTTATTGCTTGACCAGTCGACATCGTCTCGTACAAAGTCAAAGTCTACAATTAATTTAATTTTACAGATAATAACAGGGTTGGCACTTAATTAAAGTAGACCTACATTATATAGTCCACCTCACCTCATTTTGATACGCAGAAACACCAAAATACAGCTTTAAAATGGTGAAAATGGTCTTCGCCATATTTGGACACACCGGATGATCAGCTGAGACATCTTTTTTCAAATGAATTAATTAACTGTGTGACTACATATTTATATCAAATAAGCCTACGCCAAAAAAAAAAAAAAAAAAAGAAAATGCAATATCATCGTATAAGAATATTTTTTTGCTGAAATTTATTTCATTTTGAGCCATGGCGTTGTCACCATCTCCATGTGAAATAATAATTGTTTTGTATAGATATTGAACGACAAAATTTCTTTTTTATGACGTTTGCATTTCTGACGCTCAATACGCGAAACAAGGAATGTGTTTTTTTTAATTTGATAGATGCTTTTTGTGTTTTTTGTATATGTTTGTTTGTCTTGAGTGATGACTGCTGTTACCATATTTTGAATATTTTACCGATTATGTCTGTTTTGTTCACGCATTGTTGTAAAAATAACGGAATTTGATACGACTGTCATAAAAGTGAGCGGTTAGGCGCTATAAAACCAGGTTCAATCCATCATTTTCTACATTTGAAAATGCCTGTATCAAGTCAGGAATACGACAGTTGTTTTCGTTTTTGATGCGTTTTGTCATTTGATTTTGTGATTAGTGACTTTCCGATTGAATTTTCCTCGGAGTTCAGTATTTTTGTTATTTTACTATTTAAAGAAAGATGTAATTTGCAATAAGATATTGAATGAAAAATCAACTATTCTCATATAAAATACATCAACATTTAGCAGATTTGATAACTTCAACGAAAATAAGAAATTAGGAAAGATAGGACGACCCCTAATGATTGAGGGTCTATATGTAAAACCAAATAAGAACATATTAAAATGCCGCCAAAACACTACATTAGTGTAGGATTGATGCAAACAATCATATAAATTTATCCAGTCTGTTTCTGTATTTTACCCGATTATATCAATACCTCATGATTGAGGTATTTTCATTCAACATGTTATTAGAATAAAGATTGACATGAAGTGTATAAAGATGATAGAATACATGTATGTTGGGTTTGAATTTAAATTAGTTTGTCCCATTACAGTTAGATGTTTGAACCATGCTCAGAGTAGGTGTGCTGAACACCTATCTGAATTAACTAGGATCGCCAACTTTCTTGCCGAAGGTGGGAGGTGTCTGTGCGTACTTCAGCTTCCTCCAACTAATACAATCTTACCTTCATGATGTAGCCAAGAGTGCTTAAAGTGCACTTAAAACAATCAACAATCAATCAATCAATCAATTAAACGTATTGTCTTAAGTCACTATTGCAAAACAAAAATGATAATGGTCAGCTGTATCATTGAGAGAAGAAAATGCTTATTTTTTGCAAACTTTAAAAACATATTATCCAGAAATCATTTCGTTCTGAAACAATGCATAGTTCAACATTTTTTAGGTTGCACTTTGTAAGTACAGCCGTTTCACAAACCACGCCTCTTTTGTGGAGATATATACTATTCATAAATAATTAATTTTGTTTACGTACTGGTTCCCAGATATGATCGCTATGTTTCATCTGGTAGAGACATAACTTGGGAATGTTATGAGTAAATATACATATGCATAGAGGTCAAATTGAAATATTTGAAAAACCTAAAGTCAAGGTAGGGGTTGTACTGAATTTTAGTGTAAGTTTAAACTCTTAGAAGTTCGGGGCATATAAACATTGAAAATATGCTGCACAGCCCTATAGTTTGACCTTTGAAAATAATAGTAGTGCATATGAACTTTCCTTTCTAGGATAATTTTTTTTTCAAAACTTCATAGTAAATGTGGTACAGTTTTAGCCGAAAAAAGGAGTTCCTATAGGAAATTGCATTGCCGATATTTACAGGAATGCAACCCATCGTGACAACAAAAGTTCAAAACACTCAACATCAATGAAAAATTGTGAACTTGAAATTGTTTTTACAAAAACATGAACACAAAAATCACAACAATTAAATGCTGTTTAAAAGGTAACAACATCCAAACAAGAAGAAAGCCACCCCATATGACATGTCCTGGTAGCTTGAAAATAATTTGTGAAGTAGCAAAATAGTTTGGCAAAGTATGAGATAGTATATGTCAGATTTCGTAATAACCACCATTCAGCCTTCAAGCAATTAAACGTCAAAAAAAAGGTATTCATCATTCATCATTTAAGATAAATATAATTGTCATCGAAAGCTTTATGAAAACTTACTTAAATTTCATGAAATACAGCTTCACCATAATTGAACTTGTATTTTTATTTTTCATGCATTTATGTTTCTTAAATGAAGCAAATTAAAACATATCGAATATGTTCGTAACAATGGTTTTAAACAACAATGTAACTTCACACTTTATGAAACTCATACAGAAATTAGCCAGTAGAATCATTGTTATTTCTTTGTACTACAGTTGCTCATAAAATATCATTATCGAAATTTAAAGGGAATTGAAAAAAATGATTTAATGATTTCAGGTGCTGTAAATGTATTTGCAGGTATGACTGATTAACAATAAATATATCTGTACTACGCCTACACAAGTGTAGGTTGGTAGTGATATTGCGTACTTCAAAATAATGCATATTGTATTTGTGGTGCAGTTGAACATAACTCTCAAAAATGCGTGTTTTATGAAATGGTAATGCTTTCTGAATACAATGTAAAAGAAGAGGGACGAAAGATACCAAAGGGACAGTCAAACTCGTAAATCTAAAACAAACTGACAACGCCAAGGCTAAAAATGAAAAAGACAAACAGAAAAACAATAGTACACATGACACAACATAGAAAACTAAAGAATAAACAACACGAACCCCACCAAAAACTAGGGGTCATCTCAGGTGGTCCGGAAGGGTAAGCAGATCCTGCTCCACATGCGGCACCCGTCGTGTTGCTTATGTGATTACAAATCCGGTAAATAGTCTAATTCGGTAGGTCAAATTCATGAAAGGGAAGGGGATTGTAGTTACGACGTGAGGAACATATCCGATATCATTTGTGAAAGGGATATTCCATAACGGTCAACCAACTCGTGATGGCGTCCGTAAAATTTACGAAGGGATGATTTCAACTTCACCATTTGGAACTCTTGGTTTAATAGCTTCCTTGTGAGCAGTAACCCTCTATCAAGAAAATCATGATAGGAAACGCAAGCACGGGAATATCGTATCAATTGGGAGATATATACCCCGTATGCAGGTGCTGCTGTAAAGTGTGCCTGTAATTCCCATAAGTCTGTTGGTGAAATGCATAACTCTCTTAAAATCCTCAATATTGACAACATTTGTATTATACAGAGTATTGTTGATACCAACATGCTAAGCAAACCCAATATAAAGGATACAATTGTTTAGCATGCAAACTTTAAAAAATGCAGAAACTTGTCAAATGATCATGTGAGAACTTAGAAATGTTCTGTCCCTGATGATTTCATTCTTTATTGAACCTAATGTTTTAGTGTACTCATTTCTCTATTGATTGTAAATTATGATTTGCATTTCATGAACAAATTAAAGATATTAAACAGGTGTATAGTGCTGACATAATTTTTTTGTTAAAAATTTTACAATTGTGACATATTACCGGGTACTTCCAAAAAAAAAAAAAAGAACTGGAAGTTAAAAGGTCTTCTCACCTGTGTTACAGATAAGTTAAAGCCAGGTCAGTCATAAGTTGATGCTTGTGTGTGTGTGTGCAATATAGAATATAAACATTCACTTGATTTTGGGCATTTTTCTTGCTGTTTCAACAAAAGAAACACTCACAGAAACACATTTTGTTCAGAATATGTTTTCTTGGAATATTAAAGGGAGATCAGAGTGCATGTGAAATACTTATTCAAAGATCATTTCCCTTAAAATTGGCATTATATTTTTACTTCACGATATTTCAATGAATTTCACTTGTTTTAACTCAAGTTGATATCTGTTTTGTAGAAATATGGAAACATTTTAAAAGGAAAATGTTGGAAATCTGAAGACTTGACAAATACATAGCAATTAAAAAATGACTATTTTGCCTTCATAAGAACTTACAATGCGAAATATGTTTAAGAAATGCATAAACAGTTGTGGAAGTATTGTCTTATATGATTGTAAGTATAGTCTTTTATTACAATGTACTTTTCTCATACTAACATGTTTCACTTGGTTTGAGCTTAACTGTGTAATGAGTTGAACAGTAGGAATAAATCAAACTGCAATTTGGAAAGATATTTAAGCAATTGATATTATGAAAGGGCGAAGGCTTTTTGATCCACACTGTAAAACAGAAAATGATAGAAAAAAATTGTAATTTAATGTTTGTTCTAGCTATAAATTTGTAGATTAAATACATACTAAATAAACTCATCATAGAAACCAATGATATTTAAACAAAACTCATTAACAGTCCTTTAGTAAACATGTATTGAACAATGAAATTAACTTGAAAGTATTATTGGTGAATGCACTCTAGCAATCTTCCCTATTTTGGAATACCAAGAGAAGACAATTTGAAGTTGGCACTTTGTTCCTTAATGATAACAGGACGGTATTTGTATACTTTCCTGGATAACCTTGGTGAGTGTTTGAAACTGAAACTAGAGACTCTCAAGAGCCTGTGTCGTTCACCTGTATCTACAGTGGTTTTTAAAATCATGTAAAATAAGGTTATAATCATAATAAATATTATAAGATACCCAAATAATGATTGAGTCCAAATTTTGTTTAATTTGGCCAAGTAGTCAAATTAAAAGCAGGTCATCCCATTGTAGTCTTACAATAGATACTGAGGACCCCTGTTCATTATTTAAACTACTTTTCAAGTTGTGACCATTTCAAATTGTTTTTTTCATGGACTTCTATAGTGAACTCCTATGTTCTATTTATAGTCATGGCGGTCATCTTGGTAAATGGGTGGGGTCATCGGATACATTTGTTTAATTAACATACTCTTAAGACGATTTACTCAAAGTTTGGTTTATTTTGGCCCAGTAGTTTCAGAGGAGATTTGTGTAAATGGTTACAAAAACTTACAAAAAATTGTGAAAAAAATACTTTAAAAGGCAATAACTCCTTAAGGGGCCAATGGACAAATTTGGTCATGCAATCTAATTTGTAGATCTTACTTTGCTGAACAATTTTGCTGTTTTAAAGTTTATCTTTATCTATTATAATATTCTAGATAATAACCAAAAACGGAAAAAAAATCCTTAAATTACCAATTCAGGGCAGCAACCCAAAAACGAATTGACTGATGCATTTGAAAATTGCAGGGCAGATAGATGTTGACCTGATGAACATTTTGACACCGTCAGATTTGTTCTAAATGCTTTAATTTCAGAGATATAGGCCAAACTTTATTTTTTCCTCATGTTCTTATTTTAGTCATGGTCGCCATTTTTGTTAATGGGCGGGATCACCGGATAAAATTTTTAAACTAAATACCATAATGATGATGTAGGCCAAGTTAGGCTTTATTTGGCCTTGTAATTTTAGAGGAGAAGATTTTTGTAAAAGTTAAAGGAAGACGACGGACGATGGACGCCAAGTGATGAGAAAAGCTCACTTAGCCCTTGTAGGCCAGGTGAGCTTAAAGGCACTTCCAAAACACAATACAAACAGTGTTTATTTATATTTTGTTTGTGTAAACATTGAAGTAGATTGCTTATGATTAAAAGTAACCCACAATGTACAGTGGTAATAATCATATTTTATAATTTCAAAAGAATGAGCATAAGAGCCAAAAAGAGGGAGGAAAACAATTGCTTGAGTGGTAGGGATAAAAAAATGTTCCTATTTTGAAATGGCATTTAGGTGGATCATAGATATAGGAAGATGTGGTGTGAGTGCCAATGAGAAAACTCTCCATCCAAATAAAAATTTAAAAAGTAAACCATTATAGGTTAAAGTACGGCCTTCAACACGGAGCCTTGGCTCACACCGAACAACAAGCTATAAAGGGCCCCAAACTACTAGTGTAAAACCTTTCAAACGGGAAAACCAACGGTCTAATCTATATAAACAAAACGAGAAACGAGAAACACGTATATATTACATAAACAAACGACAACTACTGTACATCAGATTACTTTACTTTGAGATTGTCTGTCTCCAAAATAAACAAAGGCAATCTTTTGTTATGCATTATTTTTCAAAAAAATGCATGCTGCGGTCAATACAAGGAATTCTAAAAACTTTTCTCCAGCAACTTCAATTACATTTCGCAAGATGAGGTTTCCCCGCTGTATTTTTTTTTTTTTAAATTTATCTCAATTAATATGTATTATTTTTTTTATCATAAATAACAGGAATGTGAAAAAAAGATGTATGCCAAAAAGATAAAATGTAACCGATTCATCCCATTTATAGTAAATATACATGTATATGTTGTTCCATTTTATTTTAATTACATTTAAAGTATGATAATCAAGACGAAGGTGAAATGTACTGATTGCGTAAAGACATAATTTTTGTTTTTTGTTGGTGTTTGGGATACGAGTGTCGTCAGGCAATCTGTAGACTTTTACTATTGACTCCCTTCCAAGACACACTCACGTCAACCGTTTTGTTTTTACATATATAGAAACAACTCAGATTCTTAAGATTGTCCTGTTATAAAAAGTAAAAATAAACAAAGAGATTGAATTTAAACAACATTTTGTTAAATCTATTCTCATAATCCTCTCGCTTTGACAAACCCGCGTTGTGGCGGGTGTGTTCTAGTATTTTTAAAAAGAGAACGTTATAATTTCCAATCATCAAGCCAATGTAGAGCAAATTTAAAACTCAATAAATACATTGTTCATGTATTAATAAACACTTGTATCAGAGATTGGCTATTTTAAAAAAAATTAAAAACGATATGCAGATTGAATCAAATAGGGAATACATGTGCAGTTGAATGATTCATGAGAATAATACTAATATCAATGAAAATAATGTCGTTCGTATCCCTCAGAGCAATCATGCTCTTTGGTTTTCCTTTCTTTTTTTTTTGGGGGGGGGGGGGGGGGGGGGGGGGTACTCAAATACATTTTGTTTTGATATTTTTATAACTATGTACATAAAAGAACTTTAAAAAATAGAATTGAAAACAACACGTTTAATAATTTCGTCCGAAGCGCTTTTCTGAAATTACCTTCATCAGGAACGCTCAAAGCCAAATATTTGAAATCCGAAGATGTTAACTTACATTTTTGGTCAACTAAGTACTATGAAACAGTCATTATTGCAGAAGCACACCCCTTTTACTGAGAGCAATGTACGATGGGAACATACACGATTGTATCCAATCAATTAAGATATGTTAACGCATTAGGATTCTATAGATTTTAGTTGGCAGTCATCTATATATCTTTCAATAGCAAGGAGACATCAAAACATTTTCTATACTTAATGCTTAATTTCGAATTCATTGATATAAATGAGATGCTAGCATTCATCAGGGTCAGGTGCGGATTCAGGATTTAAAACAAGAGGCTCTGAAGAGCCCGAATCGCTCACCGGCAATGTTTTGCTAAAATAGTTCATCAATGATTATTTTTGCTTTTCAAATATATATATTAATGAGTGGTTTAAAAACGCCATTTAAATGTTCTTTGTATCTGTCACATTTTCTTAAACGCCAAAAAAATGCATTTTGCCTCTATGTTCCATATTAGCCATAGTGGCTATCTTTCTTGACGTACAAGGAAATCAAATACAAATTGTATAGAGACTATGAAATCCATTCAGCCCAAGTTTGGCTGAAATTGATTCAGAAGTTTTAAAGAGAATATTTTTAACATGTTTAAAGTAAGCAAACTAGATAAACAAATTTTGAAACATTGTCTTAAAAGGACAATTACTTCTTAAGGAGTCAATTGACACTTTTGGGCATATTAAACTTATTTGTAGATCTTACTTTGCTGAACATTTATGCTGTTTACAGTTTATCTTTATCTATAATGAAATTAAAGATGATAACTGAAAACAGCAAAATGTCCTTAAAATCATCAATTCAGGGGCAATAACCTAAAAATCATATACCCGATTTGGCTGAGAATTTCTGGGCAGGGAGACCTTGACCTAATAAGTGCGTATAGTTCTGCGTTTACTTTTATACATTGGCTAGAGGTATAGGGGGAGGGTAGAGATCTAAAAAAAAAACATGTTTAACCCCCGCCGCATTTTTGCGCCTAAGTTTCTTGTGTATAATTCGGAGTTTAGAAAGACGTCCATTATCACTGAACCAGTATATATATTTGATTAGGGGCCAGCTGAAGGAGTTACTCGCTGCATTTAAGACCTATTGGTGACCTTATGCTGTTGTCTGTTCTATGGTCGGGTCGTTGCCTCTTTGACACATTCCCCATTTCCATTCTCAATTTTATTGAACGTGTTGAAAGAATTCATAAAATATATATAAGATTATTCAAATGTAATTCCTTTTTCCCATGAAACTTCTAGAGAATTCTGAGGAAAATTCAAAAAGGAAAGTCCCTTGGCAAAATCAAAAGCTCAAACACATCAAACGAATGGATAACAACTGTCATATTCATAACTTGGTACAGGCATTTTCTTATGTTGAAAATGATGGATTAAACCTGGTTTCATAGCAACCTCATTTTACTATTTTATTATACGATTTTAATTATGTATGTAAAATCCACCCTTAAAGGAATGAAACTATTGAACCAATTCGAACAAAACTTTTGCTGAATGATCCTTAGGGTATCTAGAATAAAGTGTGTGGTTTTTTTTCTATTTCGTCGAAAAACATGGTCGAAATGGCTAAAAATAGAACATAGGGGTAAATTGCAGTTAGGTTTTGGCTTATATCTCAAAAACTAAAGCAATGAGCAAACCTGACATGGGATAAAAATGTTCATTATGACAAGTTCTATCAGCCCTCAAAAATTTTCAGATGAATATAACAACCTATTGTTGGGTTGCTGCCACTAAGTTTTAAATTTTTAGGAAATTTTGCAGTTTTTGGTTATTATCTTGAATACTATTATAGATAAAGATAAACTAATATTCAGCAAAATAAGATCTACAAATTATTTTTATGACCAAAATTGTCAATTGACCCCTTAAGGAGTGATTGCTTTTTAAGGACAATGTTACACAATTTGTGGATTATGTTTTCTTACTTAAAAAAAATCTTCTCCTCTAAAACTACTAATCCAAATTAAACCAAACTTGAACTGAATGATTCTTATGTTATCTATAATAGAGATTGTGTTTTATTTTCTGTTTCCTCATAAAACACGGTTGCCATGGCTAAAAAAAGAACAGGGTAAAATGCAGTTTTTCACTTGTAGGAAAGTAAACGCATAACGATACTTACAGTAGAATTCAGTTCTAGAGAAGTCCATGTTCGATGTCAGAAGCGGTAACAAAATAAACTAAACAAAATGATAATAATACATAAATAACAACAGACTACTAGCAGTTACTAACATGCCAGCTCCAGACCACAATTAAACTGATTGAAAGATCATTTCTTCATCATATGAATATCAGGCACAACCCCTCCCGTTATGGGTTTAGTATTATACCATCATATATGAGAATAACATAACCCGTGTTATGCCAACTACTGATTTCAAAATAAGTGTGCTTATTCCGAAGCAAAGACCCTATAATTGAATCAATATTTAAACTAAAATATGCAATCTTTAATGACCTGAAAACAGTATCGTAACTATGTCCCTTCTTAATAAGTCTGTTGAAAGGTTTTGTTAGCTTCTGAGGTGAATACTGAAATTGTTGTGCTTTGTAAATAATATAACCATAAAAGATTGGATGTGAAATACTTGAACGTATAAGATGTCTGCATGTAGATTTATATTTCCAAATTATGTCCTTGTACCGATGATAAAATTAAGTAAATATGTTCCCTAGTTTGTGATATCGAAAACCTTTGTGTAATACTTTTTCAATAATACATAAATTTATATAACGCTAAAATCTTAAACGTTGTTACATACACGAGCGAATCGTACAAGTTGAGATATATAAACATCGTAAGATGGTGACAAGGGAACATCACCATCTAAAAATTGATAATTAACGATAGGAAATGAAAAATCATCTCTTTTATCATACTTTTTTGCATTAAGCTTTCCGTTAATGATATAGATATCAAGATCGAGGAAAGGGCAGTGGTCATTGTCAGTATTATCTTTATTTAAAGAAAGTTCAGCAGAATAAATTTCTTTAGTGTACATACTGAGGTCATCATTGTTGAGAGCCAATATATCATCCAAATATCTAAAAGTATTATTAAAGGAGTAGGTCCGGTAAGGACCGATTTTGGCCTCAAATATCAGGTTCATCTAACGAAAGATTTTAGGCGCTTTTTAAACACTTAAGTGTCTATTTCAATTCATTCAATAAGTTTATGCGAAAGATTTTAACTGATTTAGTCACAAAAAACCGCTCCTATTCAAGCTTAAATATGAAAAAATCTATCAAATATGTCACTTTTCAGATGTTTTTTGTCAAACATGAAAGTGGCCGCATCCGTGTTCATCCTCAACCTTTATATATGTTATGTATTATCATCAAATACAACTTACATTTCAATATTATGAATGAACACAAATGCGGCCACTTTCATTTAAGACGGAAACCATCTAACATTTAACCAAAATGCCAAAATTGTGAAGATTTCAGTTATTTAGCATGACTTAATAATGCTAGTACCCGATATATGTGCATTGTATTGTCAAAAACAGCACATATTTATGCAGCAGAAGCATTCCACTTACCAGTAAATAGCTAAAAGATTACATTTTTACAGTTTTGTAAAACTGCTAGATTTTGGGGCCAATAAAGGGTCTTACTGAACCTATTCCTTTTTGTTTCAGGTGTTGTTTCGATGAGTCTTTACTGATTTTAGTTATACATTGTAACTCAAAGCAATACATTAACAGGTCTGCAATAAGTGGTACAAAGTAAGTCCCCATTGGAATTCCGATAACTTGACGATATGCGGAATCTCCAAAGCGAACAAAAATGTTATCTAGTAAAAATTCAAGGGCAGATATAGTATCAAAGCATGTCCAATTGACATAGTTCTTTTGTTTATTGCTGCTAAAAAAAATGACCTAAAACATATGTATTCGCATTCTGACATTTTAAATGCCCATTTAATTAGGTGTGTGAATTTTTTCTTAATGAGAATATGAGACAAGGTGGTATATAGGGTAGAAAAATCAAAACTTTGAACAGATTCAAAATCACCAATAAAGGCATGCAATTTATAAAGTACTTCCAACGAGTTTTTGACACTATAATCTCAACGTTTTACAACTGTTCGTTTTGGTCAGTATACCATGTATAGAAACACTCAGAGAACAGATTACCTACCAGTTGTGTGTTCTCTTACTTTGTGGATTTGATATATTCATCAGTACCTTGTAGATTTATTATATCTGGACATACTTACTAGGTATGAACAATATCTGTGGGATTTGATAATAACTGATGGAATAAATATTATCTCTGAATAGTCTATCATGGGTATGTCGAAGAACGTCTTGTCCTTTTCTCAAAAAGTTCACCCTAACATACCAAGACCTTGGTGATCAGCTTCACAAATTGTGAACTTTCTTGAATTTCGTGCTGAATCACTTGCTGTAATTAACATGATTAACAAAACCTTTCGGTTTATATTTCTCAGGCTCTTCAGCTTCTTACTTTATTTGGCCTTTTTAACTTTTTCGATTCGGGCGTCACCGACGAGTCCTTTGCAGATTAAACACGCTTCTGGAGTACACGATTTTAATTCTGGTATCTACGATGAATGTTTATCTGTCAACTAGATTTTAATTCTTCACCCATCGAAACCAAAAAGAATCAATTAAATCTGTACTGGAGATTTTTATGGGGGGAGGAGGCGTTATAATTCCGGTTCTTTATTGCAGTCGGGATATATCACTACCATGTTTCCTATGATCCTTATCAAATGTAAATGTATCAAAATGATAGATGGATGAATTCGATAATTAAAATCGTACTGATAAACATTGAGTATATGAGTTACTCACTAAAGGTTATTCCACTGTTGGAAATAACGCTTCCCGCCACCTGCAGTAGGTTTTTTGCTGCTCAGTCTAGTTTTCTATATTGTAGACTGTTGTTTGTCATTTTGATGTCTGTTTTTTGCCATGGCATTGCCAGCTTGTCTCCGACTTATGAGTTTGGATATACCTTTGACATGTTCCATCCTTGTTTAACTTGAAATCGATCATTTGCAAAGAATCGGGTTTTTTTTTTTGGTCGACATATTTGTTTTTATAGTATTTAAGATCATAACACAATGTTGACTGTTGTATCCTAATTTTGATATTTTAACCAATTATGTCTGTTTGTGTTGTTCTCACATTGTTGTCAATACAGTGGAATGTTATGGGACTGTAAAACAAGTGAGAGGTTTAGCTAGCTATAAAAACAAGGTTTTAACCATATTTTTATACAAACGGAAATGCCTGTCCCAATACAGGAAAATGCCAATTGGTTTGCATTCGTTTGATGCGCTTGAGCTTGGGATTTATCGGAGTTAAACTGTGAGTATTGCTGTGTGTTTGTGTATACTACATTGGCTAAAGGTAAAGGGAGAGGGTTAAGCTCTCACAAAACATGTTTAATTTTGAGGCCCTTTATAGCTTGTTGTTCGGTGTGAGCCAAGGTTCCGTGTTGAAGGCCGTACATTGACCTATAATGGTTTACTTTTTTTTTAATTGTTATTTAGTTTGAGAGTTGTCTCACTGGCACTCACACCACATCTTCCTTTATCTATTAACCCCGCCGCATTTTTGCGCCTGTCCAAAGTCAGGAGCCTCTGGTCTTTGTTAGTCTTGTATGTTTTTTTTTTAAATTTTAGTTCAATTGTATGATCTGGAGTTGATTGTGACGTCCATTTTCACTGAACTTGTACATCTCTCTGTAAAGAGGCCAGTTGAAGCCCGTCCCCGGTGGAAGATTTTGTTGAAGACTCAATAGTGGCCTGGGGTTATTTTCTGCTCTTTTGTCGGGTTATTGTCTCTTTGATACATTTCACATTTCCATTTTATCTTAAACTAATTATACAATCGCAAACAAATATGTCATTCAACAAATTCACGAATTGTATTCATGAACATATAAATATTTTGATATATACATATAAAAAACATCTTATAATTCAAGCGGTATTTGAAATAAAATACGGACCCATGGGGCTAATGTGTAGGGCGGGAATGAGTAGGTTGCAAATATATTATAGGAGTGAACGGACCTGATACATGATGATAGGTTTGACTGTCAGGTTCACCTTGTCGATGTTGCTTTAATTTTTTTTGCCAAACAAATAAGAACAAGAGTATTTATTTAGAATTTTCTTTACATAAGGTTGGTAGAACTTATCAAAAGTTTATACATATATATACACCGGAAGACACTTCTTAAACACAAATAGTGCTAAAATATCCACATCAAAAACACATCAAAAACAACAAAACATCAAAAATACAATGGTATTACGACAAGTTAAATTAGTAAATTTTTAACACAAATCTTCTCCTTCTACAATGGCATATATCATATATCATGACATACAACATATATCACGACATACGGCATTTATCATGGAATACAACATATAGCATGACATACAACATATATCATGGTTTACAATATTTATTATCGTATACAACATATATCATGACATGCACCATTTATCATGGCATACGGCATCTATAGCGGACAATATTTATCACAACATACAGCATTTATCATGACATACAACATCTATCATGACATACCATATCTATCATGACATACAACATCTATCATGACATACAACATTTATAACAACATACAACATTTATCATGACATACGACATTTATCATGACATAAAACATTTATCATGACATACATCATCTAGCATGTCATACAATATGTATCATGACCTACATCATTTATCCCAACATACAACATATATCATGACATACAGCATCTATCATGAGCAATATCTATCACGACAAACAGCATTTTTCGCAAACAACATATATATCCACATACAGCATTTATCATGGCATACAACATCCATCATGGAAATCAACTTATACCATGACATACAACATCTTTCGAGAACAACATATATCATGACATACCTTATATATTGCGAAACAACATCATTCAGGACAAACAGCCTCTATCATGGTCATATTTATGTGTATGCAAAGATAACATTAATATGGAATACAATATGTATTATGATAAAAGATATTGATATCACGGCATTCAACAACAGTCATTAGATACACTATCTACAATTATTAACAGTTATTTTTATAAAAGCATAATACTTGCATGGCAAACAGCTACACTTATTTTGATAATGTCATCTGTAAGCATTAATACTTTTGAAATTTTTCTTCTTATGTTGTTTTAATATACAAGTTTCATTAAAATAATCTATCATTTGAAGCTTGTAATTTAAATTTCAGTAAGTCAACAGTTAGGAAATTTTGATAATTTTTCTCTCATATTAGAATATCATTTTATACCCATAAGATTTTTTTGAGGATCACTATCCGTAGACATAAAAATGCTTCTAAATGCTAAAAATGCATAAAAAAAAAAAAAAAAAGTCTTGAAAATAAAGATAAACTTTTGTATCTGATCTTTTTTTTCTTTTATCTGTTAAACAGTTTGTCAGTGTTCTTGTTACTTCATTATTTGTTTACAATGACTGAGTGTACTTCATAGTCTTGAAAGTATTGTCATACATTTAGAAAATTATTCAACGTTTACTTGTTGAAATTGGCAGTAAACAAAGTGTTCTTCAAAATTAATTTATCTTTAAAAAAATCACAACATGGAATTTTTAGCATCTTATGTAAGGTAACAATTGTGTAATGGAAGATCTTATTTTAAACAATGTTAAAGTACTAGTGGTATGTGTGTCAATGTCAATGAAACAACTTTTATCAACTACAGACCAACCAAAGGATTCGATCAGTTACATATTACACTACTGTTTTTATAAATGAGAAAAGTTTATACTGTACATAAGCTTATACTACAGGTCCCCAAGGAGACAAAATGTGCAAAATTGAAAAAAAAACTAGAGGATCTCAAGAGCCTGTGTCGCTCACTTGTATCTACTGTTGATTTGGAAATCATGGAAAAAATAAGGTTTAACTCATAATTAATAGTATGAGACACCCAAATATTGATTGAGGCCAAGTTTCGTTTGATTTGGCCCAGTAGTTAAATTTAAAGCAGGTCATCCCATTGTAGTCTTACAATAGTTACTGAAGGCCCCTTATCATTATGTAAATAAGTCTTGAAGTTGTGTCCATTTGAAATTGATTTTTTTTTACAATTTTCCCTTCTATAGTAAATATGTTATATGTTATATTTTTACCCATGGCGGCTATGTTGATTTGGTGGCAGATTCATCGGATACATTTTTCAACCAGGATACCATATTGAAAAAAAGTTTAATTATATCTGGACCAGTAGATTGTGGAGAAAATTTTTGTAAAAAGATTACAAAAATTTACCAAAATTTACTATATAGGGCAATTACTCCTTAAGGGGTCAATTGAAAACTTTGGTCATTTCACTTAGTTGAAGATCGTATTTTTCTAAAATTATTGCTGTTTACAGTTTATCTGTATCTATAATAATATTTAAGATAATAACCAATAAATTGCTTCTGCACAGGTCCAACCCTGAACAGTTGGGCAAAAATGGAAACAATATTCGCGCTTAATACAGGTCTGAATTTGTATTGTAATTAAAAATACCCTATTTTCCATTTTTAGCCATGACTGCCATATTGGTTGGCAGGCGGGGTCATTAGACACATTTTTTTTTAAAGTAGATACCCAAAGAATGATTTTGGCTAAGTTTGGTCAAATTTGTCTCAGTAGTTTCAGAGGGGAAGATTTGTGAAAAAGATTCCAAACAATTAAGAAAAATTGACTATCAAAAGCAAAAACTCCTAAAGGGGTCGATTGACATTTTTGGTTATGTTGACTTATTTGCAGATCTGCAAAATGTCCATAAAATTACAAATTCAGCAACCCAACAACTGTTTGTCTGATTCGTCTGAAAATTTCAGGGCGGATAAATCTCCACCTGATAAACATTTTTACTTATAAGATTTGCTCTAAATACTTTAGTTTCAGAGATATTAGCCAAAAACGCCATTTTACCCTATGTTCTATTGTTAACCATGTCGGCCATGTTGGTTGGCAGGCGGAGTCATTGGACACATGTTTTAAACTACATATCCTAATGATGATTGTTGCCAAGTTTGGTTAAATTTGGCCTAGTAATTTCAGAGGAGAAGATTATTGTAAAAGTTAACGGACGACGACGGACAACGGACGCCAAGTGATGAGAAAAGCTCACTTGGCCCATTTGGCCAGGTAAGCTAAAAGTATGGAAACGAACCGCCTTATTTTGATTCTAACCATAAACAAGATAATAATCACAGAGAGCAATAAACAACTAGCGTAATGAGGTGTCACATAGACACACGTTTTTGAAAGTCGTATACAAAACTATTGAACATATAAACTGTTTATGCAGAGATAATTAGCCTGTGTCTGATCATCATACAATAATACAACATTGAATTAAACTCAACACTTTAATGTTTTAATTTTGCAAAATGTTCAAAGTCAATGAACTCAAGATCATCCAACACATCTCCAAGGAAATGTAAAGTGATACATTATTTGTATACAACTGCAAAGCAACATTATACCTCTTTAACTGACAAATTACCTACACAATAGTCCATGAAAGGGGGCGGTGGAGGCGGGTAAACGAATCAACATGCAACCATTCAAATTAGATTTATAAATGTTATGACAACTGCATACCAAATATAATTACCATACCATAAGTGGTTCCTTTTAAACTGATCTTACCGAAATGAGACCTGTCAATGCTTCTACAGCTGCATACCAAATGCATCATTTTACCAAAGGCAATTCCATTTGAAATGACTTACCAAAAGTGAATCCTTTTAAATTGACAAACATTTTAACAAATTGTCCACACTAGCGCAACAATTGTTGCCGAAAAACGCACAAGGTTGTCTTCGCCCGCATCTGTCAAAGACTTGATAACAATTATTGTTAGTCTACTATAGTATTTGAAGAAAACTTGCAAGAACAATGCAAATACATGTATCCTAAGACTTATATGTTATACATGGAGAAATCAGTATTCATGGGTGCCTAGAAAAATATGTCAGTACAAATAAGACTCAAACATCTCGCAAGTTGAAATATTTGAAGGTACAGCTAAAATTTCTAAAATAATCATTGCCTCAGTGAAACGTGTTAATCAATTTGCCGTAACGCAATCACTGACCTTATACTTCACCAGTTATACATGTACCTATATTGCATTATTGAAGTGCAAGACAAAAAAATCTAAGAAGATGTGGTATGATAGTCAATGAAACAGCTATCAATCAACCAAAGAACAAATTGAATAAATGTTAGCATTAAGAGGTCACTGTATGGCATTAAAAAACCGGCAAAATCCATATTGTGTAGTAAACTATAAAAGGCACTGAATGACAAAATATAAACCACTTCAAATGACAAAACCAATGGCCTGAATTAAGTACAAAACAATAAAGGAAAAGTCAGAAATGACAGACAGCGACCAAAAACAACCACTGAGTTACAGGTACGTTACCAAAGTCTGAATCACAACTTATTATTGCTTTTATAAAGTAAAGACTTTAGGATCTAAAATTCTCTATAAAGATAACTGTTTTTTTTAAAATTATAATTATTGAAGATTAAAGACACAGAAGCCATTGAAACTAAAAATGTATCCTTACAATTGACATGATTGACCAAACCTAAGATTGTTTTTCTTCTTTTATTGATTTATATGCTTTTTCGATATATTTAAACAAAAAGTAAGATAAGGTTACGAATGAACCATAACCATGGTTATAATTGGAATGATTGCCTCTGTATATCATATTACCTCTCGGTATTTTTACTTTATCACAAAGCATCACAATACGATGGACTGCACTTTACTTACATAACAACTTCTGATATTAGTTACAGGAGTGACTTTTCAAAACTGACATTGAAAATAATGCAGACAAATATTAATAAAACTATTCTCATATTTGACTATAAACTTTTGATACAATATGATAGAAACAGTTTGGTACTCTCTTTCCTTTTTCTCAACAATTCAACTGACAACATGTTCTCGTATTTATTTATCATGTGATCAATTTCGATAAATAATCAATATTGCAGATGAATTTATATTGCTTTAAATCATAAGTTACAGCGCAATTTAAAACAAACCTGAAATTGCATTAACAGCAATGTTCACATATCCTTAAAACTTATGTTCATTATCCTTTGTCAATATTTCTATTGCTATAATGCTATAAGTACAAGTTTAGTTTTCAACATAAAATTATAATCTTGGTGATCATGGTGATACTTGTGAAACTCAAGTCACTATAACACTTGTGTTAATGTTATTGATAACTGAATACGGTGACATAGTCACTTTGATTAGGGATAAAGGTAGATTCACTATATACTGCCATCTTGGATTGTACAATATCAGTTCACAATCGGTCTAGTTCTTTGCCTAAATCTGCAAATTTTTAGACAGATTTGCAATTTATGTGTAAGACTGTTTATTTGTATAAGAAAAATAAGGGATGTATTGCATTATTGAAAATGTTTAAAGTCATATGAAACGAGTGAGTGGTGAAAAATAATGTTTATCCAATTCTTGAACCAATGCATGTATATATCATAAACTTAGTTCCCTGTTTACGATTTTTTAATTTTTCTGTTAATATGATTCAACAAATATGGCTGCTCATTAAATGCCGTGTTTTGAAGATGAAGATTACCGATTGTAACCTTATAGTAAACAAATAACTAAAATATGGGTATTGAGCACGTGTTTAACATGTACAATCAAAGAATTGTTTATTTTTATGACATATCCATGCGTATTGCGACCACTGGATTTTTTATGAGGAGGGTTACGCTCAGATCACTATGAATACGGAAAATATGTCGGCGAATTGCTTCCTTGAAGAAAGCAATTAAAAATAAGTAAACTTCTTCTAAATGTGGACAAATTAAAGAATTTTCCTCAGAAAAAAAGTATATGTACATAAGTTGTATAATGAAAACTATTCATTTAGTTATAAAAAACTTATGCATATTTTTTTTTTAATTTGAAGTTTCTTATGACTTTAAACAAATACCAAATGTTTGTGTTTTAGAATCAATTTTTCAAATTAGCAATTTAAGGGGAGATAACAATTTATACTAGAATGAAAGTGACGTTTTCATTTTTTTACTTGTACCAAGAAAACAAGTTCGGTGACACCATTTTTCTTTTTTTTCTCTAAAGCATATTGTGAAACCTATCTTCTTATATTTCATTTCAAAATGTTATATCATAGATTTCTTGTTATTTACAAACAGGAGTTTTTTCTTTTTCATTCTAGATGCAAATTTGGTAAATTTTGCAGGTCTTGTAGATTGAAAAGTAGGACGTTCACCCATACTTTTATTATATTTTTGAAAGAAGCATTATAGTAAAATCTTCATTTTAACAAACCATAAGAAAATTATATCTAAGGAAATATACACGGATGATCCACCTTAAGTAAAATGAGTTATGTACAACAGTTTTACCCAGAATGATTATTCTGAACAATTTTTTGCCTTTAATTCTCTTTGGTTTTTTTTGGAAGCTGGGTTGTTGTCTCTTGTACATTCAGCCCATATTTCCTTTTATTTATGTTGTAGCAACTCTGAATGTTTGAAATATCTGTGCTTGTAACTTCTGTGTATTTTATTTTATTTGCTAGATCTGCATATGCTGAGTCATTTCGTAGAGTGTTTAGAAATTCGGTAAATCCTTTTTCATTTCCATGCAAAAGTGTGTCCATTAACTTTCTGTTCTTTTGCTCTTGTGATGGACACGCATTTATCTTTTCACAATCTCCAATTGTCAATACCGCACATGATATCAAATGATCTACTATTGTATCATACTTCACACTGGTAATGATATTTGAATAATTTTTCTGCAGACGAATTTTATACAATGGAACCGTCATATCTGATAAACCTACAAAAAATAGAAAATTTCATTTAATATCAAATTTACAGTTTACACAATGTGGTGATAATAAAAATAACCTGAAATAGTGTGGAATAAAGCAAAGTGACAATGAGTGATTTCTTCGGAATATGATTGTCAACACTGACTTTCAATTAAATAATACGAAATATGTATTTTAGGAACATTTACTTTGTCGAGAAAATCATTACGGAAAGTGATTTTTAACTAAACTATCAAGTGCTCTATGTAACAACTTTATAAATATTCTTGTAAAAACAAAAACCATCACATACATTGCTAATGATCACACTTTTATAGTAGTTTGATGATCAAGAAAACAATCGTATAGAAGACAATTATTGAACTGCATATTTTGATTGTTCTATTGATATGGAATGGTTTTGTTTGGTCTTGTCTGACTGATCTCTATTGTTGAATCCTTCATCAACATTATTTAGGACAGAACCATATGTGTATGATTTAGAGATACGACCAGTTTAAAGATGATGACATTATTCACTGGCTAAAAGCAAAACGCTGGTAGTCCTTACTTTAAATTACACATTCTACATAACTTGAGGATTGTAATTAGGTTAATGTGTGTACCTTTTTTCCAACCATAGATAGAATGATATCTCGTCTGATAATATATTGACAAAGAAAGTAAAACTCGATATTAAGATAAAAGCATAGATCAATCGAGTGTACAATTTTTATGAAAATTAAACAAGAATTGTTAGCAAACATGTTTGAAACATACCGATCAACGAATTGGATTAAAAGTGTTGATTCGACGTCCCCCCGATATTCCAAAACCCCTGTTAGTCCGACACCTTAATATTCCAATACCCATTTATCCAGCATAAGATGTTGTTGTTTTTTGTTGTTGTTGAATATAACGAAATGGAACGTTAGAAATACCATGATCATTTGAATATAAACCAATCAACAAACTTGCAATATATTGTTTTACAAATATAAAGAGTGAACAAAATATTTCATAAAAAACAATCCGCTAAATAGGGTATTTTATGTGGGATTTGCTTTTCGTCCAGTGGTGAATATTTATTGCATGGCCAAGACGAGAAAGAGTAAACAATAAGTACAACAGGTTGTTGATGTAATGAAGAATTAACAAGGATGAAGAGAGAAAAAAAATACTGCCACTGGAAAATGAGAGTAAACTTGTCGATAAAGTCCATGTTTGATTTATCAGTTTTTATGGACATCCCTCTTTTAATTTACTTTTGAATTCAGTACTATTGTAATATATTTTTTTGAAAAGGAAAGAAAGTAAGCCCCGGGGAACAGGCCACTTAAGGACCTCAAAGCGTTATTCCAAGAGTTTTAGTTATGCAGTGTTTGGCATTGTCTTTACACGAGGCATCAGATAAAATGTCCAAGTTCTGACCGGACGTGGCTGCGTATCTATACACCCCGTATACACAAAATAATGCACCATCTGCCCAGTATTTTACTGTGATCGAAAAATTTACAAAAAAGTGAACATATTGTTACACCCTAGTCACCATCGGGGTGAAGATAATATGAAAAGCAGTCTATCGTTATAGAGGAATATGTCAAGACCACAATATATCCTCCACAATGGTTAACGTTCTTAAGATTTTATTTACCATGAAAAGAAAATTAAAGATCGAAAACTGTACAAAAAATATCAAAGTCAAAATGTCCATAGTAAAGTTGTACAATTTAAGTATTAGAATTTTGTAAAAGGATAAACCATGTAGGAGGAGTAGTGGAGACATGGTAAGTTATGCAAAAATTTCTATAAGTTAATAGGGTATAATAAAATTGAAGCAAGCAAGCGCTGTAAAGGCAGTTATATACCGGTTTTGAGATTTTATAATTCAGATTGATTATAATCAAACATACTGTAAATTCAGAAATTATCACGAGGTTTTTATTAATGCGAATAACACGACAACTGGAGTTTTGAAATAATAAGAGCCCGCATTCTGAAATCAAATGAATTTATCTGCATCTAGCTTTTCGTCAATTTGCAATAATTCTTCAAAAATGGAAATAATAAATGCACACAATAATTTCTGGATTACTTTTCAGGAAAGGCTTACAATACCATGATATTAAGACATTTTTCAATTATTTATAGCATAGAAATGGAAATGCTACATCGCATTTCTAAGGAACATATTATTGCAAGAGTATATTAATGCACTAAATTTTACCAGCTAGAGAGAAACATAGAATTGACTTTTTTGAGAAATTATTTATACTAAAAAGTGCATCTGCATATTTAGGTATTCACTATTTGTGATTGTTCAGTTTGAAAACAAAACAACATTTCAGTTCATCTTGATGGCTTGGTGCAAAATTTATCTAAAAAATATTGAGTTATATAATACATCTCGAGTGTGTTCGCTCTTTCAAAGAAAGTCATTATTTTTCAACTCTGATCAAAATAACGTTATTTAACATCTAAAGCATTGGTCTTGAAACACTGAATCATTAAAGAAGTACAAGCCTTTAAAATACTGGACACTGTATACGTACCAAAGTTATCTTTATCCTTGTAACAATTTGTTTTGTTGCTAATTTAAACACTTAGGAGGCTTTTAATTATTATCTTTCAGTCATTGTTAACCTGCTGACAGTTCGGAACTTCTTAAGCATGTTGAAGGTGCTTCAAGGTCCGCACTGGAGTTTGAAGTAGTGAGGATTTTCTTGCTGAGTTGAAAGTTAATTAACTATTTTTTCGGAATCAAAACTTTGACAACATTAACAACAATCCTCTTCTCTATCCCTGTGTTATTTACTTTAATAATCTTTGACTTTTGCCATTAATTAATATCGGATCACCATTTGAATGTTTAAACCAAGCTATTATCACTTGTTAATTAGTATTAGACCACATCAAAACAAACTATACAATACATGGACACGTTCTTGAAGTAGTTGACACAGCAAAATATTTGGGGGTCACAATACACAAAACCCTCAACTGGAACCAACATTTTAGCAACATCACGAAGAAGGGTAACCAAACTAGAGCATTCCTCTAACGAAATATCAGAAGATGCCCTAGCCAAACTAACGCTCTTTGCTATCAGACACTTACCAGACTACTCCTACAATATTAATGTACCAGCTGGGATCCTGCAACTATACACTAGAATCAGTGCAAAGACCATCTACACGATTTGTCCATCATGACTACAGCAGACCCAGTAGCTTATCAACAATGCTTCAGATCCTTAACTGGGAGACATTGCATGAGAGAAGCAAAGTACACAGTAATCATGATGAACAGAATCGTAAACAACCTTGTTGCTATTCCATCATCTCATCATCACATGCCACTAACATCCATCTCACGGGGACATCATGACAGATACCTGATACTATTTGCCAGGCATTCTTTCTTACCTGACACGATTCGAATTTGGAATGGACTACCAGTCTCCTTAGTTACTTGCACAACCCTTGAGTCATTCTAACAAGGTGTGCCGAATGTCAAGATACAATAGATAGTTTTTAACCAGATTTTATTGAAGCACAGATAATACTTCCCTAGAAAGACTGTTCCGAAAGAAGAACAAGCTGCGAACTCGATAAGTTCGGTATTCTTGGGTTTTTACATCTTTAAATTGCAAGAGGAAAAAACCCAAGTGTGTCAAATTTTTCGGTCTCACTAATTAGCAACGAGAAGCGCCAGGAAGGGTGAAAAAGTGTCTTTATTTAAAAAAACAACACTTTAATACATATATTTGAATAATTAATATCTTGATTTTTTTCGCTAATTTTTTGTTCTCTCTAATTAGTCTTCTTTGTTTCTGATTAAAAAACAAATAAAACAACTTTATCTAACTTATTAGATCGAAATTTGATAACATGACAAAGGGTCTGACCACAGTTATTTCAGATGGTCAGACGATTTTCAACAGCTCTGGTTGTCAATAAATTCCAGATCTATATTTATAGTTTATGTATGCAGATTTCAGTAATGTCTGATGAAAAAAAATAAAAAAAATAATCGGAATCCCAAGTAAACTGAATTTTTTTTGACATATGGCAACTAATCAGTCGACTTTGCATTGTTATGACTGAAACGATCTTAAAAGCAATTAAAGATTAAAATACTACTTGAAATAAACCCGAACTCTTTCACACGTATTTTGAAGTATTTCAGTATTTCAATCGGTTTACTGCTCATAATGCAAAATGCAACTCTATCGTAAATTTTGAATACTTACAAAAAACACCATTCGATTCTTAACCCCACAATATCAATGATATACAATTAAAAACACAGAATGTCACAACTAGATGGAGAAATAATTCCAATTTTTCGGGATTGCAATGATGACATATTTACTTTCCACGTAGGAACATAATGGCTATTGCCTTACACCATTAATGGCAGTAAGGCATTGCCTTTAAAAAATGGGGAATGTGTCCATGGGAAACAGATGATGCCCTTCTTTGAATATAACGCTATAAAGGGACATAATTCAAGAACGGTAAAAGTGACGCTACCCAAATTCGTTCTTGATCTAAGCATTGTGTATAAATTTCATAACATTTTGTTGAGACAAACTTAAGTAAGAAAACAGAAACGAAAAATTCAGCAATTTTTACATTTGTAAACAGGCATAACTCTAAAACAGTTAAAAAGACACCACTTAAATTCAAACTTGATCTGTATTTTGTGGTGATAAGCATTGAGTATAAGCTTCACAAACTAAAGTTAGAAAACGGAAATAAAAAAAAAACAGGGGCTTAACTCTAGAACAGTTAAAGTGACGCCAACAAAATTCAAAATTGATCTTTTTTTTTTTAAATAAGCATTGTTTATAAGTTTCATAACATTTGGTTGAGGCAAACTAAAGTTAGAGACCTGAAACCAATTTTGGGACGTACGGACGTACATACTGATGTACAGACGGACAAGGGTAAAACTGAATGCCCCCTCTGCTATGGCGGGGGCATACAAATGGTAAAATTTGTCATTTAAGGGCAATAACTGCTATAAAAAGTCCACTGAAAGTTTTGACGTATATATATACAATTGGTAGAGCTAAACATTTTGAACATTTTTGCTCGAGTCAGATTTTTTCTATTGATAACGGATTTCAACATAATAGACAAAACTTGTATTTTGCCTTCTATGTTCTATTTCTATAATGTCGGCCATCTTGGTTGGCAGGCAGGGTCATTGCACATTTTTTAAAACTAGATACCCTAATGATGATTGTGGCCAAGTTTGGTTAACCTAAAAAGCTTTGGCCCAGTAATTTCATATGATAAGATGTATGTACAAGTTAACAGACGACGACGGACAATGTCAACAGACGCCGGACTGATGATAAAAGCTCAATTGGCCCTGTGGGCCAGATGAGCTAAAAATAAAATTAAAAAAACAACTTAAGTAACTTCATGTGTCCGAAGCGTGAGTATGAAAAATTCAGGATTCATTTCAGGGATTTGTCTGTTTTTCAAATATTGACAGGAAATCACCGGATTTTAAATTTTATTACCTTTAAAATTGTTTGAAAATTACAGATAATAGTTTCACTTGTTTAATTAAGAAAGAAATCGTTTTGCATTTTCAAGCAGGCGATTTTCACAGTAATAAGCATTATGTAGAAGTTTCATAAGATTTGGTTGAGGCAAACTTAGGTCAGAGAACGGAAACACAAAATTCAGCATTTTTCCATCTGTAAAGGGACATAACTCTAGAAAGGTAAAAGTGACGCCACCAACATTCAAACTTGATCTATGTTTTGTAGTAAGACGCACTGTGTATACGTTTCATAACATTTGGTTGAGGCAAACTTAAGTTAGAGAAAGGAATCCAATTGTGTGACGTACGGACGGATGGACGGCCAATAGTCAAACTTAATTCCCCCTTCAGTGGGGGCATAAAACAGAATGGTGTTTTGAAACACGCAAGATATATGTTTATGACTCATAATGTTTTTACTGCAATGAAATGTAGGATTAGTTTTCTTCAATTGTCAAATTTAAAGGAATTATTTTTTTCGACCCTTTTTCGACCCGAAAAATCCAAATCAAGCCGAATCATGATAGAATATAGTGTGGACCAATAAATGATCGAATATTTATCTCGTCTGCATACAAACAGTTGAATATAATACAACAGATGACTCTGTGATGATAAATACCATGTATGGACTTCTTTGTTTTCAGTATAAGGTCCCTTTTTGGTCCTTTTATACCTCTCATTTCATCAACATTTTAACTTTGTAGGCCAATAAATTAAAACTTTGTGGTAACTTTCACTCATTTATGGAAAAAATGTGATAATAAATGAGTAATTGAAGTATTAAAGCTGAATGAAATATCCATATAAAAGTTGACTGATTCTATCGAGGTTTCAATAAGACAAAACTTAAATTTACGCTGCGCTCCAGTGAGGGACAAAAAAAGCTTGCCTTAAAGTGAATAATTTGTTGTTACTGCTTCAAAAGTAATTTCAATTACTTTGAACTGTTTATTTATTAAAGTATTACTTAGGAAAACGTTTGTCTATTACAGCAAAATATAAGAAATCAGGAGAAAAAGTCAGAAAAAGGTCCCAAAAACACTGAGTATAGCTTGCTCTGTTTACTAATATGCATCGTAGAGACCTATATCAAGGCAATTTTCTCATAAATTGTGTTTTTGAGACTCAATTCACTCACAATATTTAATTTTTGTAATATTTCACTTACATAGCATGCAATTTTAACAAATGAGAGTACATACAAGAACAAAGGTGCATGTGTAGCTTGCTATAATAGGTGTAATACCACCATTGTTTTTCCCATATTAGTCTTTGTGAAATTTGCACTTTTCAAAAAATTGTGCAGAATTTATCTTTGTTTGAAATAAAAAAAAAATACTTGGCATGAGTTAAGTTTTATCCTTTCCAGGATTAACAAATGTAAAATAAAAACCAATCAAATTTTACCCCGTTCTTTCCTGTGTACAAGCTTTAGTTACCATGTAACTGTAAGTTTCCAAAATATCAAATAAAAAAAAAACGGTGCTTTATAAAACCTTCAAAATATGTTTATGACTCAGAAATGTTTTACTGCAATGAAATGTAGGATTAATTTCTACAACTGTCAAATTCAAGGGAATATTTTGTTTTTCAACCCTGTTCCTGTTTTCGTATGCAACCGCATATGATGTACTATGATTTGGTGGTATTACACATTAAAGGAATAACACAAAATGGTGATTAAGAAACCCAATCTCAATGAAACTACCAACTACCTAAACTATATCTGTAAAAAAAATAACTAAATCCAAATCTGCCGTCGAGGACAAATAGCTGTTAGTTAGGTCATGACTGGCAAATATGACCATTTCAGTCCTTGGGTTGATTGTTTGTAGCTTTGAACATTGTCAGTGGTGGTGTTTTAAATACAAATGTACCAAAGTTACAAAGTTTACAACAAGTGTAAAATTGATAACGAAACCATGATGAAACATTTTGAGTCAATACTAGGAGACAATTCGGAGGATCTATGTGAAGAAGTTCGTAATCTCATAGACAATACGGTATTTGGCGATATAGATGTTACACAATTAGACTCTGATATAACTGAAGACGAAGTAGTAGCATCAATAAAAAAAATGAAGTCCGGTAAAAGTTCAGGTAACGATGGACTAATAAGTGAAATGTTTTCTGCATGTCCTGACGTATTTGCGCCAATATTAAAGACTCTGTTTAATTACATTTATAGTTCGGGAATATACCCAGATTCATGGTCAGAATGTCTAGTAGTTGCTGTGCCAAAGAGTGGTGATCTATCCGATCCTAATAATTATCGTCCGATTGTATTGATCAGTGTTTTATCGAAACTTTATACTACTATTTTGACAAATCGTTTACTCAGTTGGTCCGAAGAAGAAGACATATTAATCGATAACCAATTTGGATTTAGACCCGGCAAGTCAACTGTAGACGCTATATTTATTTTATTTGGAATAATTTCGCATACACTTCAAAATAAACAAAAACTTTATTGTTCGTTTGTGGATTTCCGTAAAGCGTTCGACAAAATTAGCAGGAGGATTCTCATTTATAAACTATTACGGAGTGGTGTTAGCTCAAAATTTGTAACTATGGTTAGATCAGTATATTCATCTGTAAAAATGCGTGTCAAAACTGCCGATTTACTGTCCGACTCATTCGAAAATTTTCTTGGTGTAAAACAAGGGGAGCCCTTATCACCTTTACTGTTTTTATTTTTTATAAATGACTTGATTGAAGACATGAACATCAGTCCTTCAGCTGACATAGTTAACATTAATGAAGTTCTGATATACTTAATACTATTTGCAGACGATACTATATTATTTGGGAAATCTCCTGAAATTCTACAGGAACTACTTGATAAACTACTTATTTATTGTAATAAATGGAATATAGAAGTGAATATTAACAAAACGAAAGTTGTTGTATTCAAAAATGGCTGGCAACCCGTAACTGCAAAATTTTTCTATAACAACGAAGAACTAAAAATTGTCGATTCGTATATATATCTTGGTATGCTGATACAATGTAATGGAAAATTTTTAAAAACACAGAAGCGATTAGCCTTACAAGGTTCACGATCTTTGGCAGCTCTGAATAATTCTACAAATGGTTTATACTTGACGAAGAAAAAGAAATGCGATTTGTTCGATAGTATGGTTGCGTCTGTGATAAATTATGCCTCGGAAATTTGGGGTTTCCATCGTGGAAATGATGTTGAAATTATTCATAACCGTTTTTGTCGATCTATTTTGAAACTGGGTAAAAGTACGCCAAATGTATTTTTATATGGCGAACTAGGGCGTTTGCCAATGTATGTAATAAGAAAACAAAAAGTTTTAAAATACTGGTTAAAAATTGTAACTCATAAACCACTTATTGTGTATGATATCTATATATTGTTACTCAGAGATGCAAATACTGGTAAAACTAATTGGGTTTCTAATGTTCGTGACCTATTGTTTAGTATTGGTTTAAACTTTGTATGGTACCAGCAGTCTGGTATGAATATATCATTAGATGTAATAAAAACTAGATTAAAAGATCAATATATTCAAAGCTGGTCTGCATCTATGCAGGATTGTGAGAAACTTACTATGTACAGAATTTTAAAATTAGATTTTTGTTTTGAAGATTACGTAGATTATAACTATAATTCACATTTTTTTCACAAAGCTACGTAGTGGTACTATGAAGTTAAATGTTGAGATAGGCCGTTATACAAATATACTAAGAGAAAATAGATTATGTACTTGCTGTAATATGAAAAGTGTTGAAGACGAGTACCATTTTACTCTAGTGTGTCCTGCGCATAGGCATGTACGACTGCAGTTTTTACCAAATTATTACTGTTCATGGCCAAATGTGACAAAACTTATGTATTTGTATCAAACCAAATCTAGATCTTTAGTTGGAAAATTATGTAATTATTTGAAATCTGCCTGGCAGATTAGATCACATTTAATAAGTTGATCATTTTTCTATTGTACTATCTTATGAAATTGTTCTCTGTTGTTTATTGTGTGTCACAATGTAAATATGTTTGTGTTGCTATAGCATGTAACTACTGCTTTGCAAATAAAGAATTCATTCATTCATTCAAAGTAACAGAACAAAAGCAACTGGGTAAGTATATACAACACAAACTAACTGTACCTTTATTTTCAACAGGTACTGATGTTGTACTTGGGCCCATTTTCTCTGAAGCACATTTCAAATCATAAGCAATATCTGCGTATCCATAATTACGTAATCCATCAACAAACACACTGTAAGCAGGTTCTCCCCTTTTAATCACAATATCCAGCAATGCTTTGTTCTGGTCATCTTGTCGGGGATAATGTTCAATATCACGTCTGTCGTCTGCTGAGATTACCAGGTGTGTCATCATATGGTCTAAAATATGGCTGATTTGTATGCCCAGTATGATTCTGTTTGCATTTTCTTGGATTATATCTATAATTGCATATCGTAAATGTTCATTATTTTACAGTTTAACGGTTGTACATTCGGTATTTTCTTTTTAACTGAGATATTATAATTAGCTTATTTTTCATTAATTGACTTATCACAAAACCCCAATTCCTATTCTATATATGTTTTTGTCAAAGAAATACAGATTGCTACATCATAGCAAAATGAAAGCCAGTTTTTACATACAGCACATGTTGAGGTTACCTATAATAGAATGAACAAAATTATCGCTAAAGATACATCAGACAAACAGTCTCAGGAGAGACGATTTCACTTGAATATTTACCAGGTGTCATTGTACTAAAAAGGACTAAAACAGTTAAAGTAGTTTTACAATAACTGTTATGCTAAAATGCTCGGAACAACCAGAAATATCATTTTAAAATGTACCACTAAAATTACACACCTGAACAACTGATACTTATTTCAATGTTTAGTGTGATAGTTGGTTTTTGATTGAAATTGAATAAAATTCTTAATTCAAAATGTTCGAACTGTACCTATACCTTCATGAATTTTACAGGACAGAAAATTGAATAAAACAACAACACAAAAACTATACAAGACCTTAGCCTGTTGTGTTTGTTATAACTTCAGCACTCGATAAAGATCAAATTAAAGTAATAAGGATTTCATTTATAAGTAATTCATTTATTGAATAATCCTTTCAATAGATGAGAATTCTCTAATGGATAGTCGGATACAACTATATACAAATAGTTATTACCTGTAAAATTTTCTACATCTTTCAATGTTTTTGGATCCACATCCTTTACTAGGTTATCTAGATAGGTTGCTCCTCTCCCAATATTTACCAAAGCTTCTTCAAGCACCCGTATTATAGGTTTCACTCTTCTGTCTTTCCTCCAAGTAAATAAAACTTCTTTATTCTGGGCTGGCGAATCCCGATCGTATTTCACTTTTATATTCTCTATATCTGTTACTGACAATCCAAGTTCTGTTCCTAGTTGAAAGACCATATTACCAATCAATGGTGCTACTTTATCTAAGATTTCGTCTGTAGGAATGCAGTCTAAAATATCGTCAGGGATACCTACAAGAGAAAAATATTCAATAAACTTCCAAATAAAATAAAGTCTTATTCAATAAACTTCCAAATAAAATAAAGTCTTATTCAATAAACTTCCAAATAAAATAAAGTCTAACTTGGAACTTGAAGGTGTACAATTTTGTTTATTTGTTAAAGAAAATAATACAAAGACCTATAATAACACTTCTGTATCTATATATATTAATTTGTACTAACATGAGCAACACACGGTTGCCATATATGGAGCAGGATCTGCTTACACTTACGTATCACCTGAGATCACCCCCAGTTTTTGGTGGAGTTCGTTTTGCTTAGTCTTTAGTTTTCTTTGTTGTGTTTTGTGTTCTACTGTTTGTCTGATTGTATTTTTCTCTTTTAACCATGGCGTTGTCAGTCAATTTTCTACTTATGAGTTTGAATGTCCCTGTGGTATCTTTCGCCCCTCTTTTATATAAGTATTTTGAATGATTTTACAGTTCTTGAACGTTAAAACTATGAGGAAGTTGGTGAAATCTATGAGCAAAAGTTTTAAAACTATTTGAATAAACAATTGGTAAGACAATATATAATGAGGGGGGGGGGGGGGGGGAAAGAAAATAACCTTATTAATTTGAATGAGTTTATAGTGTTATTCACAGTTTTTAGGTTCATCATAACAAATTGATAGACATGGCTGTGTTTACACCTTAAAGTATAATCTGAGGACAGACATACATATCCAGTTGGAAAAGTTTGAAATCTTAGCTTCCACTAAAGTTAAATGCATTTCGTGTTCAGAAAGATAAATAAAATTGATTGTGATGGGCACTTTATTTTGTGTTCCTAAAGGTGTAAAAGTAAACTAAGTTGTTTTGAATCTTTAAGTTCCCCCTCGCTGTACAAAAACAAATGTATTGTATTGTATTGATTGATATGGACAAAAAAAGGACAATATATATCTATCCAACAAAAGGTGTTTGAAAGGGTGTAAAAAGTAAAATCACAAAAATACTGAACTCCGAGGAAAATTCAAAACGAAAAGTCCCAAATCAAATGACAAAATTAAAAGCTAAAACACTTCAAACAAATGGATAACAATTGTCATATTCCTGACTTGGTAGAAAATGGTGGATTAAACCTGGTTTTAAAGCTAGTCAAACCCCTCACTTGTATTCCATTATATTGACAAAGATGTGTGAACAAAACAAACAGACATAATAGGTAAAAATGTCAAAATTAGGGGTACAAGTACAGCAGTCAACATTGTGTTATAATCTTAATCACTATAAAAACAAACAAATATGTCCCAAAGAAGCACAAAGAAACACAAAAAGGCATATAGACAAAGCACATTAGCAAACATGAAAGAAATTAATACAAAAAATTACCATAGCACAATAACACAATGACGGGATGTATAAGTACAGAGCCACGTCATATGTATCAAAGAAACACAAAAAGGCATATGGACAAAGCACAGAAGCAAAAATTAAAGACAAGAATACAAATTTTACAATAGCACAAACACACAATGACGGGATGTATAAGTACAGAGCCACGTCATATGGATCAACAAAACACAAAAAGGCATTTAGACAAAGCACATTAGCAAAAATGAAAGACAAGAATACAAGAATTATCATAGAACAATAACACAATAATGGGATGTATAAGTACAGAGTCAAGTCAAATGGATCACCAAAAACAGACTAAACAGTAAAAGTAATATTCATAAAGACAAATAAAAGAATACTATAGCTCGTTATCAATATGAGGAGATATATTGTGAGGAGATATATTCTACCAGTGGTGTTAACCAGATGTGGATTCTCAAAAATTCGAAAGATCTACTGCTTAACCTTCGATCACAATCTTTGCAATTTTGCAGCAACATAAAAACTTTTGATTTTTCTACGCTATATACTACTATTCCCCATGCTCAGTTGAAAGATCGACTTCACCAACTCATAAAACAGAGCTTTTTCTATAAAAATGGGAATCGTAGATACAAATTTCTTGTTTTGGGATACAATACTTCATATTTTGTGAAGAATCACACTGAATCTTCCAGAAAATATACTGAAGATGATATTATTAAAATGCTGGACTTTTTGATCGACAATATATTTGTTGAGTTTGGAGGATTTATATTTCAACAGACAGTCGGTATTCCAATGGGTACTAATTGTGCACCCCTGCTGGCTGATTTGTTTTTGTATTCGTATGAAGCAGAATTTATTCAGAACCTTCTAAAAGACAAAAAGAAAAAGCACCTTGCGAAATTCTTTAATTTTACTTTTCGATATATTGATGATGTTTTATCGTTGAACAACCCATACTTCAGCCAATACTTACATCTCATATATCCCAGTGAACTTGAAATTAAGGATACTACTGATACTAGAAGGACTGCTTCATACCTTGATCTTTTCCTCAATATTGACGTAGATGGACGACTTCACACAAAAATCTATGATAAACGGGACGATTTCAACTTCCCAATTATCAATTTCCATTTCTCAGCAGTAACATACCCTCTGCCCCTTCGTATGGTGTTTACATATCACAATTGATACGTTATTCACGTGCTTGTTCACACTATACGGACTTCATATACAGGAGTGTGCTCCTTACGCAGAAACTGCTCCAACAAAGTTATGAGGAGGACAGATTAAAATTGACACTCCGTAAATTTTATGGACACCATCACGAATTGGTTGATCCATATAATGTCTCTTTAACCAAACTAGCTAAGGACATTTTTACCACATGGTAGATTGTGGTTTGTCATTATGTCGTCTAATCTTTTAATTACCAAACATGACTTATTCCCGATTGTGACCGTTTTGCTGAATGTGAATTCGCATTACTATAAGACGTGTTTCTGTACTTGTTTATCCCAAATTCATGCATTTAGTTTACATGTTTAATGTTATATTTGTAATTCTCATCAGATTTTGTCAAATGTGTTGACGTCTTCTTATTATATATTTAGGTATGACGTATAGAAAAATTAACCACCTCCTCTTCATTAATTATATTAAATTTTGTACGATTATTTACGTTTGAAGTTGGATTCATAACAAACTGGACATATATATATTACAGTTAATTGCTATTAATAAGTATTGCAATATGCATTTTGTTTAAATGAATTATCAGTATTTAGTTCTAAATCAATCCTAATTCTATCTCATTTTTGAATGATAGTTTTTCATATGTGACGTCATGCTGTTTCTAAATTTCATAAATTCAAATGTGGCATAACGTTTCTGCCTTTTCGCCATCGTATGTGACGTCACAATTTTTTTAATTACGTTGACGCTTGGACTGATTCGGATGTGTGTCTATTTTGTGATAAACTTGGGTTTAGTTTTCTGTAATTAGTTAATATTTCAGTTTCATTATGTATATCTCTTTCATATTCATTTGTTAACATTTACTGTTTGCAATAGCATTAAGTATTCTATATAATAAGGATGTTCTTATCCCGTGCATAAAAACAATGCCGTATTTGTCAAAACCTTTTCAACTTTTAATCTTCAGTGCTGTACAACTTTGTACCTTTTTCACGTTCGATCTTTTATATCTAGGCGTTATGTATTCAGGTTTAGTTTTCTGTAATTAGTTAATACTTTAGTTTCTTTGTGTATATCTCTTTCATATTCATTTGATAAAATTTACTGTTTGCAATAGCATGAATTGTTCTATATAATAAGAATGTTCTTATCCCGGGCATAAAAACAATGCCGTATTTTGCGAAACCTTTTCAACTTTTGATCTTCAGTGCTGTACAACTTTGTACTTTTTTCACTTTCGATCTTTTATATCTGGGCGTCACTGGTGAGTCTTGTGTGGGCAAGGCGCGTTTTTGGCGTATTGAATTTTAAACCTGATGCTTTTTGTTATCTATTAATCATGTTTTTCTGTGTCTAATATGTTCTCCTATTTATTTGTATTGTAGTCCTGTAATATTATGTTGTCATTTCAATGTTATATTTAACTTTGCCATTAAAGTGCGAGGTTTGGCATGCCTTAAAACCAGGTTCAACCCACCACTTTTATTCCCCTTTAAAAGTGTCCTGTACCAAGTCAGGAAGATGGTCATTGTTATATATTGTTCGTTTCTCTTTGTGTTGCATTTTAACGTTGAGTCGTTTGTGTTTTCTCTTATTTTTGAGATATTGAGATAAGACGTGGCACGGTACTTGTCTATCCCAAATTCATGTATTTGGTTTTCATGTTACATTTGTTATTCTCGTGGTGTTTTGTCTGATGATTGGTCTGTTTCTGTGTGTGTTGCGTTTCGATGTTGTGTCGTTGTTCTCCTCTTATATTTAATGCGTTTCGCTCGGTTTTGGTTTGTTACCCCGATTTTGTTTTTTGTCCATGGATTTATGAGTTTTGAACAGCGGTATACTACTGTTGCCTTTATTTACAAACAACGTCAGTACCCAGAATCTATACTTCAAGACCATTGTGTATAATGTGTGACGTTGTTGTCTTGGTACCTTCCGATAAACTTGTTTTAGAAAAAGGACCAGACGTTCTTTGACATACCCCTGGTTCATCAAATTTCTGCTCAGACACTGGTGACGTTTTACAAAGTCTGAGTAGGAGCTGCTAGCTCTTGAGTATCGAATAAGTTGGAAAATGTATATCCCATATGCAGGTGAAGCTGTTATATTGCTTACTAAGGTGGGGGAAATTGATAATTTCAAAATTAAAATCGTCTCGTTTGTCATAGATTCTGGTACTGAGATAATCGTGTATGTCAAATTCGAGGTATAAGTCTAAACACGAGGCGGAGGAAGCCATATCTGTTGTTTCTTAAATTTCTAGTTCTGGGAGATATATTAATGGAACCTATTCAGAAAAGTATGGATTTTTGAATGGAAAGAACATCATCAATATATAGGAAGGTGAAATTTAATGACCTGGCTTCTTTGATCTTCTTGTTTTTGACAAGTGTCCATATGAAAAAAAGAAGAGGTCGGCAAGGAGAGGCGCACAGTTGGTTCCCATAGGAATTCCGACAATTTGTTGAAAAACTCTACCTCCAAATTCAACAAATATGTTGTCAATAAGAAACTCTCCAGCATACTTATCACTTGTTCCTCTGTGTAGCATGTTTTACCTTTTTTGTTCACTATTAACAAAATGTGCCGTATGGTATCCCAAAGTAATAAATTTATACGTATGCTTCAATTATTATGTTGAAAAACATTGTGGGTTAGGGACGACATCAAAAGATCGATGTAGGATAAAAAACTTAAATCAAATAGTTTGGGGGTGGGGGGTCAAGATTGCTGCAAGTTTTGTTAATCTAAAATCGATTTTACATATATCCCTATGGGTCAATCAATTTTTCCCAAATTAAGTTAAGATGGGGGGTGTGGGGGTCAGTGAAAAAAATATGTGAATTAAGTTTTTTATCCTTCATTGAACTTTTGATGTTGTCCCTTATTTCTTTTAGACGATTTTTCAATTTCACATGGGGAATGGTGGTATACAGGGTTGAAAATCAATAGCTTTGATAGAACTTATTTCAGAAAAAGATAGAGATTTCAAATTATCCAGAAATCCTTTCGAGTTTTTTAGAATCCACATATGGTTAATACCACTATGCGAGTAAACAGTTTCACAGTATTTCTGAAGACCCTCCTTCACTGCGAACAGAATGTTTGTCAATCTAATGTCTTTAAAGGCCAATAACTCCTTAAGGGGTCAATTGACAATTTTATTTGTAGATCTAACTTTGCTGAACATTTTTGCTGTTTACAGTTTATCTTTATCTATAATAATATTCAAGATAATAACCGAAAACTGGTAGACAGGTAGACCTTAACCTAATGAATACTTTAACTTCTTTTCTGATTTGCTTTAAATGCTTTAGTTTTTGAGATATAAGTCAAAAACTGAATTTTACTCTATGTTCTTATCTATTTTTAGCCATGAGGCCATGTTTTCTGAGGAAACAGAAAATAAAACACAAAGTTTATTCTAGATAACCTAAGGGACAACATCAAAAGTTCAATGAAGGATAAAAAACTTAATTCACATATTTTTTTCACTGACCCCCACACCCCCCATCTTAACTTAATTTGGGAAAAAATGATTGACCCATAGGGATATATGTAAAATCGATTTTAGATTAACAAAACGTGCAGCAATCTTGACCCCCCACCCCCAAACTATTTGATTTAAGTTTTTTATCCTACATCGATCTTTTGATGTCGTCCCTAAGAATCATTCAGCTTAAGTTTGGTTTATTTTGGTTCAGTAGTTTCAGAGAAGAAGATTTTTTAAAGTTAGAAAACATGATGAACAAATTGTGTTAAATTGTCCTTAAAGGACAATAACTCCTAAAGGGGGCAATTGAAAATTTTGGTCAGATAAACCTATTTGTCGATCTTACTTTGCTGAACACTTTTTCGCTGTTAAAAAAGTGTTTACAGTTTATCTTTATCTATAATAATATTCAAGATAATAACCAAAAACTGCAAAAATTCCCTATACTTACCAGTTTAGTGGCAGCAACCCAACAATAGGTTGTTTGATTCATCTGAAAATTTCAGAGCTGATAGAACTTGACCTGATGAACGTTTTTACAGTTCGTGATTTGCTTTAAATGCTTTGGTTTTTGAGATATAGAACAAAAAGTGGATTTTACCCCTATGTTCTTTTTTTAGACGAAACAGAAATTAAAACACAAACTTTATTTCAGCTTTAGTTTGGTTGGAATTTGTTGAATAGTTTCAAAGGAGAAATTGTTTGAAATAGTTTACACTGGACGGATGACGACGACGGACGCCAAGTGATGGCAAAAGCTCGCAGTTCCTTTGGAACGGTGAGCTAAAAATGTCAGAGAATATATCACGTCATATATAGTGATACATATGTAGTTCTAAAGTATAATAGTTTTACTGGCCAATGTGTGTATCATGAATGTTTGGTATCCAAATAACATAATCATATTTGTTGATATGTTTTCATTCTACTCAAACTTTATTCTCAATGCTTGTCAAATACAACTGACAGATACTAAAATTGAAGATGAATCTGTACGAACCTCTGTGTCTTTTATGCTTTCATGCAGTCAATTTTGGTGTGAATACTTATGATGCATTTACTCACAGTGTCTTACTTGCAGATGGATAAATATCGATCTGGACATTAAAATAAACACCATAAACAAGGAACATGCAAACCAAATTATATATTTTCAAATTTTCAGGGATTATATCCAGTAAATTAACAATGCTCTATTTTAGATATTGCATTCTTTGGTAGAAATGCCATTCAAAAATGATAAAACTACTTACTAGATTTCACCCGTTTTCTCCTCTTAACCTGAAAATGAAGTCAGAGGGAACATTAATGTATTTATGATTCACTGTTTTAGTTATATTCAGGACTTGATCGTGCAGAACCTACTTTTCCAAATACTTTAAAGACAATTGTTGTATACATTGAAATGTGAATCCTAATAAAGTTCCCAATTGGATGCACAAGAGATTACAAATTCCTTATATAAAAATACCAACCCCTTTATCCTTCTCAATTTTCTTAGGACAAACAAAACCAACTTTGAACAAGATTTGCAAGATTCAAATGATACATAATATGGATTAATTCGTAATCGTTTACCAATTTTCGTAGGAATCGTGGCTGTCATGGGTCACAGCAAACCACACATTCCAGAATTGAATGATGAATAATACCGAGAATTTACATTTTCCAGTTATGTTGTACAATTCTTGTTTAGTGCTGAATTGCGATAAACATGGTTACCTAAAACGTGTTTTTGATGTAGAATATCTGTGAAAATTTACTTTTTCAAAATTGATTAAATTCATTCATGGTATATATTAACTGCAAGCTGTCAATTACCGTGTCAAAATTTGGTTTGGAATAAGAACCGCTCTTTGCCCCTCAAATTTCACACCTTTTACTCCTTTTATTACTGACAAACATTTAATAGGGTAGGGTTAGTAGGAAACGCATTGCTTTTCAAATAAAATTTCAATAAATTGCCTGCAGAAGCGTTTTTGTTTACCTAATTCAGGACTAAACGACATTTTTTCCATAATAAACTCTTAAAGGATGAATCCAGGTGTTATTTTTCTAATGACTGCTTATTATATCGTGGTTAGGGAAAATAACTTCATGAATTGTACATCAAATGGCTTTGAATACCTTATAACATTCCGACAAGAAATCATAAATTGTAAGCAAAAAAAAATAACTATTTGCCTATGTTCTCACTGGCAATTAAAGTTTTAATTGAACACTTCAACCTAGAATGACCAAGCCAGGATTTGACATTTCAAAACCTTTTCAGTGATTTGTATCTTTTGTATATCATTATTTAAACAGAGATCCACGAATTTACGTACTTGACACATCTTTATTTATATTTTTGAAACAGTGATCAACGAATAATCGTATTCCACGAACCGTCTTTTTATCTCTATCCATGAAAATTGATACGAAAATAAATGAATCCACATTATATGGTCCATAACCAATGCGGCAAAATTATTGTAAAATGAATGATCCTTCACCGTTATGTTAATCTCATGTTATCGCTAATAATCAACTGTTTTCTGGTTTTGTTTTTGTTAGGTCTATTTTCTTAAAATGTCTTATCATCAATCTGGTTCTTAGCATCAATACGAAGGGTGCACATTAAAACCTGAATCTGCTTACCTTTTACAAGAACCTTAGATCTCCCGTGTTTTTGTGGGATTCGTGTTGCCCAGTTTTAGGGGAAATGTTATGTAGACTGTGTGTTTGTATCTATTTTTTTGCTATTGTTGCTTTTCCTTCGACTTATGACTTTTCATTGTCACTGTTTTTTCGGCCTTTTTTGTTTTGCTAATTACAATTACTACTATCATATTGTAAACACACCTGTCTACTGTTGAAGGCCGTACGATAGATTTAGGAGCGGTTTGGGTTTTAGGGGTTTTGTGGAAGCTGTATATATGATGCATACTACAAATCTCCTATTTCCATATTTAATAAAAGTGAAATGAGATGAACCTTCTAAAAATGTGGACTCATAACAAAACAGGGAATCTCATACAGAAGAATTGATAGAAACACTTTAGCACCATAGCTTACCATACACAATTTGTGTTCTGTTACTTCTATCTTTCTTAAACCCTTTGCAAAGTCTGCAAACTTGGTTAAATATTTGTCTTTCAAACATACGAGTGTTAAAAACTTGACTATCTGTGCATTCTCTGGGTAGTTGTCTTCCATATCACACCATTCTATCTCTTCCATTCCAAGATGCAGCGCTAAATCATGTATCATGCGTTTGGTGCAATTAACAGAAAAACGGAGCAACTCTGGATTACTTGGAGTCTGAGCTAATGCATCTAGACTTAAACCTAAAATCAATATAAAAACAAACCCACTTTTGAACTAGATATACTAAGATTATATAAGACATAGCTTTTCATGTATTTCTTAGTACCGGGCTGTTATGGTTGGTAACTAATTTGCATACTAACCAAATATGTATGTTTGAAACTTTCAGCAATCAAAGATTATCTATATATTCTTAATGTCATTTATGTCTTTTGCAAACATTAATTGCATTGCCCTGATACATTAAATGTACTAAAAAAGTACTAGCAATTGAAAACTGGCCTCCATTATATAGCAAAGTGTGGTGAAGGTATTGTTAAACATCAACAAACAATCAATCTATTCAATGTATTAGCATGTTGGAAATTTAAATAAGTAATCATACTCTGCTTATAGAATATTTCATTTATTTGGCTGAACTGACTTAAAATGAAATAACCAAGTTAAAAAAATATACAAAAAAGTGTGTGTTTTATTATTAATTTATTCGTTTTAATTGACCATTATCATTTACTGGGGGAAGATCACATTATTTATAACTGGCCTACAAGAAATTCCTGCTACAATGATTCATCAACAACATAGATAGGCAATCATCATTTTGTAGATAATTTAATCCCATTTACAACAAAAAACATGGATCAGACGACTATGGCTTTGAAATATAACAACAAATAATAGCGATCAAATTAAAGTTCTCAAATTAGAGAGTTGATTACATTGTGGTGTATACCATGTATACAGACATACATAGACAATACTAGCGCATTGACTTGACAAATCAACGATATAAGGATGATGCTTAGAAACGGGGAAATGCGAGGCTGTGCCGAGCTATTTCCCAGTTTCGTGCTGAATCCTTATATTGTTGATATGTCAAGTCAATGCACTATTATTGTCTTTATACTGCAATCTAAAAAAACATTTTTAACTGTTGGTTAATGCGTTAAGGTTATTTATTTGATTCAAATATTGGGGGAAATCTCCTTTAAAAAGGCCTCATATCATGCTCGTGGAGAAATATACAACACAATGCAATGAACATTTACCTGTTGAATCCCACACTCGATGGTGAACGAAATCGTGTTTTGAGTATGGACTTAAATATCAACCATAAGCATAAAACAATGATTTATAGGTTGCAAACAAAAAATTTTAACATAAAATTTTTTTTTTTCCTATAATTACAAAAGAAGCAAGGTTGAGTCGTTCCACGCATTGTTGTATGCATTGGAAACAAGGAAAGGTTCGGCAACTTCTATTTAAATATTCATTAGAAAAAGTGATATCGGGTCAGTGACTGTATATGACATTATGACATAGAAATATACAGTCAACGCATTTTGACTGCTCAAATAGAACGAGTGCCGTATAAACTTTTTTTTAAATGCAATTGCCTGTGTGCATAACTCATCCAAAGTGACTTGTATTCTATGGTCAATGACATTGTTCTCAAGCTCAGAAGAGGAAGATTCATAATAATTGCTTAATCTACAGAATGTAGTTGTTTAAACATGTTAAATGTCGTTGAACAAGTGAAACAATGTAAATGTATAAAGGATGGTAAACTTTGTTAACAATTGTTATATATGAAGTGTAAACAAACATGTACTATTGTGAGAATAAATAACAAATAGTGAAGAGATATATGAGAAAGTATTAACTTTACACATCTGCAGAAATCACACCTCCCATAGTTGACGTGACCATCCAATGAATTATTTTCTCTTTAGCGTACCACTTGACACAAAAGTGGTTGAACAAGATTAAAGTAAAAAATTAAATGTTTACCTGGACAAAAAGAATCACACTGCACTCGTTCCTATAAAACAAAAAGAAAATAAATTAAATCTATTTGTAATAACAATTCATTTTGACATTTTCAGTGAATAGTGAATTACAAATCACCACATAACAAAGTTTGACAATTTAGAAAAGAGGTGTTAACATAACCAGAAAAAGTCTCTTTAAACTCAGCGTTTTTCATCTATGTATTGATCTGATGAGTTTAGCCCTTTTCTACTGATTTTGATAGTTTGTTTATTAATATTATGTTGTACTGTTACACCACTGTACAAGGTTAAGGAGAGGGTTTGGTGACAGCATTGTGATTAATTGTTTGGCACAGCGTAGGTTTCTGACAAAGAACTTGAAAACTGGGCCTAAATCAAAACATCACAAACTAGAGGCTTCAAGTAGCCTGTGTCGCTCACCTGATATTTTTATTTACAATTGATGCATGAAATAATGCAACCGTTATACATTTGCTTTAGTTTCAGAGATATAAGTTAAAAACTGCATTTAAATAGTTTTTCCCCTAAGTTCTATTTTTAGCCATGTCTGACATGTTAGTTAGCAGGCAGGGTCATCCGACACATTTTTTAAACTAGAAACCCTAGTGATGATTGTGGCCAAGTTTGGCTAAATTTGTCTCAGTTGTTTCAGGAGAGAAGATTTTTGTAAAAGATTACAAACCAGATGCTTCGCAGGGCGTAGCTTTATACGACCGCAGAGGTTGAACCCTGAACGGTTGGGGCAAGTATGGACACAACATTCAAGCTGGATTCAGCTCTAAATTTGGATTGTGATTAAATAGTTGACACAGCATAGGTTTCTGACACAGAATGAATGTGTTCTAATGAACTTAAAATTTTTGTTTTCTCTTAGAGCAATTCACTATGCTGTTCAATATTAATCCTCTCAAAAAAATGTTTGAAGAAATTTTCTTTTTATTTATGATATTTCAAATGAGAAAAATTGAACCTAATTTTTTAATCACATCCCCCTTTCCCTTATTCCAAAACTAATCTCAATTAAAATATTCTAATGGAGTTTGCAACAATAACTACTCATTTAAATACATCATGAAATATTAAGATGTAAAAAAACTGCTTGTTATCACTGAATGGTAAAGATTATTTAAATTTATCAGTTGGTAGTAAAAAGTGAATATACATTGTATATTGTATATAACAAAGATTTAAGTTGAGTCTGGACAAAGAAAGATAACTCCAATTAAAAAAAAATCTTGCAATAAGATATTTCTTGCTTACTTTTTTGGACAAAGAAAGATAACTCTATTTAAAAAAAAATTTGCTATTTCACAATGTAGTGAAATTAGGTATTTCTTGCCATTGCACAATACTGTGCAATTGAAAAGACTTGCTATTCCACAATACTTAATATAATAATTTTAGATCCTGATTTGGACCAACTTGAAAACTGGGCCCATAATCAAAAATCTAAGTACATGTTTAGATTCAGCAAATCAAAGAGGCCCAAGAATTTAATTTTTGTTAAAATCAAACTTAGTTTAATTTTGGACTCTTTGGACCTTAATGTAGGCCAATTTGAAAACGGGACTAAAAATGAAGAATCTACATACACAGTTAGATTTGGCATATCAAAGAACCCCATTTTTTCAATTTTTGATGAAATCAAAAAAGTTTAATTTTGGACCCCAATTTGGGCCAACTTGAAAACTGGGCCAGTAATAAAAAATCTAAGTTCATTTTTAGATTCAGCATATCAAAGAACCCCAAGGATTCAATTTTTGTTAAAATCAAACTAAGTTTAATTTTGGACCTTTTGGACCTTAATGTAGACCAATTTGAAAACGGGACCAAAAGTTAAGAATCTACATACACAGTTAGATTCGGCATATCAAAGAACCCCAATTATTCAATTTTGATGAAATCAAACAAAGTTTAATTTTGGACCCTTTGGGCCCCTTTTTCCTAAACTGTTGGGACCAAAACTCCTAAAATCAATACCAACTTTCCTTTTATGGTCATTAACCTTGTGTTTAAATTTCATAGATTTCTATTTACTTATACTAACGTTATGGTGCGAAAACCAAGAAAAATGCTTATTTGGGTACCTTTTTGGCCCCTAATTCACAAACTGTTGGGACCTAAACTCCCAAAATCAATACCAATCTTCCTTTTGTGGTCATAAACATTATGTTTAAATTTCATTGATTTCTATTTACTTAAACTAAAGTTATTGTGCGAAAACCCAGAATAATGCTTATTTGGGCCCTTTTTTGGCCCCTAATTCCTAAACTGTTGAAACCAAAACTCCCAAAATCAATCCCAACCTTTCTTTTGTGATCATCAACCTTGTGTCAAAATTTCATAGATTTCTATTAACTTAAACTAAAGTTATAGTGCGAAAACCAAGAAAATGCTTATTTGGGCCCTTTTTGGCCCCTAATTCCTAAAATGTTGGGACCAAAACTCCCAAAATCAATACCAACCTTCCTTTTATGGTCATAAACCTTGTGTTAAAATTTCATAGATTTCTATTCACTTTTACTAAAGTTAGAGTGCGAAAACTAAAAGTATTCGGACGACGACGACGACGACGACGACGACGACGACGACGCCAACGTGATAGCAATATACGACGAAAATTTTTTCAAAATTTGCGGTCGTATAAAAATTATGAATATTTGTTAAATTTGACTTTAAAGGGCAATAACTTCTTATTGGGTCAAATGACCATATTGGTCATGCTGACTTATTTGTAGATCTTATTTTGCTGAACATTACTGCTGTTTACAGTTTATCTCTATCTATAATAATATTCATGATAATTACAAAAAACTGCAAAATTTCCTTAAAATTACTTATTCAGGGGCAGCAACCCAGCAACAGCTTGTCTGATTTGTCTGATAATTTCAGGACAGATAGATCTTAACCTGATGAACATTTTTACCTCGTCAAATTTGCTCTAAATGCTTTAGTTTCAGAGATATAAGCCAAAAACTGCATTTTACCCCCAAGTACTATTTTAGCCATGTTGGCAATCTTGACTGGTCATGCTGGTGGGCGGGGTCATCGGACACATTTTTTAAACTAGATACCCTAGTGATGATTTTGGCCAAGTTTGGTTAAATTTGGCCGAGTAGTTTCAGAAGAGAAGATTTTTGTAAAAGATTACAAAAATTTACGAAAAATTGTTTAAAATTTACTATAAAGGGCAATAACTCCTTAAGGGGTCAATTGACCATTTTTGGTCATGTTGACTTATTTGTAGATCTGACTTTGCTTAACATTATTGCTTTTAACAGTTTATCTTTTTCTATAATAATATTCAAGATAATAACCAAAAACTGAAAAATTTCCTTAAAATTACTAATTCAGGGGCAGCAACCCCACAACGGGTTGTCTGATTCATCTGAAAATTTCAGGGCAGATAGATCTTAACCTGATGAACATTTTTACCCCAGTCAGATTTGTTCTAAATGCTTTAGTTTCAGAGATATAAGCCAAAAAATGCATTTTACCTTTAAGTTCTATTTTTAGCCATTTCGGCCATCTTGGTTGGCAGGCGGGGTCACCGGACATATTTTTAAAACTAGATACCCTAGTGATGATTGTGGCCAAGTTTGGTTAAATTTGGCCCAGTAGTTTCAGAGAAGATTTTTGTAAAAGTTAACGACGACAGACGACGACGACGAATGACAGATGCCGGACGCCAAGTGATGAGAAAATGAACAGATTTAGCATACCAAAGAACCCCAAGAATTCAATTTTTGTAAAAATCAAACTAAAGTTCAATTTATGACCCCTTGGACCTGGATGTAGATCAATTTTAAATCAAATTCAAAATGTAAATACAGTTAAGAGTCAGCGTACTTAAAAAAACCAAATATTCAAGACCTTTGATCCCTTTTTCCTAAATGATTGGTGCTAAAACGTCCAAAAGCTATTCCAACCCTCCTTTTTTAGTATGGAATCTTGTTGTTCAATTGCATAGAGATCCATAAACTTATACACCAGTTATTGTCCTTTTTTTGGCCCCTATTTGGTCCCTTATTCCTAAACATTTGGAGAATAACTGCAAAAATCGATCCAAACCTTCATTTTTGACTGTCATGCAAGTGAGAGTTTTAGCTAGCTATAAACACAGGTTTAATCCACCATTTTATACATAATAAAATGACTGTACCAAGTCAGGAATATGACAGTTGTTTTCCATTCGTTTAATGGTTTTGAAATTTAATTTTTCCATTTGATCATGTTGATTATGCACTTTCTTATCTTTAATGTGTTTTCATTGTTCAACTAGGAATAATCCTTTCATTGAAAATCTTTAATATCCATGTCTTACTAACTTAAATCAATTAACTACTGTTTTGCTAATTCAAATTTCACTCTAGCTTTTAAAGTCGTCACAATGGAGCCAAAAAATGAGGTTAACATCGATAAGTAAGGGAAATAACTCTTTTTTTAAAATCAGCTTATAATGCTGGCCATGTTGACATAGCTATTTATACAGATCCACTCACCTCTTTCTGGTTCCAGATACTCCAATAGTGTTTTATGTTTTCACCATGTTTGCAAAAAAAATTTTTTGTTCCAACACCTATCTTTTCATCTGGAGTGAAACAGCTTAATTTGGAACAGGAATACTCTGTATTAAATGGTAGCTTGCTGCTAGTTTTACAATGAATAGTGGACTGATAAAATTCAGAAATTCTCTCCAAAGTAATAAACAAACATTCTCGGACACCAGTGGCTATTTCAGGTATTATCAACCCCTTGGAGCGCTTGTGGACTAGGTACAGTAAGATCTTGTTGCCTTCTACACAGACAACAATATCATGCTCTTTATCAACTGATAACCCAACAAACCCAGAAAACATAAGTTTCCTTCCTCTGTATTGTTTTAATGTCCACATACTGAGACATGCGCATATAAGACGGTTTGGTAAGGCTGGAGGTATGATGGTGCCTTTGAAAACAAAGGCCAAACTAAGAGTCCTCTCTTGTGTACATTCTTGTGTCAAGAAATCTGTATCGTTTTGTTGTGTAAGCATACAGGGTACAAAGAAGTTTTCTATTGGTAGACGACTTCCTGTTTTTGTATCATATCTCCGCTGTTCAGATACGATATCAAGGTGTATCAGCATATCAAATATGTACTCTTTAAATGGTAAAATCTGATAAAATTCTTCTTGTTCCCAAATCTGGTAGAGGTCTACTTTTTGTATCATTCCATTTTTTGACATCTTTTTGAAGGTTTTTCTTGTTTTATCTTCTTTAGGCCAGAATTCAACATCTATGAAAATAAAAAAAAACCAATCTTATGACTTGAACTCAAAGTAAAATATATACTTGTATTAAAAGGTACTTTGAAAGTTATATTGCTCACCTAGGTCAGGGCATGAAAACAAAATTATCTTAATACTTTAATAAAATGTCCTATCTTAGGAGTAATTAACTTTCCTTATGAAATGCATTTGATGATCAAAATAGTATCCTTTCTCATTTGGAAGAACGTTATCCCTTTAAACATGTTCAATATTTAGAAACCATGAAATTCTACGGTTATACCTACACCTTTGTGATTATGAAATATCTGTTTCAGTTTTAACTAAAACTAGAGGCTCTAAAGAGCCTGTGTCGCTCACCTTGGTCTATGTGCATATTAAACAAAGGACACAGAAGGATTCATGACCAAATTGTGTTTTGGTGATGGTGATGTATTTGTAGATCTTACTTTACTGACATTCTTGCTGCTTACAATTATCTCTAACTATAATGAACTTGGCCCAGTAGTTACAGTGGAAAATATTGTGTACAATTTTACAAAAATTTACTATAAAGGGCAATAACTACTTCATGGGTCAATTGACCATTTTGATCATGTTGACTTATTTGTAGGTCTTAATTTGCTGTACATTATTGCTGTTTACAGTTTATCTCTATCTATAATAATATTCAAGATAACAACCAAAAGCTGCAAAATTTTCTTAAAATTACCAATTCAGGGGCAGCAACCCAATAACGGGTTGCCTGATTGGTCTGAAAATTTTGGGGCAGATAGATCTTGACCAGATAAACAATTTAACCATCGTCTGATTTGCTTTAAATGCTTTGGTTTCAGAGATATGAGCCAACAACTGCATTTTACCCTATGTACTATTTTTAGCCAAGTCGGCCATCTTGGTACACGGGCGGGGTCATCGCACACATTTTTAGACTAGATACTCTAATGATGATTGTGGACAAGTTTGGTTAAATTTGTCTAAGTAGTTTCAGAGGAGAATATTTTTGTAACAGATTACAAAAATTTACGAAAAAACTCCTTAAGGGGTCAACTGACAGTGTTGGTCAAGGTTGACTTATTTGTAGATCTTACTTTGTTGAACATTATTGCTGTTTACAGTTTATCTCTATCTTTAATAATATTCCAAATAATAACCAAAAACGACAAAATTTTCTTGAAATTACCAATTTAGGGGCAGCAACCTAACAAAGGGTTGTCCCAATCATCTGAAAATTTCAGGGCAGATAGATCTTGACCTGATAAACAATTTTATCCCATTTCAGATCTCTCTAAATGCTTTGATTTCAGAGATATAAGCAAAAAATCTACATTTTATCCCTATGTTCTATTTTTAGCCATGGCAGCCAACTTGATTGGCCGGGTCACAATACACTTTTTTTAAACTAGATACTCTATGATGATTGTGGCCAAGTTTGGTTAAATTTGGCCCAGTAGTTTCAGAGGAGAAGATTTTTGTAAAAGTTAACGACGACGCCGGACGCCACGTGATGAGAAAAGCTCACTTGGCCCTTTGGGCCAGGTGAGCTAAAAAAAAAATTTTTTTTCAAAGTTTGCGTTTACATCTTCTTCAAAATTTCACAACATAATAAAATAATTAGCTATAATTTAACAAGAATGGACACTGTGAATAAAGAAAAAAGATTAATTTTGACTAATTGTTTAATAAAAGGTTCTTACAAACCAACACAAAGATAACTGAAGGGCACTAATTAACAATCCCCAGTGCTCTAAATGGTTGATAAACAATATTTAAGTAAGTTGTTTTTTTACCAGGAATATAATTACTACTCAATGAAAATATATACAAACCAGTAATGAAAGATCTCATAACTTCAACCATAAGAAGGGGACTTATGATAACTTTATCTCTAAGCTGTGGTGTGTCAAAATACACAATCTTCCCTAGAGAATGCTGAAAATGTAGGAAATCGGTCAGCTGTTCAGCAGACAGGACAGACACCTCGCTGATGGCATTCAATTCTTTAACTTCAGCCAATGACATAATTTGTTTCCCTTCTGCCACCAATTCAGCGATCTCGAGCTCCAGTGGAACACATGCGTTCGGCATCTTTTCACCCCAACATGGGTGGTTGAATGTAAGTTCTGTAATAGTTTTCTTCAGAACTTCTATTTCAGGGTCAGCTTGATCTTTAGCATTAACAAATATTAGAGGCCTAAGGACCAGATGATGTTGGCCTTCATGGTCTTTAAACAACTCCTCAATTCCACTATAAAGCTCTTCACGTCTTGTCTCAACATTCTCCTATGAAAACATAAAAAGGTTGCCAAATAAATTAAAGACCCTAAGTGAGTGCACTCACATACCCCACGTCCCCACATTGTCATTTGAGAAATAAAATAAGTGTAAGAAAAAAAAGTTGTATAAAAAAAGGGAATCATAATTTCCTGTCAATATGTGATCTACACAGTATGTCCTTATTATCTACAAAGTTTCATGAAATTCTGTTGTGTGGTTTCAGAGGAACTGCGATGACAAACTGTTGCAGAAGTACATTTAAGCAAATAAGTTCAAAGGGGCGTAACTCCTAGAAAAAAAAAGAATCGTAATTTCCTGTCGATATGCACATCTACATAGTATGTTCTTATTATGTACAAAGTTTCATGAAATTCTGTTATGTGGTTTCAGAGGAGTTGCAATGACAAACTGTTGCAGTAGTACATTGAAGCCAATACGTTCAAAGGGGCGTAACTCCTAAAAAATTGAATAGTAATTTCCTGTCGATATGCACAACTAGATAGTATGTCCTTATTATCTAAAAAGGTTTAATGAAATTCTGTTGTGTGGTTTGAGAGAAGTTGCGATGACAAGAAACAGGACTGACGGACGGACGGATGGACCGACAGACAGATGGGCCAAAAACATTATACCCTCTGCAACTTTGTTGCGTGGGGTATAATAAACTTGAGGCTGTAAAAAGGTTGCATCGCACATCATTATCTAAAAGCATCTTCAATGGGTGTATATTCCAACCACAATTATATAATTAGATTGATCTCAAATTTTCAGAGTAGACATTTCTACTGTTACAGGTCAATTTACAACTTTAGCCTAGCTCTTATACTTTTAAAGATATTTCCAATACTATTAAGGATGTTCGCTTGTCATGTTTTGGATTGTTTGTCAGATTTACGGAATCCTGTGATATTATCCATTCGAATGCCTTAAACAAATTCGCCAATTGACCCCCATTTTTCTTTTTACAAATATTTTACATGTATATTGATAAGCCATCTGTTAAAGTCTTATACAATTTTAATTATATTTTAAATGTTTTTAAGAACTTAAACTTGTCAATGATAAAGCTTTGATCAGTCAAGAGAGACAATTTTCCCGCCAAAATGTCAATGGCTATTATATAAAAAACAAGCACATTGACCTATATATTTGTTTGCTCTTTTGGTTCCTTAATTAATCCCCTATCAATATTTTTAGAAGATGTTTTTTGTTATTCACAATTGTACTATCTACATAGTTTTTAAACACTTGTAAACAAATATATTTTAATAAATTGGCAATAAATCTAAAACAGTTCAAACTATTAAAAGCCTAATAGCCAGTAATTTCAGTATTTTCGTGAAAAAAAAAAATATTGTATGATATAAATTTGCAGTTATAAATAAATGGAGAATGTGTCCAAGGTACACACATGATGCCAATGCTAAAAGGGCACAGAACTCAAGAACTGTAGAAGAGACACTACCCAAATGTGTACTTGATCTGAGTATTTTGCTAGTAAGCATTGTGCATACTGTTCGTAATATTTAAATTTGGTTGAGGCAATTTAAAGTTAGAGAACAGAAACAAACAAATCAATATTTCTAAAAGGCATAACTTTAGAACAGCAAAAGTATAGCCTACAAAATTCAAACTTGATTTATGTTTTTTGGTCTTAAGCATTGTATAGAGTAAGAGAACAGAACTTATATTTTTTAGATTTTTTTCCATTTGCCAAAGAGCATAACGCTACAACAGTAAAAGTGACACAATTAAAATCCAAATTTGATCTGTGTTTTGTGGTAACAACCATTTTGTATAATTAGTTATCAAAGGTACCAGGATTATAATTTAGTACGCCAAACGCGTGTTTCGTCTACATAAGACTCATCAGTGACGCTCATATCAAAATAGTTATAAAGCTAAACAAATACAAAGTTGAAGAGCAATGAGGATCCAAAATTCCAAAAAGTTGTGCCAAATAGGGCTAAGGTAATCTACGTATAAGTTTCATGATATTTGGTTGAGGCAAACTAAAGTTATAGAACAGAAACAAAAAGATCAACATTTTTTTCCATTTTTAAAAGGCATATCTCTGAAACGGCGAAAGTGTAGCCTACAAAATTCAAACTTGATTTATCAGTTTTGGTAATGAGCATTGTGTATTAGCTTCATAACATTTGATTGAGGCAAATTAAAGTTAGAGGACGGGAACCAATGTTGGGACTTACAGGCATTCGAAAGTACATAAGGACAAGGATAAAACTTAATGCCCCCTCCCCTACGGCAGGTGCATACAAAGTTTAACTTAATAAATGACAGTTTTTCATTGACAACATATATGTTTAAATAAAATTGACTTAAATGAAATTTTTTACATTTAATATGAGCAATTGTTTGAGGTCAATAGACCATGACTGAGAGTGGCAGGATCAAATAATCTCCATGGAAATGAGATGTATCAAATTTAATATTGATACAACTGCATATCAAATTTCTGTGTGTAGGCCTTGTAATATGATCTTAATGTATTACCCGCAAATCAATGGGGTATTGTTCTTTCAAAAGTGTAGTTTTACACAAAGTTTGGTCAATTTAAGACATATGGGCATGACATCATTATGTAAGCATAAGAGCTCTTATGAGGCTAATTATACATATTATTGAAGTATTCAAATGACAATAACTAACTCATATATAGCTAACATTAGTTCACTTACCGGTGATACTTTATCTTTGTGAGTGGCAACAAACAAGATCTTTGGAATGCCTGCATATACAACCTTACAATAGGTCAGTATGGAATTGACCCAATATTGCAAGAATACTACAAAATAAAATTCAAATATGTCATAAAACATTTTTAAAAGAAGTATAAAAAAGTCTAGTTCATAGTTGTGATCCTACACTTTTAAGTTTTTCTTTGTCTTTTGTCTTGATAACCCGTAATAAAAAATACTTTGTCAACCTCATAAATTCTTACAGTTGATAAACATCTTCCTTTAAGTTGGAATCTCTGTCAAAAAGTGACAACTGTTTCAGTGTATATGTATAGACACTATTGTTGTATTTGTTCTTCAGTCTATTTCAGCATGTTCAGTATATAATTCTTAAATTCATGGTTCGCAATGACCCCACGAAAGCCACAAAAATTGGTAAATCACGAATAAGAATGAATCCACAGTACCTCATATCAATGCTGCAAAATGCGAATTGAGGTATAATATTGTAGTTGGTGACAAGCTAAAAGTGACAATGTAAATAAATTAAGTAAACATTTAAGTTTGCTTATATATTTAGAAAAGATATCACCTTGCTGTTTTAAAAATGTATCCTGTTTGCATTATCTGTGTGTAATTAACATGCATAATACCTGCTGGCGTTGGCGTCATGTGCTGCCCTGGAAAACTAATCACATCAGGGACCTGTTCATGCAAATCTTTGCTCCCATCAAATACTACAAGAAACAATGCCCGGAACGTCATGAAGGTCTGGTGTGTTGTTAGATAAACATATTGTCCACCGAAATCCCAGAAGATAAGACGCCCAACTTTCATCCTATACTTCCCACTTTTGAGGACTTTTTCCATTTTCTTTTTTATTTCCTCTTTAGTCATTCTTGTTCTCATTTTCTTTCCCATCTGTTTTACCGTGAGAGGCACATTGGAGGATTTCTCAGGTGGTAGAGATTGTGCTGCTGCCGACTTTTCTGGGGGCATAGAGGACAGTGTGGCTTTGGCATAACCAGTTGGACTTGCATCTGAAGCCTGATTAAACTTTTCAGTGAGTTCACTCTCCTCTTCTTTGAGAGAGGTCATTAACACTTTGTTGTACACAACATCCAGGGCGTTATAAGAGTCTGAAATTAAATTTAATACATCAGGCAAATCAAATCCAAAACAGATACAGGCTGTCAAAACAAAGTGAAGAATATAAGAAAAATCATAATTAAGATCAAAATTCAATCTTATCAAGTGTAACATTCACATAATGCTATTAATATATTCTAAAGAGAGTCATGTTTTAACTGATGGATTGATGACATTATTGATTATCGAAAATAAATGTCAAATTATTCCATAATTTTAACATTAAAATTCAATTTGAATTAACTTGGTGCCTGCATAGAACTCACAAAACATATGGCTACAATGTAATGTGATTAAAATCAGTGCTATAGCATGTCTGCTGATAGGGAGGTCCACACAACAGCATGTGGTAAGATATTTCTACTTGTGTATTTTCTCACCTGGATCAATAAGAATCCACTCTTTCGTCTCAATGTCGAGGCCACAGCGACCTTCTACAAGAGAAATGCCGTCAGTCGGCTGTCGACCATCTAGTACAATATCACCAGCTAACAGCTTCACAAGAGTAGACTTCCCAACGGAAAACTGGCCGGTTACCATGCATCTCATATCAAATGATTCATAGCTGCCCTTCCCTAATAAACGATTTAACAGGGCAGACTGTTGCCCTTTTCCGATGGGATCTGAAAAAAAAAAAAAGTTTGAAAGTTTAAATTTCATCATGTTTGTGAAAAAAATGTATGCATACACACACTCAAAGATAATTTCTCCACTTTTTGTCTCTGACACTGGACAATGTTTCAATAAATTTATCTTAAATAATACTCTTAGACAAGGATATATGTTTCTTATGATGCTGGAGATGTGTTATATACAGCAATGACTTGTGACATATTTCCTATAAAGTCACAGTGGTCTTTAAATATCCTTAATTAGAAGTTTGCTGCCAACGCTCTCTCTGTCATTAAAATAATAAATGAGTATGTTAATGTTTTGATCCGTCAAAGTGTCGATATGTCAATGTGTTGATTTCTCAGTCTATAAATGTTTTGATATGTCCATGTGTTAATGTATACGTTTGTTAATGTGTTGATATGTCAGTGTGTTAATGCCTTGATGTTTGAATCTGTTAATGTGTTGATATGTCAGTGTGTTAATGCCTTGATGTTTGAATCTGTTAATGTGTTGATATGTCAGTGTGTTAATGCCTTGGTGTTTGAATCTGTGAATGTGTTGATGTCAGTTAACTGCTAGTAGTCTGTTGTTATTTATGTATTATTGTCATTTTGTTTATTTTCTTTGGTTACATCTTTTGACATCAGACTCGGACTTCTCTTGAACTGAATTTTAATGTGCATTCTTTTCTACATTGGTTAGAGGTATATGGGAGGGTTGAGATCTCACAAACATGTTTAACCCCGCCACATTTTTGCGCCTGTCCCAAGTCAGCAGCCTCTGGCCTTTGTTAGTCTTGTATTATTTTAATTTTAGTTTCTTGTGTACAATTTGGAAATAAGTATGGCGTTCATTATCACTGAACAACTAGTATATATTTGTTTAGGGGCCAGCTGAAGGACGCCTCCGGGTGAGGGAATATCTCGCTACATTGAAACCTGTTGGTGACCTTCTGCTGTTGTTTTTTTATTGTTCGGGTTGTTGTCTCTTTGACACATTCCCCATTTCCATTCTCAATTTTATTTTTATGATATGTCAGTGTGTTAATGCCTTGATGTTTGAATCTGTTTATGTGTTGATCTGTCAGTGTGTTGATATGTCATTGTGTTAATGTTAAAGTCTTGTAATATGTCGATGTTAGTGTGCCAATGTACTATTGTGTAGGTCTGTCATAGTGTCGATATTTCAATGCATTGAGTTTTGAGTCTGTTAATGTATAGAACTGTAATTTATAGATCGGTTAATGTATAGATCTGTTAATGTATAGAGCTGTTAATGTATAGATCTGTTAATGTATAGATCTGTTAATGTATAGATCTGTTAATGTATAGATCTGTTAATGTATAGATCTGTTAATGTATAGATCTGTTAATGTATAGATCTGTTAATGTATAGATCTGTTAATGTGTCAATATTTCAATGCATTGAGTTTTGAGTCTGTTAATGTATAGAACTGTTAATGTATAGATCTGTTAATGTGTAATTATTTCAATGTGTTTATGTATGAGTCTGGTAATATGTGGATCTTTCAGTGTGTCGATGTATGAGTGAAAATGTTGACTTGTCAGTGTGTCGATGTGTCAATGTGTTGATGTTTGAGTCTGTAAATGTGTCTATATGTCAATCTGTGAATGGTTGAGGCTGTTAATGTGTTGATCTGTTGGTGTGTTGATACGTCATGTGTTGATGTATGAATCTGTTATTGTGTTGATGTGTCAATGTGTTGATATGTCAACTTGTTGATGTTTGAGTCTGTTATGGTGAGTTGAATAACACCTGTATCACTCAGATTACAATTCTACCTTCACATCTAAGTTTGTATTTAGCCTATTAAATACTTATTTAGCCTTGAGAATTGAAAGGTCAGTTTATCCCATTCATACAATAGAAGTTGATAAATTTGGCTTCATGCCATTTACCTCGTCCAAAATTAAGGTCACTTTATTGTTATTGTGATATTGTTAAAGTACAAAAGAACCCTATATTCTGACCAATACTTAAAACTTTGTGCATCTTGATTTAATTCTTAAAAATCTGTTAATGTTGAGTTTTAGGGGTTATTTAAGGTTATTTTAAATTGCATATATTTTTTTACATGGTATTTTTTTTTCCAGATATTAAAAAAAAAAATATCTGCTTGACTGTTATAGAAATAGACTATGCTTGCAGGTTATCTAAAACACTGTCTTGTCTTTAGTTTACACCAAATCTGACAAATTATTATATAGTTGCAAAATATTTTAAATGAGACCTGAATGTGCATTGAACAATGTTGAAGGTTAAAATAATCATGTAAACTAGAATGAAGAAACATCTTGGTGACTTGGTCCCAAAAAAACATCATCAACCAGGATATAAAATTCCAAATATTAATATATCATTGTTTATTATACTAATATCAGTTGAAATCTCAGGTCACTGTTTTTTTTATGTTTACAATTTAGGTCATGTCCCAACAGAAAATCAATAAATATGACATTACAATATACTCTTAGCACAAACACATAAGGTCACTGTGAAATATACAACTAGGGCAAGAAACTATCAGTTATATCAAACCAGTTTGACCAGATGTTTAGTTTAAAACCAGTTTTACTAGATGTGTCCTATATATTGACAATGTAAATGACATGAGGACCTGCATGGGTTTTTTAATATCTGTATTCTTAAATTTTTATGGCATTTTCCTTTTAAAATGTTTAATAACCTTAAAAATGTTCATGAAAATGATTTTACTATATAGTCTTTTTATTACAAGATTATTTATCAATTATGTACATTGACCATTATATTATCAGTATTGCATTACAGTTACTAAAGTTACCTTTTCAAGTTATTTTGCACATTTATTATTTTATACTTTTGCACCCCAGTATTCTCTATATTTTATTTTATTGTTCATTTTCTCTTTTCTCTATTTTTTTGTTGCTATTACATGTATTCTCTATTCTGTAAACCCCATTCTGACCCTCATAGGTAAACTTCTATTGTATGAATGGGATAAACTGACCTTTCAATTCTCAAGGCTAAATAAGTATTTCATAGGCTGAATACAAACTTACCTGTCAAGGTAGAAATGTAATCTGAGTGATATCGGTGTTTTTCAAGTGACCATAATGTGTTGATTTGTCAGTGTGTCAATATATTATTCTAATGCAATTTGTATGTAACAATTTTTTTCATTGGCTAAAAGTTGCCGTCAAATCTACAGTTGACCATGCGTCACTAAGGAGGGACAACCATTTTGAAATGATTGAATCAAAAAATGTTCGATTACTACTATATAATCCAAATTAAAACAACATCTACCTCGAATTCGTCATTATAAACTTTTTTTATCCGATTTTGAAACATACAGGTAACGTAATAACCTTCAGTTTGTAATTTTTCATTTGTATGACGTCACGTTTACCCATGACGTCTTTGCGCCAAAATCATTCATGAAGTTTTGCGTTTTTTTTTTTATTTGTCAATTTTAGACATTTTTCAAAGTTTTATCGTATTATTTCTTTTTGAAATGCATTAGAATCTGAAAAACAGTACTGTAGTTGAAGAGTTGCCACCGTCAATTTTGATTTGACGGTCGCAAATCTCTGTTTTACTGTCTCTGCTACGCGTCGCCAGTAAAACTGCATTTGCGACCGTCAAATCTACAATTGACGGTGGCAACTCTTCAACTACAGTACTGTTATTCCTAAAATGTGTTGATGTTTATCTGTCAGTGTTTCAATATGTCAATAAGTTAAATCTATATGTCTATGTGTTGCTGTATGAGACTGTTAATGTGTTAATCTGGCAGTGTTATGCTGTAGAAGTCTGTTAATGTGTTGATCTGTCAGTGTGATGATGTATAAGTCTGTTAATGTGTTGATATGTCAGTGTTATGATGTACAAGTCTGTTAATGTGTTGATCTGTCAGTGTAATGATGTATACATCTGTTAATGTGTTGATCTGTCAGTGTGATGATGTAGAAGTATGTTAATGTGTTGATTTGTCAGTGTTATGATGTAGAAGTCTGTTAATATGTTGATCTGTCAGTGTAATGATGTAGAAGTATGTTAATGTGTTCATCTGTCAGTGTGATGATGTAGAAGTATGTTAATGTGTTGATTTGTCAGTGTTAAGATGTAGAAGTCTGTTAATATGTTGATCTGTCAGTGGGATGATGTAGAAGTCTCTTAATGTGTTCATCTGTCAGTGTGATGATGTAGAAGTATGTTAATGTGTTGATCTGTCAGTGTTAAGATGTAGAAGTCTGTTAATATGTTGATCTGTCAGTGTGATGATGTACAAGTCTGTTAATGTGTTGATCTGTCAGTGTAATGATGTATACATCTGTTAATGTGTTGATCTGTCAGTGTGATGATGTAGAAGTATGTTAATGTGTTGATCTGTCAGTGTGATGATGTAGAAGTATGTTAATGTGTTGATCTGTCAGTGTTAAGATGTAGAAGTCTGTTAATGTGTTGATCTGTCAGTGTAATGATGTAGAAGTATGTTAATGTGTTGATCTGTCAGTGTTATGATGTAGAAGTCTGTTAATGTGTTGATCTGTCAGTGTTATGATGTAGAAGTCTGTTTATGTGTTGATCTGTCAGTGTAATGATGTAGAAGTCTGTTAATGGGTTGATCTGTCAGTGTGATGATGTAGAAATCTGTTAATATGTTGATCTGTCAGTGTTATGATGTATAAGTCTGTTAATATGTTGATCTGTCAGTATTATGATGTAGAAGTCTGTTAATGTGTTGATCTGTCAGTGTCATAATGTAAAAGTCTGTTAATGTGTTGATCTGTCAGTGTTATGATGTAGAAGTCTGTTAATGTGTTGTTCTGTTAGTGTGATGATGTGTAAGTCTGTTAATATGTTGATCTGTCAGTATTATGATGTAGAAGTCTGTTAATGTGTTGATCTGTCAGTGTGATAATGTAAAAGTCTGTTGATGTGTTGATCTGTCAGTGTTATGATGTAGAAGTCTGTTAATGTGTTGATCTGTCAGTGTTATGATGTAGAAGTCTGTAAATGTGTTGATCTGTCAGTGTTATGATGTTTCGGTCTATTAATGTGTTAATCTGTCAGTGTTTAAATATGTCAATGTGTTGATATATGAATCTGTTAATGTGTTGACATGTCAATTTGACGATATGTTTATGTGTTGATGAATCCATCTGTTAATGTGTTGATGTATGAGCCTGTTTATGTGTCGATCTGTCAGTGTGTCGATATGTCAATGTGTTGATGTATAAATCTGGTAATGTGTTGCCTTTTTCAACTGATTTTTATAGTTCGTTCTTATGTTGTACCGTTACACAACTTTCCAAGGTTAGGGAAGGTTTGGGACCTCGCTTACATGTTTAACCCCGCCATATGCTGTATGTATATGCCTGTCCAAAGTCAGGATCCTGTAATTCAGTGGTTGACGTTTGTTGATGTGTTACATATTTGTTTTTCGTTCATTTTTTTGTACATAATTTAGGCTGTTAGTTTTCTCGTTTGAATTGAATTACATTTGTCACTTCAGGGCCTTTTATAGCTGACTATACGGTATGGGTTTTGCTTATTGTTGAAGGTTGTACAGTGAATTATAGTTGTTAATTTCTGTGTCATTTGGTCTCTTATGAAGAATTGTTTTATTGGCAATCATACCACATCTTGTTTTTTATATGATCTGTCAGTGTGTCAACATGGCAATGTATCAATGTATGAGTATGCTTTTGTGTAGATCTCTCAATGTGTCAATGTGTAAAAAGCTTTAGAAGTGTCAATGTCTCAATATGTCAGTTTGTTAATGTGTCAACTAGTCATTGTGTCGATATGTTTATGTGTCAATGTTTGAATTTGATACCTCAGTTTTGATGTGGGGATCTGCCAATGTGTCAATTGATTAATATTTCCATTTGTTAATAGGTCAACTGGTCAATGTGTCTATCCGTTTATGTGTCAATGTATTAATTTGCCAAAAACTACTTATTCTGTAAAATCCAGTTGAGCCGATGCTGGATTTGGTTGTCAACTGAACAGGTTGAGAATGTTATATAAATCGGGTGAGAATGAATTTAAGGTTATTGTGATCTGTAATCAACAGGTTGAGGAAAGAACCGGCCCCACCCTCATATAAATATTCCACAGTCCATAAATCGGATGGGAATGAGAGAAGTTTATGTTAAGGTTAATATGATCTGTAATCAATCAATCTTCATCAATAGCCTACTTTACTTTTCCTATTAATGTTTTTTTTTTTTTTTAACATTATACAGGTTATGTGCAGATATCAAGGTTTCCATATATTAGAAATAAGTAACAATGCATCATTCATGTCATTCCAGCCAGTATATATAATAATTAACATAGACAATTGCCTTGTGTGATGAACCAGTAGGAATGATAGTACCGCCATTGTTAGCAGACATCAAGGTCTCCGTAATTAGAAACAAGTAATTATTATTTCAGCCAGTATCTGAATAATTAATATTAGATGATTACCTCCAACTACTAGTGCTGCAGGTTCCTGTGATTGGTTGTCAGGAGTCAATTCTGGGGATGTCTTTGACATGGCAGTCTAAAAAAGAAAAACATGTAATAAACTAGTAGAGTGACCTTTCATTGTTAATTTCTGGGTCATTTGGTCTCTTGTGAAGAGTTGTCTCATTGCCAATCGATACCACATCTTATATCAGTATCCTAAAGTCCTATTTTTGCCACTGACAATAAAGATTGTAAGAACAATTTCAAACTTGCCCAAAATGTTTGGAAATGCACAAGATCAAGAAATACACACGTCAGACAAATTATTCTGACAACCAGTCTTTATGGAGAAAGAGGGAACAAAAGACCACAGACATGGTTGTGTTACGGCGATTGGGATCATCAATCTGAATAACTAAAATAAGGGACAAGAAATAAAATTTTACTAAAATTTTGTAATATTCTTTCTTTTTCAAATAATTTAGGTTTATGTTTATTTATTTATTTTGATTTCTTTCAGAAGCAGCTATTGCCAAGTTAAAAACAGTAGTTTTATCAACCATAATCTTAATGGAGAAAATACATAATTTCTTAAAGTATGTGTTACTATATTTGTTCTTATTTCTCCCATTGTTTAATTGCAAAAAAAAGGACAAATTCTGGTGTTAGGCTGTTTTCTGATTTTTGTGATACCATGTTTATTTCTTTAAAGGTGTCAGATCACTAATTCGAAATCCCTGTCAGAGCCTGTCTATTCCAACAGTTTTTTTCAACATTTACAGCTTTATAATGTTTTTAACTTCATAGAAAGCAGGTGTTACTCTTAGTATACTGAATTGTACATGTATAATCTTTCTACCTGCCAATTATAATTCATGTGTAATGTCTTGTAGTAAAATACCAATAACAGAAGGTAACTACTAAACATACTTAACGTTACTGAGTTTACTCATTTCTTAGAGGTTTTATCTATGTAGGTGGCTTTGTCTACCCGCTACATACTGAAAGCTTTAAAATCTATACACAGGTTGACAGCATACTAAACATTTTGTTAAGATGTGCTTTTTGTTTTAGTATATGATTATTACATATTTGCATAAACATGTAAATCAACTTTTCCGCACAGAGATACACATTATGTATACATAAAAGGAGATGATGTGATGTATATACCTAGGATATAGCCAGCTGATGAAACAAAAAATAAGAGACATCCAACAGATGAGACACTGATTTCAAACATTTGTCTTTCGCATATGCCAACATCTATATTAGGCAACCAGCTTGGAATTGTCAACTTACCGGGTACATTGTTAACTGACAACAAATACTACAATGACATTGAAAACAACAGGCAACCGTTTTATTGTAACTTCAATGTACCAAGTCTGTTGTGTCTCTAACAATCTGTCAACATATTTGTAAATATCTCTTATTAATTAAGACAGAATATTTACCTTTAGGAAGTCCATCACTTCTTTCTTCTTCCTTTTTATCTCTTCAGAATCATAGCTTTTTATTGTTACCATATCATAAGGAGTCTCACCCTGAAATACAATCAAAAACTCTTTTATCAATCATACAAATATACATCTTCTTTAAATAATAGGCAATTGTTGTACTAATTTTACCTATACAATACTTGACATAAATCCAGTCAACCTAAACCAACAACAAATATGAAGTGACATAATAAAGAGATACATGAACAATATTTGAGATTTTACTGTTTAAGAGCATGAATAATCTAGACATCATTGAGATGGGAGCCATCTCGGTGCCAGGCCCCGCTGAAATAATGTATGGTAAAAAAATTGTATCTTTACCATAGGACATGGAGTTGTCAACTGAAACCAAAGTTTTTAACCTTGACTTTTGACACACCCTCTGGTGTTAGTTAATATACATGTCAAGTATAAACTTTGAAATCATAACGGTTCTCAAGGTATAGAGTGGACACGATCTTTACCATAGGACATGGGGTTGTCAACTGAAACTAAAGTTTTTGACCTTGAACTTTGACCTAGGAATTTGTCCATACATTATGACACACCCTCTGGTGTTGGTTAATATACATGTCAAGTATAAACTTTAAAAAGATAACGGTTCATAGATATAGAGTAGACACAATTTGTTACGGACGGACGAACGGAAAGACAGACGGACAGACGAACGGACAGACTGATCACTATAGGGCGTCCACCAATTCTTATTATATGTGTAGAATTAATGTATTCCTGTATATTTACATTTTCTTTTTCTGTTTTCCTATATTGTACTCGTTATTTAGATTTTGAAAATATCGTAAACGGAACAGAAATTATTCATTGTTATTATATAATTTAAATCGATGCATCTTATATTTTCGGTAAAAAAAAACATTTACAATTATACCGACATTTAAAAGAGTCTGTAATTAAAAACAATTTTTTGTTAAATAATATAAAATGCTCCGCTGGGCGCAGCTTTATACGACCGCAGAGGTCCAACCCTGAACAGTTGGGGCAAGTATGGACACAAAATTCAAGCTTGATACAGCACTGAATTTGGATTGTGATTAAATATTTGACACAGCATAGGTTTCTGTCACAGAATGAATGTGGTCTAAGAACTTAAAACAATTTAATTTACCTATTCAAACCATATCATTATTATTTGCTTTTAATATATAAATCAGAAATAACCAATTAAAAATGGAAAATTTTAAAGAAAAAAATTGAAAAAAAAATCCCCCTCAAATTCTTTTAACCCCCTTATGATTCATCCCCCCCAAATTCAATCCCAACCTTCCCTTTGAGGTATGGTACCTTGCAGTACAATTTCAGAGCGATCCGTTCACTTGAACACAAGGTATTTTCTGGAAACTAGAAAAATGCTTGTTTTTTGGCCCCTTATTCCTCAACCTTTAGAGCAATTACCTCCAAACTCAAACCCAGCTTTCCCTTTGTGATATGGAACCTTGCAGTACAATTTCATAAAGATCCATGCACTTACACACAAGTTATTGTCGTGAAACAAGAACTAGAGGCTCTCAAGAGCCTGTGTCGCTCACCTGCTACTGTATTTACTGATGTCGGCCATCTTGGGTGGTAGGCGGGGTCATTAGACACTTTTTTTTAAATAGATACCCTAGTTATGATTGTGGCCAAGTTTGATTAAATTTGGCCCATAGTTTTAGAAAAGAAGATTTTTGTACAAGTTACAAAAATGACGAAAAGTTGTTCAATATTGACTATAAAGGGCAATAACTCCTTATGGGGTCCTCTAACAATTTTGATAATGTAACTTATTTGTAGATCTTACTTTGCTGAACATTATTGCTGTTTACAGTTTATCTCTATCTATAATAGTATTCAAGATAATAACCAAAAACTGCAAAATTTCCTTAAAATTACCAATTTCAGGGCAGCAACCCAACAACAGGTTGTCGGATTCATCTGAAAATTTGTGAGGGGATAGATCTTATTCTGATGGACATTTAACATGTTTAAATCTTGAAAGATTTGCCCTAAATGTCTTAGTTTTAAAGATATAAAGCAAAAACTGCATTTCACCACTATGTTCTAATTTCAGCCATGTCGGCCATTTTGTTTGGTAAGCAGAGTCATCGGACAGATTGTTTAAACTATATACCACAATGATAATTGTGGCCAAGTTTGGTTAAATTTGGCCAAGTAGTTTCAGAGAAGAAGATTTTTGTACAAGTTACAAAATTACGAAAAGTTGTTAAAAATTGACTATAAAGGGCAATAACTCCTTTATAAGGGGTTGACTGACAATTTTGGTCATTTGACTTATTTGTAGGTCTTACTTTCCTGAACATTATTGCTTTTTACAGTTTATCTCTATTTATAACAGTATTCAAGATAATAACCAAAAACCTACAAAATTTCCTTAAAATAACCAATTCAGGGGCAGCAACCCAACAAAAGGTTGTCCGATTCGTCTAAAAATTTCAGGGCAGATAGATCTTGACGCCGGATGCTTGTTTTTTGCCCCTTTTTTGCCCCTTATTCCTAAAATTTGGAGGCAATAACCCCAATATCAATCCCAGCATTTCCTTCGTGATATGGAACCTTGTGGTACAATGTCAGAGAGATCCATACACTAACACACAAGTTATGTCTGGAAGTTACAAAAATGCTTATGTTTGGCCCCTTTTTAGTCCCTAATTCCTTAACTGTTGGTACCATAACCCCCAAAATCAATCCCAACCTTCCTTTGTGATATTGAACCTTATGGTGAAATTTCATAGAGATCCATTCACTTTAACTAAAGTCAGAGTGCGAAAATCAATATGTCTTCGGACGACAACGACGACGACGCCAACTTCATTCCAATATATGACCGCAAAATTTTGCGATCGTATAAAAATTGATATAGATAATGTTGACATTTGTTGAATTCATTGAGTAAACAGTTTAGTCTTGCTAAAAGTTGTAAATAAAGTAACAGCTCAATGAACTTTTCAAACTATGTAAATTGTAATACCGGTCAATGGTGCAAAACGTGCGTTAATTGTGGAAAAGCAGTGAATATCAAACGAAAATTGAAGCGTGGTTACTATTGTGTTACGGAATTATTGTGCTGTCTGCACGTACAAGAATTCTTGCAATAAATGAACATAGATTATGGAAAATATAAGATAAATTTCAGTCTGTGATAATGATGGTGGGTTTAACGACCTTGACTGGCTATTTACCACGGTCGGTCCTGGCTTACGCCTTTTGATGCACTTAAATAACTTACTTTTACGTTTGTGACATTTGATATAATTATACAGACCAAAAGTTGACAAACATTTTAAAACAAGAATAGAAATTAAACATTTCCGCAAAGTTGCTGTAATTTTAATGAACTATATTTTAGCGGTAATCACTAAAAACTTATTTCATTGGCTGATCTAAATAAAATATTTCATCCAGGTGTTGAAGTCCGCGTTGCATATTCAAATGAATTTCATTGGTCGAAACGTTTGCAAACTTTCAATCAAAGTGTTTTCATTGAAGTCCGCGTTCATGTTTCAATAGGATACTCAATATTGTAAAATTCAAACCGAGTTTCTCTACGAAGTCCACGTTAACAAAAAAAATTTAGAAAAATAACACTTTTCTGATTCTTCCCACACAACAAAACTGTCTTTTTCGAAAAGCATAATTGCTTTCTACTGATGAACAATACTAATATCAGTGGCGGATTTACCGGGGGCACAGGGGGGCACATGTTTTATACAAACTTTACAAATCCATTGTTTAGTGCCAAGAATGTTAGTATCGATATATGGCATATGTCTTCTTAACAAAATTCTAACATTACCATTTCTTGTGATTTTTTATTTTCAAAATTGTCTTCTTTTGACTTTATTCAAAAATAAAAATTTTGTTCATGCAAGATTTGTTTTAAGACTGAATGTCGTATTTTCTTTTCCCTCCAATTTTCAAAGGAAACTAACAAATGCTATGTTAAAAAAAAACCTCCCCTCCCCCCTTTTCCACAAAAAGTGGATTGGGTTGGCATTGTCTAATATATAATCATCAATGAAATGCCATTTTATTTTTATAAGACATACAATTTGAGAACATAATCTGGGACTAAAACACTTATCCATTAGTCCAAGCATACAATAATATATGATGGTATATTTTTCCTGTTTCAATTACCATGTACATGAACATGTATGAGGCTATGAATGCGCCACCATTTATGAGGATATGAATGGGTTTACTGAAAAGAAAATAATGGGATAAAAAATAAACAGAATAAAGAGGTGATAAAATATAAAAAATGTATTGATTGATTGTTGGTTGCTTCACGTCAAGTGGCAAATATGTCATGCATATTAAGGACAAATATAATAGAGACCAATTGGCAGAAGAATAAAGAATAGAGTGAAATGGCAAAAAATTCAAAGATACTATAGAAACTGACACCTCTTCCCCCACCACCATTACACTCGCATACATACATCTCTAAATATATATTTAATTTTGGTTTCATGGTTAACTTAGCAAAATTTGCAAAGTCTATAGACCATGACTTAGAGGGCGGAGACAGATAATCTCCATGGAAATGAGATATGCCAATGCTTACACAACTGCATACCAAATATCATTCACCTACCACTAGTGGTTCCCCATATATTGACTTAATCAAAAACTAATAAATGTAAACTATGAAAAGTTTCAAAGTCAATAGACCTTGACTGAGGGGGCGGGGCCAAATAATCTATATGGTAATGAGATGTGCCAATGCTAATACAACTGTATACCAAATATCATAGACCTTCCACTAGTGGTTCACCATGAACTAGACCTAATCACAAACTAATACATTGTTGACGCCGCCGTCACACCGCCGCCGCCGCCGGAAACAGCATACCTATGTCTCGCTTTTTGCCTCCATCAAGGCGAGATAAAAAGCCTGTTGTATTTTCACAAATATATGGTTGATTTTTAATGTATACTTACATGTATATGACAATAAAGACTTTTTTCATCCCCCCATTCCCCCTTAGAAAAAAATAAAATCGTACGTTAACTTCATGTTTTAGACTCAAAAAGCTAGAAAGGGGATGAAATTACTTTGTAAATATATTGGGGTAAATTTTAAAGTAAAGAAGTGATTTGGTCCAGAGGAAAAGGTAAACAATTAGTATTTCTGAATTCGACGATATCAAACAAAATCCAAAGTTGCCACGGTCCATGTCCTGAGTTAAGGTTAATACAATATTCTATAATTTTGATAATATGCCCCAAAAGCAGAACAACACAGGGATGATCCAGGATTTTTGAAGGGGACGTAATTCCCTAAAAGTGAAAATATACAGTCGAGCGATGCGAATTAAAATTTTTAAAATAATTTCATGCAAAAAAATAGACATATATATATGAGCCAGTCCATGCAAAAAGGTACAATAACGAAATTCTAAAACGTGTGCATAACTATTGGTAGCAGACTTCCCGTATGAGAATATTAGGAGGATTCCGCTTAAAAATAGCAGGAACCCAGGCGGAATCCAAATCTAAAATTCAAACTAAATTAGTATTATCCCAACTCAAATGGGTCCATTTTATTCATTAGGAATGTATTTCTACTTGAAATACCAAGTACTTGTTGTTAGCCTGTTTACCTGGACACATGTCTTATTACGCAATAAGTACGGATATGGTAAATTCTGTATAATGTATCTCTGGACTGGGGTGTTAAAGATATTTTAATCTGACAACACGAATGCTTAGTTGTTAATTTCTGTGTCATTTGGTCTCTTGACGAGAGATCATACCACATCTCCTTATTTTTATATGTGTTTTTAGATTTACTTGTGTTTTATGCCCAAACAATGCAAAAGCAGAATGCAGAATCTTTAAAATGTGCTGCCTTAGATCGAGTCTATATCTGGAGACTGATTTTACCTACTATTTGGGTGTTTGACTAAGAAGCATTTTAATAAACAAATTGTGGCTTATTTCATATTTATAATACAGTTAAGATTCAAGGCCATATTTTGCTAAATTTGAAGATTAATTACTCTTAGTCAAAATTGCGAGAAGATGTTTCATAATTTGTATACAAGAAAAGTTAAGTAAAGACTCTCTTTAAGCTATGTCGGGTAAATATCTTTTTGATAAAATGATGCAACTGGATGCACCCCTAAATACAAAATAATAACCATAAATAGCAGGTATGAGTGAATCAGATAGTAGCATAAAAACAAGAGTGCACATGCTGAAATGTCTCGCCTTCTTTACTAACCATTGATATTATGTTGATAGTCCTAAATGAAAGCTTTACTACAACTATTACATAAACTTAACATGATCCAAGAAAATGAAGTCAAGGTCATATAAACCAAACAAGAAATACATGAACACCTTACAATCATTCACTAAATATAGTTGACATATTGCTTATAGTTACTAAGAAACAGACTTAACCACGAAAACTAAACATTGACCAATGAATCGTGAAAATGAGGTCAAGGTCAGATGAACCATGCCAGGCAGACATGAACAGCTTACAATCCTTCCATACAACAAATAAAGTTGACCTATTGCTTATAATTTTAGAAAAACAGACCGAAACACATAAAATTAACACTGAGCAATGAACCGTGAAAATGAGGTCAAGGTCAAATAAAACCTGTGAGACTGACATGTACATCATAAAATAATTCCATACACCTAATATAGTTGACCTATTGCATATAGTATTAGAAAAAAAAGTCCAAAATTCAAAAACTTAACTTTGACCACTGAACCATGAAAATGAAGTCAAGGTCAGATGACACCTGCCAGCTAGACATGTACACCTTACAATTATTCCATACACCAAATATAGTAGACCTATTGCATACAGTATAAGAAAAACAGTCCAAAACACAAAAGCTTAACTATTACCACTGAACCATGAAACCATAAATACAGAGTATGAAGCATCCAGGTCTTCTACCTTCTAAAACATAAAGCTTTTAAGAAGTTAGCTAAATCCGCCGTAGCCGCCGCCGCATCACTATCCCTAAGTCAAACTTTCGGCAACAACAGTTGCAGGCTCGACAAAAAACTTCATCAGCAACAATTAATAGTAATATCAAAAAATAAATTTCTTTCATCAGCATTTAAAAGAAACTTCTAAAAATAAATTGACAGCTAGGACTTTGCAACCACAAAAACCCTTTTAAATACATCAGTATTAACAGTATTAAAATAGAAAATGACATCATGATCATGCCTAAAATTAAAAAGCCTCCATGAGCAACATTAAATAGTAATATCTAAAAATAAATTTCCTTCACATACATAATCATGATAATCATGGCTAAAATAAATTATTTTTTAAAATAGAAAATGACATCATGATCATGCCTAAAATTAAAAAGCCTCCATCAGCAACATTAAATAGTAAAATCTAAAAATAAAATTCCTTCACATACATAATCATGATAATCATGGCTAAAATAAATTATTTTTTAATATGAAAATGACATCATGATCATGCCTAAAATTAAAAAGCCTCCATCAGCAACATTAAATAGTAATATCTAAAAATAAAATTCCTTCACATACATAATCATGATAATCATGGCTAAAATAAATTATTTTTTAAAATAGAAAATGACATCATGATCATGCCTAAAATTAAAAAGCCTCCATCAGCAACATTAAATAGTAATATCTAAAAATAAAATTCCTTCACATCCAAAATCAGGGCTATAATTATATAACCTTTATTAAACATTTTAAGAATAGTAACTTCTAACAGTGGCAGATTTACCGGGGGCACAGGGGTACGTGCCCCCCCCCCCCCCCCCCCCCAAGTTCAGGTCAACAATTTTTTTTTCTAACATAATTTTATTGTTACTGAAGATCTTATCTAGTGCGGAAATTGTCACAGCTTGATTAGACTTCTTAAAGTGGCCTTTAATTAATATCAGCGTCCCCATGCGTGATTTATGACAACTTATCGGTGGGTGTGTAAATATTGACACCTGTGTGTAATGTCTTTATGAAAAAGCTTTTATGTAAAATACATTTACATGTTGATTGGAATAGTACAAATTTGTATTGGTTTATAATACAATACCGATTAAGATCGATTACCAGGTGAAACTTCTGATCTGTGTATTTGAAGAATAGGTACAAACATTTCCTGTAAATGTACATTTTTTTCCAAAACTTTGTTTTTGTGAATTTATTCAGCAACAAATTAAACTGTTTATTTTTTGATAACTTAGAAGATATGTTTTTTAAACGGAATGTCATATTTCATTCCCCTCTTATTTTCAAGGGAAATCAACAATTTGTTTTACTCCCCCTCCCCTTTCCCCTATTAATGCCTTCCCCCGTCCAGGAAAAATTAACTGACATTTCCTATTAAATAATCATCAATAAAATGCTATTTGATTTTCGTTAAAATTAAGTTTGTAACAGAATCTAGGACTTACACATTTCTCTCAAAGCCGAAGCATACAGTTATATTGTTTTTATTGTTCTTGTTTCAATTACCATGTACATGTATGAGGCTATGCAAAAGGTCACCATTTATGAAGATATGAAGGTGTTTTGCAGATATTAGAATAATGTGCAAAAAAGTAAGTCTGGAAGTGAGGCCAAAACATATAGATAAAAGAATATAGAGGTGATGAAATATAAAGAAATAGTGTTTGATTGTTGCATGGTTGTTAAACGTCCAGTGGCAAATATTTGATGCATGTTTAGGTTGAATATAATAAAGACCAATTGGCAGTAAAGTGAAAAAGTAAAAAAAACTTAAAACATATCGAAATACAGAAACCATGATCTGACCCCCCCCCCCCCCCCCCAAAAAAAAAACACAAAAAAAACAACAAACAAAACAAACCTAGCACCCACTCACACTCGCACATAATTATATATATATATTTATATTAAAAAAAAATTTGTTCATGGTGCCCCCCCAGACATCGAGGTCCTGGATCCGCCCCTGTCTAAAATAAAATTGACAGCTAATCACCTAAAGACAAAACATTTCTTAAGCAGTGTAAGGGAGGTAATTTGATAATATGTGTTTGAATTACCTCCCTACACTGCTTTCAAATTATGTTTTGTACTTAAGTAATTGTCCATTAACCTGGAAACCTTTGTTTTCTCCCTTGTTTGCCGCTAATTCCTAACAGTTTGAGCCATAACCCCCCAAAGCAAATTCTTACCATCCCTTTGTGACATGGTAACTTGTGATTTCCTATTCAGTGTGTATCGCTCTGAACATGCATGAAATATTTGCCACTGGACGTTAAGCAAGCAACTCAAAATCCATCAACCTATTCAATTTGACTCAATTAGATTTTCAAAATCTTACACACGAATATGTTAAATCTGGATTTATTTTATGAAAGTCTACATTAAAATTCATCACATGTATATGAAAATGTTTCTTTATCATGTTTATTGTAGCGATAAATCCACAAAACTTCACATTAAGTGTTTCTAAAATTAAACTGCAGGACTACAATGAAAGTTTCTTTTACACCTATTATCGATTGATCTTTAAAAAAACAAATTTCTAAATCGGCATCAAAAAACTATAAGACGAATAAAGTTGTGAAGTAAATCATAGACTGTATGTTTATCAAGGAAAATAATGACCTTACACAGGTAATTATTGTATGCCTTGGAACATATATCATTGAAACTTGATATCGTCCGGGTTGATTCTGAAAAAGAATGACCTGACGTTCTGAAAGAAAATTACTCCATATAGGTAAATAAAACTGAATATTACCTTTTCTGTTTTCACCCAAGGACTGCATCCTTGATCTAATAACAATTGTGTAACATCAATATGTCCATTCCCAGCAGCACAATGTAAAGCTGTGTATCCATTCTATAATAATATAAAAATATAAACATGTTAATGGTGTGTGATAATAAATCAAGAGAGGAGTCAAACAATTTATCAAAATGTAAGAAATATAACATCTGGTAAAAAAATATTCAATTATATTTGTGTAAACGGATAAATGGTAGATTAAGATATATAAACTAAATATATATTTTCTGATTCAGTTCTACAAAACAGGAAAAAATAATAGAAAACCCCATTTAATATAAGTCTAACAAGTATTTGTTGTCCTTTAACATGTTTGATTTAACAACATGATTTTATGTTGATTCAGTAGAATAATCAAAGTTGAAAAAAAAAAAAAATATTCAAGAAACATTGAAACGAGTTATATTTTCTGATTCAGTGCGAAAAGACAAGAAAATGAGACCCCACTTTTTATTATTCTGTCAATTATTAGGTCACCATTAAAACCGTCTGATTAACAATGATAAAGTAGAATGGTCAAAGTTAAAAAAAAACTTTTTTCAAGAAACATAAAAACAAGTTATATTTTCTGATTCAGTACGAAAAGACAAGAAAAATAAGACCCCACTTTATATAATTCTGTCAAGTATTTGTTATTTTTAAAAGATGTTTTACATTAAATCTGTAGACTTAACATTATCTGACTAAAGATGTTAACACAACTTGTTCTCATCAACTTCTCATTAAAATCAGAGGTTAACAAAATAATTTTTCATCAAGAAACAAAATAAAACCTTTACTATCTGATTCAGTTCTGTGTTACGAATAAAATGAGACCCCACTTTATATAATTCTAACAAATATTTGTTGTCCATTAAACCTGTCTGATTAACAACATGATTTTGTGTAGATTCTGTATAAAGTTGTTTTTTGTCAGAGTAAGGTGATTATATCTATCATTACGAAGGTGTTTGTGGCCTCTAACTGACTGCCGTGACTGACAAGGAACGTCACCACTTCCAGGTGTCCTCCCCGAGCCGCCCACATTAATGGTGTCTGTCCATACTGTAATATCAACATATAACAGACATCAAAACTTGTGTCATAAACTGGACAATGTTATGTAATAAATATAAACAAAATATATATCACATGAATCAGTGGTCAAAACTGAATAAAATGACCAGTCACACTTGTATCAATATTCTACATAAACAACAAATAAACAACATGTTTTATTATGATATGTCAGAACTTCCATCAGAACTGTCAGGTTAAAAAAATACTTTTATCAAGAAACAAAACAATATTTATATCAATGGACTCAGCTGGACAAGACAATTAAAATAAGACCCCACTTTATATAATTCTGTCAAATATTTGTTGTCCATTACACCCGTCTGATTAACAATGATTAAGTAGAATGATCAAAGTTAAAAAATAACTTTTTTCAAGAAACATTAAAACAAGTTATATTTTCTGATTCAGTACGAAGAGACAAGAAAAATAAGACCCACTTTATATAATTCTGTCAAGTATTTGTTATTTTTAAAAGATGTTTTACATTAGATCTGTAGAATTAATATTATCTGACTAAAGATGTTAACACAACTTATTCTCATCAACTTCTCATTAAAATCAGAGGTTAACAAAATAATTTTTCGTCAGGAAACAAAATAAAACCTATACTATCTGATTCAGTTCTGTGTTACGAATAAAATGAGACCCCACTTTATATAATTCTAACAAATATTTGTTGTCCATTAAACCTGTCTGATTAACAACATGATTTTGTGTAGATTCTGTATAAAGTGATGTTTTGTCAGAGTAAGGTGATTAAATCTATCATTACCCAGTGGTCTGTGGCCTCTAATTGACTGCCGTGACTGACCAGGTACATCACTACCTCCAGGTGTCCTCCCTCAGCGGCCGACATTAATGGTGTCTGTCCATACTGTAATATCAACATATAACAGACATCAAAACTTGTGTCATAAACTGGACAATGTTGTGTAATAAATATAAACAAAATATATATCACATGAATCAGTGGTCAAAACTGAATAAAATGACCAGTCACACTTGTATTTATATTCTACATAAACAACAAATAACCAACATGTTTTATTGTGAGATGTCAGAACTTCCATCAGAACTGTCAGGTTAAAAAAAAAACATAAACAATATTTATATCAATGGACTCAGCTGGACAAGACAATTAAAATGAGACCCCACTTTATATAATTCTGTCAAATATTTGTTGTCCATTAAATCTGTCTGATTAACAATGATTTAAAAGTAGAATGATGAAAGTTAAAAAAATACTTTTTTCAAGAAACATTAAAACAAGTTATATTTTCTGATTCAGTACGCAGAGACAAGAAAAATAAGACCCCACTTTATATAATTCTGTCAAGTATTTGTTATTTTTAAAAGATGTTTTACATTAGATCTGTAGAATTCACATTATCTGACTAAAGATGTTAACACAACTTGTTCTCATCAACTTCTCATTAAAATCAAATGTTTACAAAATAATTTTTCGTCAGGAAACAAATAAAACCTTTACTATCTGATTTAGTTCTGAGTTACCAATAAAATGAGACCCCACTTTATATAATTCTGTCAAGTTTCTGTTTTTTTTGTTTTTTTTAAAGCTGTCTGATTAACAATGATGATCAAAGTTAAAAAAAAAAAATTCAAGAAAAATAAAAACAAATTATATTTTCTGATTCAGATTTATGAGACAGGAAAAATGAGACCCCACTTTATATAATTCTATCAAATATTTGTTGTCTATTAAACCTGTCTGATTAACAGTATTTTGTGTTAATTCAGAATATTGATCAAAGCTTAAAAAGAATTAAGTGGTATTTCCATGTAAAATGTTTGTATTGTGTGTTGCTTCATATGATATGTGCTGTTTCTTATTATGGTAAAATAGCAATGGTGTATGTTGTGTTGAGTATAAGTGAAGAACTTCAATAAGCCGTGTTTTTACTTTTTGTTTGCGTTGCCTATAAATGTTGATATGTCACATGTTTGTGAGCAGTATAAGAGTGTCATTGCTATGTCACTTGTTGGTGCTGAGTATAAGAGTGTCATTGCTATGTCACATGTTGATGCTGAGTATAAGAGTGTCTGTGATATGTCACATATTGGGGTTGAGTATAAGTTTCATTGGTATGTCACATATTGGTGTTGAGTATAAGAGTGTCATTGCTACAATGTGCTATGTCACAGGTTTCTGTTAAATATAAGAGTGGTATGGTTACATGTTTGTGAGCAGTATAAGAGTGTCAATGCTATGTGACATGATGGTGTTGAGTATAAGACTGTCAATGGTATGTTATATGATTGTGTTGAGTATAAGAGTGTCATTGCTATGTCACATGTTGGAGTTGAGTATAAGAGTGTTATTGCTATGTCACATGTTGGTGTTGAGTATAAGAGTGTTATTGCTATGTCACATGTTGGTGTTGAGTATAAGTGTTATTGCTATGTCACATGTTGGTGTTGAGTATAAGAGTGTCATTGCTATGTCACATATTGGTGTTGAGTAAAAGAGTGTCATTGCTATGTCACATGTTGGTGTTGAGTTTAAGAGTGTCATTGCTATGTCACATATTGGTGTTGAGTATTAGAGTGTAATTGCTATGTCACATGTTGGTGCTGAGTATAAGAGTGTTATTGATATGTCACATATTGGTGTTGAGTATAAGAGTGCTATTGCTATGTCACATGTTGGTGCTGAGTATAAGAGTGTTATTGCTATGTCACATATTCGTGTTGATTATAAGAGTGTTATTGCTATGTCACATGTTGGTGCGTAGTATAAGAGTGTCATTGCTATGTCACATATTAGTGTTGAGTATAAGAGTATCAGTGATATGTCACATGTTGGTGTTGAGTATAAGAGTGTCAGTGATATGTCACATATTGGTGTTGAGTAAAAGAGTGTCATTGCTATGTCACATGTTGGTGTTGAGTTTAAGAGTGTCATTGCTATGTCACATATTGGTGTTGAGTATTAGAGTGTAATTGCTATGTCACATATTGGTGTTGAGTATAAGAGTGTTATTGCTATGTCACATTTTGGTGTTGAGTATAAGAGTTGCATTGCTATGTCACATGTTGGTGCTGAGTATAAGAGTGTTATTGCTATGTCACATATTCGTGTTGATTATAAGAGTGTTATTGCTATGTCACATGTTGGTGCTTAGTATAAGAGTGTAATTGCTATGTCACATATTAGTGTTGAGTATAAGAGTATCAGTGATATGTCACATGTTGGTGTTGAGTATAAGAGTGTCAGTGATATGTCACATGTTGGTGTTCAGGAAAATAGTGTCATGGCTAGGTCAAATGATGATGTTTAGTAAAACAGTGTCAGTGCTATGCAGATGTTGGTGCTGAGGATAAGCATGTCATGGTTATGTCACATGTTGGTGTTGAGTATAAGAGTGTCATTGATATGTCACATGTTGGAGTTGAGTATAAGAGTGTTATTGCTATGTCACATGTCAGGTTGGTGTTGAGTATAAGTGTTTTTTGCAATGTCACATGTTGGTGTAAGTATGTCATTACTATGTCACATGTTAGCAGGTAACCAATGTCATGTTTAGTATGTTGTATGATGTGGTGTCACATGTCATGTTCAGTAGAGGAGTGGTGGATGAATGTTGTATGATTGGGTGTCACATGTCATGTTCAGTTCAGGAGTGGTGGATGAATGTTGTATGATCAGGTTTCACATGTCATGTTCAGTACAAGAGTGGTGAATGAATGTTGTATTATCAGGTGTCACATGTCATGTTCAGTACAGGAGTGGTGAATGAATGTTGTAAGATCAGGTGTCGGATGTCATGTTCAGTACAGAAGTGGTAAATGAATGTTGTATGATCAGGTGTCACATGTCATGTTCAGTACAGGAGTTGTAAATGAATGTTGTATGATCAGGTGTCACATATCATGTTCAGTACAAGAGTGGTAAATGAATGTTGTATGATCAGGTGTCACATGTCATGTTCAGTACAAGAGTGGTGGACGAATATTGTATGATCAGGTGTCACATGTCATGTTCAGTACAGGAGTGGTAATGAATGTTGTATGATCAGGTGTCACATATCATGTTCAGTACAGAAGTGGTAAATGAATGTTGTATGATCAGGTGTCACATGTCATGTTCAGTACAAGAGTGGTGAATGAATGTTGTATGACCAGGTGTCACATGTCATGTTCAGTACAGGAGTGGTAAATGAATGTTGTACAATGTGGTGTCACATGTCATGTTCAGTAGAGGAGTGGTGAATGAATGTTGTATGATCAGGTGTCACATGTCATGTTCAGTTCAGGAGTGGTGAATGAATGTTGTATGATCAGGTGTCACATGTCATGTTCAGTACAGAAGTAGTAAATGAATGTTGTATGATCAGGTGTCACATGTCATGTTCAGTACAGGAGATGTAAATGAATGTTGTATGATCAGGTGTCACATGTCATGTTCAGTACAGGAGTGGTAAATGAATGTTGTATGATCAGGTGTCACGTCATGTTCAGTACAGGAGTGGTAAATGAATGTTGTATGATGTGGTGTCACATGTCATGTTCAGTAGAGGAGTGGTGGATGAATGTTGTATGATGTGGTGTCACATGTCATGTTCAGTACAGGAGTGGTAATGATTGTTGTATGATCAGGTGTTGCATGTCATGTTCAGTACAGGAGTGGTGAATGAATGTTGTATGATGTGGTATCACATGTCATGTTGAGTACAGGAGTGGTAATGAATGTTGTATGATCAGGTGCCGCATGTCATGTTCAGTACAGGAGTGGTAAATGAAAATTGTATGATCAGGTGTCACATGTCATGTTCAGTACAGGAGTTGTTAATAAATGTTGTATGATGTGGTGTCACATGTCATGTTCAGTAGAGGAGTGGTGGATGAATGTTGTATGATGTGGTGTCACATGTCATGTTCAGTAAAGGAGTGGTAACGAATGTTGTATGATCAGGTGTCGCATGTCATGTTCAGTACAGGAGTGGTGAATGAATGTTGTATGATGTGGTGTCACATGTCATGTTGAGTACAGGAGTGGTAATGAATGTTGTATGATCAGGTGTTGCATGTCATGTTCAGTACAGGAGTGGTAAATGAAAATTGTATGATCAGGTGTCACATGTCATGTTCAGTACAGGAGTTGTTAATAAATGTTTTATGATGTGGTGTCACATGTCATGTTCAGTAGAGGAGTGGTGGATGAATATTGTATGATCAGGTGTCGCATGTCATGTTCAGTACAGGAGTGGTGGATGAATGTTGTATGATGTGGTGTCACATGTCATGTTCAGTACAGGATTGGTAACAAATGTTGTATAATCAGGTGTCACATGTCATGTTCAGTACAGGAGTGTTCATTGAATGTTGTATGATGTGGTGTCACATGTCATGTTCAGTACAGGAGTGGTGGATGAATGTTGCATGATCAGGTGTCACATGTCATGTTCAGTACAGGAGTGGTTAATGAATGTTGTATGATCAGGTGTCACATGTCATGTTCAGTACAGGAGTGGTAACGAATGTTGTATGATCAGGTGTCTCATGTCATGTTCAGTACAGGAGTGGTGAATGAATGTTGTATGATCAGGTGCCACATGTCATGTTTAATACAGAATTGGTAAATGATTGTTGTATGATCATGTGTCATGTCTTGTGTCATGATGATGCAAAATTTATGTAAAACCAAAGGAATTTTTTTATAGAATACCATGAAAGTGTATGTTAAGTGTCATAAAGTATAATAAAATAAATCACAATATTTCAGTTGTATGCAGTTAAGAATTATCAGACAGCAACCCTTTGACAAACAAACATGAATGGTATTCATCAGTGTAATGAATAAATCACAATGTTTCAGTTGTTTACAGTTACGAAGTATCAGACAGCAACCCTTTGACATACAAACTGGAGTGGTATTCATCAGTGTAATGAAGTAAATCACAATATTTCAGTTGTTTGCAGTTAAGAAGTATCAGACGGCAACCCTTTGACATACAAACTGGAATGGTATTAATCAGTGTAATGAAGTAAATCACTATATTTAAGTTGTATGCAGTTAAGAAGTATCAGACGGCAACCCTTTGACATACAAACTGGAGGGGTATTCATCAGTGTAATGAAGTAAATCACAATATTTCAGTTGTATACAGTTATGAAGTATCAGACATCAACCCTTTGACAAACAAACTGGAGTGGTATTCATCAGTGTAATGAAGTAAATCACAATATTTCAGTTGTATACAGTTATGAAGTATCAGACAGCAACCCTTTGACAAACAAACTGGAGTGGTACAGTACACACTGTGACATGGTCTGAAAAATCATCAGCATCTTGTATGCCTGGCATTAAATGCTGGGCTTTTATTGGGGGGTCATAAATCACTGGCTGATGGTCAGACTACCTGCTGGGATAATTAAAGGTGATCAGCCAGGTGTTTTAAATCCTTTAACAGGTAGAAGGTTTCATGTCTTGATTACATAATATTTAGCTGTACAGGTAAATTTACCTGTGTTGTCCTTGCAGAATTAAGAAAAAATATAACTTTTATTATGCTTTTCAGTTATTTTGTCTGTCAGAATAAAACATTAAAGAATATATCTGTTTTATATTCTTCACCTGCTGTATCTTAAAGAATTTATTCTTAATCTAATATTTGTTCAAATATTAATAAAAACTAAATCTTAAATGTAATATATATTTATAACCATCTTCCTATTTATTTAATTAATATAATATCTATTGAATGGATAATTACAAATAATAAAAAAAGATTTTTTTTTTTAAGGAAATCAGTAAATAAAAAAAAATAATGGTGTTTGTTTATTTTATTTCTCTTGTTTGTGCTAAAACAAGTTGTCATTTTAAAGGATTTTGGTTTTATATATAAAAGAATATGTTTTGAATTGGTACATGAACAATGTATGTGTGTAATTCCTTTTTTTTAATCTTGTGACCTTGTCTGATTTTATAGGTTAAAGCTGTCCCTTTTTTCTTTAGTTATTTGTAGCATTCTTGGTATTATTTAGTCTTGTTTTTGATGTTTCACCAGTAAATAAAATATTTGTTAAATTTTTATTTTATTTTAATCTTGTGAAGCCGGCTTGTCAGATTTTATAGGTTAAAGCTTTTGTTCTTAATCAAGTTCATTAATTGAATAAATAAAACAAAAACAAGATTATTTAAGAATGCTTGTCAACACAATTATCCTTTATTTCTTTGATTTTTAACTGATTTGAGAAAAAGAACAAAACTCATCTTTTATCAATTAATTTTTAAGAGCAGAAATAAATTCACTGGAAAGTTGTTTTGGAAATGAGTTTAATATATATTTCTCTTTAAAAACACATACTTTAATATTAAAAAAAAAATTATTTCCCATTAGTTTCATACATGTATTTGTGATAGACATTGCGGAGACATGCATGATAATTGTCAAGTACAGGGCCGTAACTACATTGAGGCAAATGAGGCAAATGCCTCATGTTTGAAATTTCAAAAAAAAAAAAAAAGTAAAAAAAATAAAAAAAATGTTCATTTATGGTCCAATTATACTGTATTACTATAGTCTGGGTGTTAACTTTCATTTGTAAACGTCAGATTTTGCGATGTTGCATGTCCATTGATGTCCAGATATTATGCGAGAAAATATTTTAAGACTATACGATTCTACTGCTGACTGGACACATAATAAAAATGGTCGTTCCTTCATGGGGAATTGAATTTGATTTCAAAGAATACAAAACTGGTTTTTTTTTTGCAGATAAAGACTAGATTGCTGACATGGTTTAAATTAAAGTAAGGCCACCCAATTCCTGGTATCAAATAATTTAAAAATACCAACAATGTATTGCTATATGATCTTTTACATTGAAGCCCTGTTAAACTTGCATTAAGTCGTGTTCAGACCCTTAAACAGAAAATAAAGAAATATGGAGTAAACGTGCACGGGCCTTATCCCACAGATTATCAATGCATAGAAAAAATACAAATGCTCAATAGTCAAAGTTTTTATTCCTGTTCTTTATCTTGAAAGTTGCTTGAGGGTCTTCAACAATAAGTATTTAGTACTTAAATGCATGATTTTTTATTAGTTATTAGTGGCTTTGAACTAGCTGTCAGATAACTGCGAGTACTCTCAGATATGTTCATTGTGTCTTTTTGTGTCGGGATGTATAAGTACCCTGCCACGTCTACTTGTGTGTTTGTCCATCTGATGAGTTTGAGCCTTTTTCAACTGATTTTATAGTTCGTTGTTTATTGTACTGTTATACCACTGTCCCAGGTTAGGGGAGGGTTGGGATCCTGCTAATATGTTTAACCCCGCCACATTATTTATGTACAGTTAACTCTCGTTGTCTCGAACTCGGTTGACTCGAAATTTCGGATGAGTCGAAGTTTTCACGTGGTCCCGAACTTTCTTCCATATAAATGTATGTAATTCGACTCCTGATGAGTCGAAATTGGATGTGTCGAAATTTCGGTTGAGTCGAACTAAATTTACGATCCCAAGGTTAACAAAACCATTCAAAATTCATTATTTATCTCGAACTAATACACATATGTCAAAACATGACCTCCGGCATTTAAATGGATTGAAGAGTTAATCTGACAATACACGTGTAATTAAATTTCCAGTCACTGACCACTGTATTGATTTATGACATGCTGTTTCCACGAGTGTTTACCTAAGATTATCTTATATAGAATTTTTATAAATAATGAGTGATACATTGTTTATGTTCATGAAAAAGTATTTAAAATGTTTACAAAACAATTAATTGTGATTTACACTAATGAGCTTGGGTGTGTATAAAGTAAGGATTATGACTTCCGTTGATGATCACCTAAAAATTACTCAATCGGCGTCTTTAATCTTGTTGTATTTTCTTTTATTAAAAGAAAGAGTGAGATAAAACAAAATGAAGAGGAATTTAAATTTTTTAAAAGTCTTTTGTATCCGAGAATAAACAATTTTGTCAACTTTAAACGACCTGAATAACGAAACTATCGATTGAAATTACTCTCTCGGATAATAGGCATAGGAAACAATTGTAACTGAAACAATTGAATAAGTAAAACAATGTTATTATAATAACGAAAGACCATGACATACAAATACATCGATCTGATACCAGAATATCAATCCCCTTCCCATATTCACCTTGATTTATTTTAGCTTTACCATGCTAGGCAAGAGTTGTGTTCCTTGTTCAGTCAAACTTCCGGTTTTCGTTTGAGTCGAACTATGTGTATCTCGAAATATTTCTCCGGTCCGGCTGACTTCGAGATAACGAGAGTCGACTGTATGTGCCTGTTCCAAGTCAGGAGCCTGTAATTCAGTGGTTGTCGTTTGTTTATGTGTTACATATTTGTTTTTTTTCTTTCATTTTTTTACATAAATAAGGCCGTTAGTTTTCTCCTTTGAATTGTTTTACATTGTCTTATCGGGGCCTTTTATAGCTGACTAAGCGGTATGGGCTTTGTTCATTGTTGAAGGCCGTACAGTGAACTATAGTTGTAAATTTCTGTGTCATTTTGGTCTTTTGTGGGTAGTTGTCTTATTGGCAATCATACCACATCTTCTGTTTATTTTAAAGTATAATACTGCACTGTCACTATATTTTTAATCTAGTCATTTAAAATACCCAAAGTCTAAGCACAATACAAGACCAGAACAGACAGACAGATCTGGTATTGATGATTATGAGAATAACGATATTTGCTTCATCCTACATATCGGCCTTTTAATGGTGTCCCTAAAACCTAAAAGACTTGAAGTCTTAAATTACAATGAATCTTTGTTTTTGCTTTGAGACCAGAATATTGTCGGAAAAAAATAGCTAAAAATTCATTATGTTTCAATGTAAGAAAGAGTCCGAGAAACGCTCAGAATGCACGATTTTGCGTTAATTCGCTCAGAGCTTCTGGGGGCCTGAAGCGGCCCCCAGACCCCTCGCCCAAAATGTTTTGCCTCACAATTACAAGAGGCTAGTTACGGCCCTGAAGTATGTTTATTAAAAGTGACACCGGCATGTTAAGTGAAAGGAAATACATGCCTACCTCCATATGGTTGTAAATATTAAAGTTATATGATTAAAATATATCCTACATGTATATATAACGACTTGTAAATAAAGATTATTTATTCAGTATTGTAAATGCACATTCAGAGAAAAGATCGTTTACGATAATGCCGAAATCTAAACTTAGTCACTGCCATAGACTAGAAATATTATCTCTATTCCGTCAGAATTGGAAAGTCAGCGTGATAGTCCGGTATTTAGGAGATCAACATGGTATAAACGAGAGATGCAGCAGAAACTATTTCATAACTGTCTTTTTCAAGGCTACACAAATCATTCAAAAAGATATCTTCAATGTGTTGTACACTCATAGGGGGGCTTCAAAGAGTTTTACTAATTATACACAAATTGCCTTATCAAGTAGTGACCCTCTACTGTTTGTGACTGATTTCTGAAACGTATATATTTTTTTATCCTACATGTTCTTGTTCAAGTACAAAAGAAAATATCGAAATTTTATGTAAACACATATTTACGCTATTCAGTAAGTTTTAAATTATAATTGAGAAAATTTGATGCATTCTATTTTACCTAGAAAAAATCTCGGAGATATTTTTTTTTGCTGCAAACTATTTTACTGAGAAGAAAATCTCGATTTTTTGTTATCATAGAGTTTTAATCCTGTTGAATATGACGTTGTGTTTTTTTACAAAGAATAAACACTGGACATAGTTACATGCTAGGCTAATAATTTCTTTTATAATTTTATCAATCGTAACTACTCGGCCGTTCTCGCTATGCAGTACAATAATTATTGAAGAGTTATTTCTTCGTCAAAAGTTCCGATTGATAATTTTATCCATGAAATTGAACAGGAAACCCCAAAGTTTTAAACACAAGTACACACGTGATATTATCGTTTCAACCTTGACCCCGCTTTCACCAGCAATACATTTAAATGTTCGATCAAATTCTCTTCCCATTCAAATATTTTATTACAATAAAAATAAACATCGTATCTTACAAACGAAAAACAATTTTTCAATAATAGATGTTCCATCAGCTGTTTCATTCGTGTATTTCTTATTACAGTAATATTTCACGTTTTGAGAATAGGTATAAGAGGGGGATAGGACCTTTATCGGGACTTCAGGATCGGGTGTTTTTAAGCTTGGGATTTCGAGAGTGATCCTTTCGGGATCAGGAAATTCTTTTTCGAATTTGGGACCTCGGGATTTCGTATTTTTAAGCCCGGGATTTTGGAGATTTTGGGTATTTTTTGCCCGATCAGGGATCAGGACCCCTCTTTCCCTCCCTCACATTACGTTTTCAAATATGAATAAAGACAGGAAACTCATGTTTTTTTTAAAAGAAAACTAATCTACAAAATACTAGAACATATAACTGAATGTAGAAGTAATGAGAAAAGAACGGAAAGGAAAGGATATTTGAATTTATATTCGAATCGTAAAAAAGATAAACTGAGAAGATAAATAAGAGAACAATAATGTGTAGAATGTTTCTTTCTCGGACAGACCTGAAAAAAACCATATTTCTTTTATTGGTAAATTAAATAATTAGAACTGAACTGAAACAATCTGAAAACCGTTCATGCCTTTTAAATGTCTATTATGTAATTATCGATTTTACCTGTAACATTATCATTACTAATTACATAATATAAAGTAGCATGTGCGGCCGACCATGCACGCTTGGCTGATTTTATTGCACTTATTATCAGCTGATGATTTGATTGACAACAGGTAATCAATCATCGACATTTAGGTCGCTGATGCTGATCCTTTTTAAAACCTGCGACATTTTTCAGACTATGTCACGGAATGTACTGTATTCATCAGTGTAATGAAGTAAATCACAATATTTCAGTTGTATACAGTTATGAAGTATCAGACAGCAACCCTTTGACAAACAAACTGGAGTGGTATTCATCAGTGTAATGAAGTAAATCACAATATTTCAGTTGTATACAGTTATGAAGTATCAGACAGCAACCCTTTGACAAACAAACTGGAGTGGTATTCATCAGTGTAATGAAGTAAATCACAATATTTCACTTGTATACAGTTATGAAGTATCAGACAGCAACCCTTTGACAAACAAACTGGAGTGGTATTCATCAGTGTAATGAAGTAAATCACAATATTTCACTTGTATACAGTTACGAAGTATCAGACAGCAACCCGTTGACAAACAAACTGGAGTGGTATTCATCAGTGTAATGAAGTAAATCACAATATTTCACTTGTATACAGTTATGAAGTATCAGACAGCAACCCTTTGACAAACAAACTGGAGTGGTATTCATCAGTGTAATGAAGTAAATCACAATATTTCACTTGTATACAGTTACGAAGTATCAGACAGCAACCCGTTGACAAACAAACTGGAGTGGTATTCATCAGTGTAATGAAGTAAATCACAATATTTCACTTGTATACAGTTATGAAGTATCAGACAGCAACCCTTTGACAAACAAACTGGAGTGGTATTCATCAGTGTAATGAAGTATTTCAAGTTTGTTTGGGGCTGTTGTTTGTCTTTTCGTCTGGCCATGGCATTCTTCTTCTACTTCATGTACATGATGTACTTAATGTGTTTTTTTCCGCTGTTTTATTGGGGTATATAGGTGTTGGATACATTGATGTTGTGTACTGATGTTTCTCACTGTTTGTGTTGAATACAGGAGTTGTATATATTGGTGTTGTGAAATAACGTTTTGCACTGTTTTTGTGGAATACAAGAGTTCTATATATACATTCGGGATGTGTAATAATGTTTCTTAATATTTTGATGACTTTTTGCAATTAAAGAACCTTATTCATGTTATTGAGCACGCTCACATACCCCACGTCCCCACATTGTCATTGGAGAAATTAAATAAGTGTAAGAAAAAAAAATTGTATAAGAAAAATTAATTTCCTGCCAATATGCACATCTAAATAGTACGTCCTTATTATCTACAAAATTTCATGAAATTCTGTTGTGTGGTTTTAGAGGAGTTGAGATGACAAACTGTTGCAGAAGTACATTGAAGCACATAAGTTCAAAGGGACGTAACTCCTAGAAAAAAAATTGAATCGCAATTTCCCGTCAAAATGCACAACTACATAGTATGTCCTTATTATCTGAAAAGGTTTCATGAAATTCTGTTGTGTGGTTTCAGAGGAGTTGCGATGACAAACTGTTGCAGTAGTACATTAAAGTAAATAAGTTCAAAGGGGCGTAACTCCTAGAAAAAAAATTGAATCGCAATTTCCCGTCGATATGCACAACTACATAGTATGTCCTTATTATCTGAAAAGGTTTCGTGAAATTCTGTTGTGTGGTTTGAGAGGAGTTGCGATGAACTGTTGCAGTAGTACATTAAAATAAATAAGTTCAAAGGGGCATAACTCCTAGAAAAAAAAATTGAATCGCAATTTCCCGTCGATATGCACAACTACATAGTATGTCCTTATTATCTGAAAAGGTTTCGTGAAATTCTGTTGTGTGGTTTCAGAGGAGTTGCGATGACAAACTGTTGCAGTAGTACATTAAAGTAAATAAGTTCAAAGGGGCGTAACTCCTAGAAAAAAAATTGCATCGCAATTTTCCCGTCGATATGCACAACTACATAGTATGTCCTTATTATCTGAAAAGGTTTCGTGAAATTCTGTTGTGTGGTTTCAGAGGAGTTGCGATGACAAACTGTTGCAGTAGTACATTAAAGTAAATAAGTTCAAAGGGGCGTAACTCCTAAAAAAAAATTGAATCGCAATTTCCCAACGATATGCACAACTACCTAGTATGTCTTTATTATCTGAAAAGGTTTCGTGGAATTCTGTTATGTGGTTTAAGAGGAGTTGCGATGACAAGAAACAGGACTGATGGACGGAATGACGGACGGACTGACGGACGGACGGGTCAAAAACATTATACCCTCCGCCACGCAATGAGTTGCGTGGCGTATAATAACCAGAAATTAACATTGAATCACTGAACACTAACAAGAGCAATGTTTAACTGATTCATATTGTGTGTACTATATATAATAAATACATTTTACTTCACTTACAAAATTTCTACATTCCAGACTAGCTCCATTCTTTACACATGATTCTACTTCTTTTATATTCCCCTTCCCTGCAGCTGTAAGAAGTTTCTGTAAGCAAAACAAAGTTTTTACATTTTCCTCTAGAATATAAAAATGTGTTATAAATGTAATAATTGAATTTAATAAGCTACATGTTTACAGTTTTAATAGCTTATATTAAATACAATGACTATGAAGAAGGAAAGAAATTGTCTATAATTTCAGATTTTTTTTTAGAAAAATCTTTAGACAATTGTATTATGCATCATTTTTGAGATGGAGCCTCAGTTTTTGTTGGGGTTAGTATTGTAGGGTCTTTAATTTTTATGTAATGTTTTGAAGAATGTTTATTTATTTGATTGTTTTTCATTTTTTGCCACGACGTCGTCAGTTTCTCTTCGACTTAAAAGAGTTGTGAATGTCCTTTGATATTTAATGTCTCTTTTTTTGTGTCCTGGAATTTTGAACTAGTATATTGAAATTCTTTTCACTGTAGTCATTTTGATTTCTCCTGTTCTCCCCCTAAGAATACTGCACGCCTGTACCTTTCTGTACATTTAATAAACAACATAGGTCACATGAACACTGACTTTTTAAGAAGAAAAACTTACCTCATCCCAACTTGCCATTATATGCTGTAAAAGAAAGATAAATCATTGTATTTTTATAACAATAAGGAGATACAGTATGAATCTATAATATTGAAATTCAAATGCGAACTGTCCGGGTTGTTACATTTTTGATTAAATGACGAAATTATACTCCTGGTTGTTGAAATGCCGACTGACTGATTTTCCTGGGGAAATAATTATGATGGTCATTCAATTATGGGGTTAATTAATAAATTACGGATAAGTGACCCATCTGATGGCGATAAGCGGATTAGTTGTAATCACAACTTGTAACACCTGTTGAAAATGTTAATTACCTGGAGGTCATAAACTTGTCAAAAACATGAAGACCGGTAGATTTATAGTTTTTATTGCGAATTTTTTTTTACACTTTCAAAATTAAAGTGACGAAATTGATTTGAAATACTTTCGTCAATGAGAAAACCCTTTCGTAAAATACGAAAGTGACGAGCGCTAGCAAAATCACTGGTATGATTACCAATGAGACAACTATCCACTTATGTTCAAATAAAGTGGATGTAAGCAGTTATAGGCAACGGTAAGGCCTTCAACAATGAGAAAAACCCATACCGTATAGTCAGCTATAAAGGCCCCAACATGAAGCAATTCAATTGAGAAAACTTACGGCCTAATTTATAACAATTTAACCAATTTACGAAAGACATACAGTGTTCTCCCCAGAAATTTTGGATAGCATCACATTTTGCGTAAAAAAAAATAACTGTATTTTTTTTAATGTCGTTTGTCGCGTCGCATTGATGCTCTATTTCCTTTATATGTTTTAGTTTATATTGTTCAATTCATAACTGAGAATACAATTAAACTATAACCACAAAAACAGTTGTTTCAGTTTATGTTTTCTTTATTCATTTATAGTTACAGAATTTTTTTTTCCTCTTGTGCCAAATAAAAATAAATATGTGGTTTCAGTTACCCAACAATAAGTCAAATGAATGAATGGTTCATTATAGATCAACCTGTATATATACAAAACTAAAGATATAGTACACAAAATTAACTATTTTTTATATTATATCAAGTAAAGATAAAGTAACAAAAAAAAAAATCAATTTACAATTTATTTTTTTATCATGTTTATGAAATTCATTGTTTCATGGCACTCAATGAATTAGTCCCAGTTGTTTCTTATCTTTACATCAAAATGATATGTATTTTTAACAAAGTTATCTAACAAATAGTCTGTTAATGCGTAGTTTTCTCTCTTGGTATATTTTTTCTGTCTACTGTCCATCTGTTGTCATTATCGTGAAAATGCGTTTTTTTGCATATCTGTTCCGGTTCCGATCCGTAGTTTACACAAAAATATGCAATGGCGGCCGTAGAAAAATTTACGAAAATGAGTCCGAGAATAAACATTGTTTGACAAGAGATTGTAAATGAATAAGACGCTTTTAATGCATTAAATGGATTAAACATAAAATTAAGCCAATTAATCAGAGCGATAGCTGGGCTCAATATTACAGTTTTTCAAACAGCATAGTAAATCTTCAGATAAAAGAAAAAAATCAAGCCTGGCTTGTTTAAAGGGGGTTCTTTTTTCTCCATGTGAAACGCTTCAAATCTGGGTAAAGTTCACGAAAAGGGTCAATGAGACACCTTTCCTGAATGATTTCTAAAACTTTCTCCCGAGCATTCGGGTTATTTACATGTAAATAGTTAGAATAGTCCATATCAGGGTTGAGAACCAGATTAAAATCACCACAAATCATATAGCTATCATTACCAAAATCATCTATAATTGACATAATTCTATCATAAAAAAATGGAGTATCTATATTTGGTCCATAAATAGTTACAAATGTAAAATGTAAAGTATCAACAACTAAGTCTAATACTAAATAATTACCACCAACATCTTTTTTTTTTTTTAGGACCTTAAACTCAAAGTTGTTATTAAACATAACTGCTACACCTCTTGAATTTGAGCTATAAGATGAAAAATAACTATCATATCCCCACATAGCTCTTATATTATTTTCATTTTCACATAAGAAATGAGTATCTTGTAAACAGTAAATATTATAATTCTTTGTTCTTAAATAGTTAAAGACATCTCTTCTTTTAACACTATCTCCTAAACCTTGGCAATTAACAGTTAATACCTTCAGGGCACACATGATATGATGTCAGTAAATACACTAGCACATAGCATGACCTTAAAAAAATCTAATATTAATACAGTGTATCTGAGTCTTCTCCATATGTGTAACAATACTAAAGAAAAACATTTCACCAACATAAAGATGCATAAAAATGATAAACAGGATAACTCACCATAAACTAAACCAAAACAAAATGTAATGGAATGATATTGCAGAAATGCAATAATTAATAAAAAGAATGAAGGACTGGAAAGAAAAGAAAAAAGATAAAAACAAAAATTAAGCATCAAAATGGCATACATTTTTGATTGAAATAATGTAAAAAAAAAATTTAGTTTTTTTGCAGTATAATTGTTCTTTCAATTTTATATATCCTGTATATGATTTATCAGTTATGACATGGTCAACTATTTTACAAAGTGGAGACAACTTTTATAGTATTAAGATTTGTCCCATAAAAATAAGAATAGCACTTTTAACATGTTTAAAAAATAAACCAAAGTTCATCAAGACATAATGTACATGTAACAATGAAAGTCAAGTAGTAAGTTAACTACTTATTTCCTTTGTCTCAATCTTAGAAAAATGTCATCAAATATATTGAACTTCAGCTGTAGACCATTGGATATCCTTCCATATACACCACAGTTGAAGTACCATACGTCGCTGAACCATTCAGTCTCATTTAGTCTTTTCATCAGTTCAATGTTTCTTTTGGAAATGTCATCATAAAATCTTACATGGTCTTGTAAATTCTTCTTTTCTCGCATCACTCTTCGTTTGACATCACTACTGAATAATCTCACAATAAGAGGCTTTGGTCCTAATTTGTCAGATGGAATTCTATGGATGGCGACAACATCTCTTTCCTCAAGTTCAACATTCATGTCCCTTTTCACTTTACTAATAAAGTCCGCACGCAGATCTTGTCGCTCTCGCCATGGAAAGTTTATAACTCTTACATTGTTTTTGAGGGAATATTGTTCATTGTAGTTGCTGCTGGTAATAGCATCTCTTGTCAGTCGTTCATTTTGGTGTAGTTCTTTCTTTGTTGCAGATAGGCTTTTCAAAAACAATTTTAATAAATAACTGGACTTCTGTTTTGTGTGAAATGTAACGCATAACGACAACGTAATTTTCTTACTTAATTATTACGAAGATCAAAACAAGAATGTAAATCATCTCGGATTTACCTGTTTGAACATCTCGCGAGAGTTCATATTTGCATATTGTTTTTAAGAATTCTATTACAACAAAGCAGATTACATCATCTAAAAATTGCGTTACGAAATCGGACACAAAAATCACGCCACTGTTCTTACATCTGCTACATAAATACTTATAGTTCGCGGCATTTTCTTCTCACTATTCTTATTGGTCGATGTTCTTTGTTATTTGAAAGCAAAAGTTACGAATTTGCCGGTGACGATTATTTATAAAACAGTCAGCGTTATGCTCTTCGGAAGCAATAAGTAACGCGAGAAACGACACAAAAATACGGTTGTAGAATCTTTGAAATTCGTATATTTTAATTTTTTTTCTAGGGAAGAGTAGCATACACTTGTATGTTGATAAAAATAATGGCATCTTTAGATGTAGTTGCAACTTTTCTTACAGTAATTCACATTTTATCACTTTTCAATAGTTATAGGAAACGGAGCCCAATAGCAAATTATGGTCCATATAATGTTCATCTCATATCTTTCCTTATTGCACTGATTGTACGTTGAATAATATATTTAATGAGACAGTTAGTATGACATTTTTATTTTCCTTGTAATTTCCATACACGCTTCAAAATTTTGATTACAAATAACATTGTAAAAGTTCCAAAAAATCTGTTAAAAGATCCTCAAATTCAACATAACTTGTTAAAAACCAGATGCTCCGCAGGGCGTAGCTTTATACGACCGCAGAGGTTGAACCCTGAACCGTTGGGACAAGTATGGACATAACATTCAAGCTGGATTCAGCTCTAAATTTGGATTGTGATTAAATAGTTGACACAGCATAGGTTTCTGACACAGAATGAATGTGTTCTAATGAAATTAAAATTTTTGTTTTCTCTTAGAGCAATTCACTATGCTGTTGAATATTAATCCTCTCAAAAAAATGTTTGAAGAAATTTTCTTTTTATTTATGAAATTTCAAATGAGAAAATTGAACCCAATTTTTTTAATCACATCCCCCTTTCCCTTATTCCAAAACTAATCTCAATTAAAATTTCTAATGGAGTTTGCAACAATTACTACTCATTTAAATACATCATAAAATATTAAGATGTAAAAAAACTGCTTGTTATCACTGAATGGTAAAGATCATTTTAATTTATCAGTTGGTAGTAAAAAGTGAATATATACATTGTATATTGTATATATCAGTCAGGGGTACTACTTGTACAAGTGTATTTTATTTACTTGAAGAAGTGAAAAAAAATATACACATATAAGTAAATAAATAATGTTTGAATAATCTCCCCTTAATTTTCTGAAAAATTTACTTGTACAAGTAAATTTTTCTTACAATCCCACAAAATCCTCAAGTTTTGAGATGTAAAATCATGCCTTTAATGATTTTTCCCAGGTTTGCTCAAATTTTTTCATTAAAGTTCAATATTTCATCTCATTAATTCATTAAAGAAACTAATTGAGCAAAGATCTTGTATATTTGCGCAAGGCCACCAAAAATTGCTCTTTTGGGGCTTGTAAATGAGCAGTGTTAAGAAGATAACAGACAAATGGGACTTTCATTGTCCATGAAATTACACTTGAATGATTAGTAAAGACATCTGCAAAGGGTACACAATTTAAAATTCTATTAGAGCAAAGAAATCTTCAGAATTCAAGAAAAAAAGAAAGGATGATTTTTTTACCTATACAAGTAAAACCAGATGCTCCGCAGGGCGTAGCTTTATAAGACCGCAGAGGTTGAACCCTGAACGGTTGGGGCAAGTATGGACACAACATTCAAGCTGGATTCCGCTCTAAATTTGGATTGTGATTAAATAGTTGACACAGCATAGGTTTCTGACACAGAATGAATGTATTCAAATGAACTTAAAATTTTTGTTTTCTCTTAGAGCAATTCACTATGCTGTTGAATATTAATCCTCTCAAAAAAATGTTTGAAGAAATTTTCTTTTTATTTATGAAATTTCAAATGAGAAAAATTGAACCCAATTTTTTAATCACATCCCCCTTTCCCTTATTCCAAAACTAATTTCAATTAAAATATTCTAATGGAGTTTGCAACAATTACTACTCATTTAAATACATCATAAAATATTAAGATGTAAAAAAACTGCTTGTTATCACTGAATGGTAAAGATTATTTAAATTTATCAGTTGGTAGTAAAAAGTGAATATACATTGTATATTGTATATAACAAAGATTTAAGTTGATTCTGGACAAAGAAAGATAACTCCAATTAAAAAAAATTCTTGCAGATATTTCTTGCTTACTATACTGGACAAAGAAAGATAACTCTTAATTAAAAAAAAATTTGCAATTTCACAATATTGTGAAATTAGATATTTCTTGCCATTGCACAATACTGTGCAATTGAAAAGACTTGCTATTGCACAATACTTAATATAATAATTTTAGATCCTGATTTGGACCAACTTGAAAACTGGGCCCATAATCAAAAATCTAAGTACATGTTTAGATTCAGCATATCAAAGAGGCCCAAGAATTTAATTTTTGTTAAAATCAAACTTAGTTTAATTTTGGACCCTTTGCACTTTAATTTAGACCAATTTTAAAACTGGACCAAAAATTAAGAATCTACATACACTGTTAGATTTGGCATATCAAAGAACCCCAATTATTCAATTTTTGATGAAATCAAACAATGTTTAATTTTGGACCTCGATTTGGGCCAACTTGAAAACTGGGCCAATAATCAAAAATCTAAGTACATTTTTAGATTCAGCATATCAAAGAACCCCAAGGTTTCAATTTTTGTTAAAATCAAACTAAGTTTAATTTTGGACCCTTTGGACCTTAATGTAGACCAATTTGAAAACGGGACCAAAAATTAAGAACCTACATACACAGTGAGATTCGGGATATTAAAGAACCCCAATTATTCAATTTTGATGAAATCAAACAAAGTTTAATTTTGGACCCTTTGGGCCCCTTTTTCCTTAACTGTTGGGACCAAAACTCCCAAAATCAATACCAACCTTCCTTTTGTGGTCATAAACATTGTGTTTAAATTTCATTGATTTCTATTTACTTTAACTAAAGTTATTGTGCGAAAACCAAGAATAATGCTTATTTGGGCCCTTTTTTGGCCCCTAATTCCTAAACTGTTGAAACCAAAACTCCCAAAATCAATCCCAACCTTTCTTTTGTGGTCATAAACCTTGTGTCAAAATTTCATAGATTTCTATTAACTTAAACTAAAGTTATAGTGCGAAAACCAAGAAAATGCTTATTTGGGCCCTTTTTGGCCCCCAATTCCTAAAATGTTGGGACCAAAACTCCCAAAATCAATACCAGCCTTCCTTTTATGGTCATAAACCTTGTGTTAAAATTTCATAGATTTCTATTCACTTTTAGTAAAGTTAGAGTGCGAAAACTAAAAGTATTCAGACGACGACGACGACGACGCCAACGTGATAGCAATATACGACGAAAATTTTTTCAAAATTTGCGGTCATATAAAAATCTGAATGCGGAAGGGACATAACTCAGCCAAATTTTTTTTTTACCTATACAAGTAAATAAAAATCACTTATATAAGTATCCTACAAATTTACTTATATGTGTATATTTTTTTTTACTTCTTCAAGTAAATAAAATACACTTGTACAAGTAGTACCCCTGACTGTATATAACAAAGATTTAAGTTGATTCTGAACAAAGAAAGATAACTCCAAATAAAAAAAAATCTTACAATTAGATATTTCTTGCTTACTATTCTGGACAAAGAAAGATAACTCTAATTAAAAACAAAATTGCTATTTCACAATATTTTGCAATAAGATATTTCTTGCCATTGCGCAATACTGTCCAATTGAAAAGACTTGCTATTGCACAAAACTTAATATAATAATTTTAGATCCTGATTTGGACCAACTTGAAAACTGGGCCCATAATCAAAAATCTAAGTACATGTTTGGATTCAGCATATCAAAGAACCCCAAGATTTCAATTTTTGTTAAAATCAAACTAAGTTTAATTTTGGACCCTTTGGACTTTAATGTAGACCAATTTGAAAACAAGACCAAAAATGAGGAATCTACATACACAGTTAGAATTGGGATTTCAAAGAACCCCATTTATTCAATTTTTGATGAAATCAAACAAAGTTTAATTTTGGACCCCGATTTGGACCAACTTGAAAACTGGGCCGATAATCAAGAATCTAAGTACATTTTTAGATTCAGCATATCAAAGAACCCAACCGATTAATTTTTTGTCAAAATGAAACGAAGTTTAATTTTGGACCCTTTGGACCTTAATGTAGACCAATTTGAAAACGGGACCAAAAGTTAAAAATCTACATACACAGTTAGATTCGGCATATCAAAGAACCCCAATTATTCAATTTTGATGAAATCAAACAAAGTTTAATTTTGGACCCTTTGGGCCCCTTATTCCTAAACTGTTGGGACCAAAACTCCCAAAATCATTACCAACCTTCCTTTTATGGTCATAAACCTTGTGTTTAAATTTCATAGATTTCTATTTACTTATACTAAAGTTATGGTGCGAAAACCAAGAAAAATGCTTATTTGGGTCCCTTTTTGGCCCCTAATTCCTAAACTGTTGGGACCTAAACTCCCAAAATCAATACCAACCTTCCTTTTGTGGTCATAAACATTATGTTTAAATTTCATTATTTTCTATTTACTTAAACTAAAGTAATTGTGCGAAAACCAAGAATAATGCTTATTTGGGCCCTTTTTTGGCCCCTAATTCCTACACTGTTGAAACCAAAACTCCCAAAATCAATCCCAACCTTTCTTTTGTGGTCATAAACCTTGTGTCAAAATTTCATAGATTTCTATTAACTTAAACTAAAGTTATAGTGCGAAAACCAAGAAAATGCTTATTTGGGCCCTTTTTGGCCCCTAATTCCTAAAATGTTGGGACCAAAACTCCCAAAATCAATACCAACCTTCCTGTTGTGGTCATAAACCTTGTTATAAAATTTTATAGATTTATATTCACTTTTACTAAAGTTAGAGTGCGAAAACTAAATTTATTCGGACGACGACGACGACGCCAACGTGATAGCAATATACAACGAAATTTTTTTCAAAATTTGCGGTCGTATAAAAACTAGAGGCTCTCAAGAGCCTGTGTTGCTCACCTGTTACTGTAATTACTGATGTCGGTCATCTTGGTTGGTAGGTGGGGTCATTAGACACTTTTTTTAAATAGATACCATAGTGATGATTGTGCCCACATTTAGTTTAATATGGCCCATAGTTTTAAAAAAGAAGATTTTTGTACAAGTTACAAAAATGACGAAAATTTGTTCAAAATTGACTATAAAGGGCAAAAACTCCTTAAGGGGTATTCTTACAATTTTTATCATGTTGACTTATTTGTAGATCCTACTTTGCTGAACAAAATTACTGTTTACAGTTTATCTATATCTATAATAGTATTCAAGATAATAACCAAAAACTGCAAAATTTCCTTAAAATTACCAATTTTAGGGCAGCAACCCAATAACGAGTTGTCAGATTCATCTGAAAATTTGCGAGGGGATAGATCTTATTCTGATGGACATTTAAATCTTGAAAGATTTGCCCTAAATGTCTTAGTTTTAAAGATATAAATCAAAAACTGCATTTTACCACTATGTTCTAATTTTAGCCATGTTGGCCATTTTGTTTGGTAGGCGGTGTCATTAGACACATTTTTCAAACTATATACCACAATGATAATTATCGCCAAGTTTGGTTTAATTTGGCCATGTAGTTTCAGAGAAGAAGATTTTTGTACAAGTTACAAAAACTGACGAAAATTTGTTAAAAATTGACTATAAAGGGCAATAACTCCTTAAGGGGTTGACTGACAATTTTGGTCATGTTGACTTATTTGTAGGTTTTACTTTGCTGAACATTATTGCTGTTTACAGTTTATCTCTATCTATAATAGTATGCAAGATAATAACCAAAAACTGCAAAATTTCCTTAAAATAACCAATTCAGGGGCAGCAACCTAACAACGGATTGTCCAATTCATCTGAAAATTCTAGGGCAGATAGATCTTGACCTGATTAACAATTTTACCTCATGTCAGATTTGCTCTAAATGTTTTGGTTTCAAAGATATAAGCCAAAATATACATTTTACCCCTTGTGTTCTATTTTTAGCCATGGCGGCCATCTTGGTTGGATGGCCAGGTCACCGGACACATTTTTTAAACTAGATACCCCAAGGATGATTGTGGCCAAGTTTGGTAAAATTTGGCCCAGTAGTTTCAGAGGAGAAGATTTTAGTAAAAGTTTACAGACGACGGATGCCAAGTGATGAGAAAAGCTCACTTGACCTTTCAGGTCAGGTGAGCTAAAAATGAAAAATGGTTAAGGATGATTTTTAAAGAAACGTGTTAAAATAAAGTCCATTACTAAGTATCAATACAATTAAATACCCAAAGTGAAATCTGTTGGTACAAGTTCTTCAACCGTCAATATGGGATTACATGTGGGCCTTCATCAAACTGTAATTGCAACTTCAGCATGTTATTATTAAGTCTAGATCTGTCTGCAAGGTCTTAATGCCACTTTATATAACATACCCCTTCTGCCACCAGTCAATCAAAATCTGAAAAAAGTTTTAAAATTTAAAACATGTAAACGGATTAAACAGAATAGAGAATGGAAACAAGGAATGTGTCAAAGAGACAACAACCAAAACCAGAGAGCAGAAAACAGCCAAAGGCCAACAATGGGTCATAAACACAGCCAGAAAGTTCCACACCCAGAGGCACACTTCATCTGCCCTCCCCCCCCCCCACCCTTTAGTTATTACAGACATACATGTACTTTTTCTGTAATAACATAGGTGTACTATGCATGATTGGCAAACTATGAACTGTTATATCAATGCATATCTTTCTATAGTTGAGTATACATGTACATAAAGACAATAGTAATATCAATAGAACTTGTATACATTTTAACAAAACTAATGATGTATATTGTTCCTTTGAAACATATAACATACATATGTTATCACAGTTCTTTGATTTTTTACTATACAAATCCTTGAATTTTTTCATGGCTGACGTGTTACTATAGGGCCCCAAGATTTTTGTTTCCCAATAACCCGAATAAATCAGACCCTCCCTGTGATCGACTCTCCCACTCGCGAGGGCCTGAAATCTTAATACGAGTTAAAACTTTTGCATGAATACGACAATCTTTCGTTTATCGGAGAAATGATGTCAATAAAAAAAACCAGCTACATTTTTGGCCAAAGCGTGGGAGGCAAACATGACAAAAATGCCCCTAAATGAACAAAAATAAATTCCAGAAAAAAATGACCGCCTTACCTCTTGAATCCACCCCTGAATTATGTACTCATTGTCCATGCCAAGTTTGCAAAACATATATTTTGTTATTGAATTTTTTAAATACTTCCTGGGTACAGCAATTAGTTTTTCACAGAAGGGTACTTGGAAGATATTGCCAATATGTGTCAATGAAAATGTTTCTAATATGTTTATATATTTGGTTGTGTACAATGTATATTGTATTGCACATGTATATATGCCTTTTATCTGCTATTGTGGCAGTGCCTATTTTGCGTATAAAAGTATTGAATTAAATGGAAGTACATGTATATTTTTTTACTGAAACCAAGATTAAATGATGCTACATTTTCAAAATGAATTGTTTTATGGATCCACCATGTCCACCTGACCCGATCTTTATTACTTTTAGAACTTGTTGTTCTTTTTATTATAATTAGGTATTTATGTACAGAAGTCATTTAGGGATACAGTTTTCGAAATGCAAAAACCATTAACGGAATGTCGATGATTGTAAACCGTACATACAAACAAGTCATCACTACTTAATTTGACAACAAATTTTGATTTCACGCTTATTACAATTATGATTCTATTTTTTTAGTAATTTTACGTGTCCCGCTCAACTTTGTTTCCTGTTTTCAGGCACAATAATTTGACTTTCATGTGTCCAAATACCAAAAATCAGCCAATCCTGTGTCACGCTAAGACCCCAATGAGACCCACTGTGATGACTGAAAGGCTTTATTACATACATGACATACATACATTGTTTCTTTGTAAAATAACCGGTTATTTCAACACAATTCATGACAGGAGGAGATATAAATCTATAAGAATTCCCCCAATAACTATACTAGTATACCTGTTATTTTCTGAAATAACTTGTTTAAATTATATGTATACCTTTGGTGGTAAATAATAATGTAAAATCTTTAATATACACCCTATCGCTATTTGTCTGCAGGCCATTACTGGGCATCACACAGGTTCTCGTAAAATTTTGACGTCATAATACAAAATATCTGACGCCACAATGGATAAAGTGATTGTTGTATGACGTTCATAGTTCGAGCGGGACAGATTCAGGATTAGCGATAAGGTGTATTGTCTCATACCTGTGGATGAGGAACCTAACTTGATGTTAATAATCAGTTCTTAATTTTATTTTAATTTTCAAATACAAAGATTTTATATTGTATGCACACTTTTGATTCTATACGCATTATAAATCAGTGGCGGATCCAGAAATGTTCATAAGTGGGGGCCCACTGACTGACCTAAGAGGAGGCCCGCTCTAGTCGCGCTTCAGTGATTCCCTACATAAGCAACCAAATTTTTTCCAAAAAAGGGGGGGGCTGGCCCCTTGCCCCCCCTAAATCCGCCTCTGTAAGGGACGACATCAAAAGTTCAATGTAGGATAAAAAACTTAATTCAGATAGTTTTTTTAATGACCCCCCTACCCCCCTCTTAACTTACTTTGGAAAAATTGATTGACCCATATAGATATATGTAAAATCGATGTAGGATAAACAAAACTTACAGCAAGTTTAACCCCCACCCCCAAACTATTTGAATTAAGTTTTTTATCCTTCATTGATCTTTTGATGTCGTCCCTAAATGAAGGTTCATACAAGCTTTTTAAAAAACAATACTTGTTAACAGTCATGACAAACTTCAGCGCCGCCTGGTGTCTAAAAACTCTTACACTTTTTAAATGCACTTTTTAACTTACAAATTTGTTTCCATAAACAATTTTACCTTGAAGAACATAAAATCACTTAGTTAAATGATTAATTAAACATTTCTTCTGTACTTGTTCAGAACATTTCGTCTTAATGCGAAGAAGAAGAGATATGGAAACCCGGAAATATGTCCATCGACCTGTTGCTGTGTCAAAAATGTAAAAAATATTTTTAAAATGAGCTAAAATGAGTATGTCATTTCTTCACATGAGTCAGATATAACAGAAATATTTAAAACTTACCCTTAAAAAGCTTTCGAAATGACGTCTTCTTGGTTAAAACGAATGTGTTGGCAGTTTGTCGATAGCAGCAACGCGGAAGTTTTGTCAAAACGAGACACTGAATATCGGGATTGGGACAAGTCGGACCAAGAAAACTCGGACCACTTTTAAAGAAACTCGGATTAGATTGAAAGACAAATCGGACCAGTTTGAAACAATGATTGGACCCATTTAAGGACGATTCCAAATATTTTCAAAGACAACTATGACCAATGTGAAACACTGATTGGGTCCATTTAAAACGGTTGATTCAAGGAAAAAAAGGGGGTAGAGGACGTAAGACCCGCAAGGCCGTAACTACCCTTGAGGCAAGTGAGGCAATTGCCTCACTAAATTTTTCGACACTGATTATTATTTTTTATACATATATATAAATATAATAGTAATTTTTTGTTCTGTCTCAACCTTAATTTCTATAACTTGTCATCATTCCTTTTAAACTATTCTTCCTGGATATAACTCAGCATCTCAACGGGTGATGTTTCTCGATTACTTACATTAACCTAAGAACGAAAATCATCATGGATCTTTAGTTAAAAACAGGCTCTTGCAGAAAAAAAGAAAAGTGACACTGAAGGTAAAGAAGGAATAATGCTAGTAAACTAGTTTTTTTGTGAACAGACTCTGAGTAGTGCATATAACTTTATTAGGATAAGTAGACTGAGAAATCAAGTACTGGTCTTCGAAAGGGGCAGTCCTGTCTGTGTATTCATTTCACGAACATTAATCTTTCTCTTTACAGATAAATAAAATATAAATAATATGAAACATGAATGCATGGATGCTGATGTTTCTTTAACCTTAAAAATTAAAAGAATATTCCATATTCCAATTTGATATTATCATGATTATTGAGGAATGGTACGTAGAACCTTTAACACACAGGATTTTGTCATAACTAATTCGGGACTATGGAATTTCGTTTCTTTATATTCGGGGTGTCGGAATCGGACACCCCCAACCCTAAATTTTTCGATTTTGGAACTAAAATACCACCAACTATTTCCAGAAATAATTTGAAATTTCGAAACTACATGTAAACGTCAAAAACTCCATTCCAATTCCCCTGTACCCATATCATATATACTTACTCTATATATAGAAGTATATAAAATTGAGAAAGGAAATGAGGAATGTGTCAAAGCGACAACAACCCAACCATAGAGCAGACACATGTATCTTATCTCATTCTATCCCTAGTTTGTCTACTCTTTGTCAGCATAAGAGCAAGTCTAATATTTTGTAAATGCGACTGTATGATGGTGCTTACAGGAAAGCTTAGTTCCCTTTTGCAAACCAACCTGTTACTACCGATGCTGCTACCGAATTGCTGATGGAGAAGGAATTGGAAGAAGACATTGATCACTGTGTTGATGATAATGTGCTACCTTTAGAATCACAGACTGCCCTGAAAGGACTGAAAACTTGGAAAAGAGCATGCATGGGTGGCGAGAGATTGTGCGGTCTTATTCATCGCGATAAGGATATCAGCAGACCAAATTATGATTCTGAAACGATTTGACTGAACCGGCCATAAAAAAAATTGGCAAACTCTACTGAATCGATGTTTGTTCTATGTTCTAGCAGCAGACTCAAATCAGTGATATTTGCATGATTATCTTACATATAATTTTAAATAAAGTTAAAAATTTGGTGTTAGTAATTAAAAGTCTTAAAATATGAAAAATTTATATAAAAAGTGTCCAAATTCAAAACATTTTCAAACTCCCTAAAAATGCCTAGAATGCAGGATTTTGCACCATTCATTTCATACCCTTAAAAAAAATTTTCGCCTCGCTTCGCTCGGCTCAATTATTTTGCCTCACTAAAATAATATGCCTAGTTACGGCCTTGGACCCGGCTCCCCCGTTTGATCGCCAAAAATAATAAATAATTTTTCACGCTATATACAATTTTTTTTGGAATTGGGGAGGAGGGTGTCGTAGAACAACTAATTCACCTCAGTGAGGGTCTGGAATGGGGGAGGAGGGTGTCGTAGAACAACTGATTCATCTCAGTGAGGGTCTGGAATGGGGGAGGAGGGTGTCGTAGAACAACCAGAGACATATGTGTATATATGTCTCTGGAACAACTGATTCAACTCATATATATGTCTCTGGTGACACATATAAATTCAGAAAGTAAATTGGCAATGTTTTTTTTGTAGAATAGTATATTTGTTTGGTACAGGTTCAACTTGTATGCGAAAACAGTCATGTACGTGCACTTAATTTTCTTGTTGGCTTTATTTCAAGAAAAAAATAATTTACGTGTTCCCTTGGTAAATGCAGGAATTTTCACTTCCGCACACAAAAGTCTACACTTTCTTATATGTCAAATCCTCTGTTTGCTAAGAATTTATCTCGTGTTAAAAGTTTCGTTAACAGTCGACAATTTTCAGTTATTTTCTGTTTACTAGATCGTCCGACCTCACGTTCACCCAACCTTTAGACAGACGGTATATAAGAGGGTGTGGATGGGGTATACAGAATAGAGAATAATGGGCAAAAATAAAGAATAGAGTAAAATGGGCAAAAAAGAGAATAGAGAATAATGGGGTGCTAAAATATAATGAATAACTGCAAAATTTCAAGAATTGGGTAAAAATATATACTGATTACAGAAAAGAACAATGTTCCGTCAGAATACAGTTATCAAGTTATTACAGAATAGCCATTATTGTTAAAGATAAAAAATAACAAGCGAAAAAAAATAAAGAATACAGAAATGAACCGGTACCCCAATCAACCGTTGACCAACATATAATGACACAGATAAACATATCAAAAACTTCACATTTACTTGACCAGGTCTCAGCACGGGCAAGTACAAAAAAAGTCATTATAAGGTCTCTATAAAAACAGTAAAAACAATGTCACAAAACTAGGAAACTTTCCATGTCACTTACTTAAGTGACAAGTAGACTTGTGTATCTGACAAGTAGACTTACTTAAGTGACAAGTAGACTTGTGTATCTGACAAGTGGACTTACTTAAGTGACAAGTAGACTTGTGTATCTGCCAAGTCGACATACTTAAGTGACAAGTAGACTTGTGTATCTGACAAGTAGACTTACTTAAGTGACAAGTAGACTTGTGTATCTGACAAGTCGACTTAATATGTAATTTGACAAGTCGACTTATGTATCTACCAAGTCTACTTGTCACTTAATTCAGTTTACTTGTCACTTAATTAAGTTTACTTGTCACTTAATTAAGTCTACTTGTCACTTAGTTAAGTGTACTTGTCAGATATATAAGTCTGTTTTTACATGTCATGAAATGGGCAAAAACGGTAAATTTTTTTTTAATTTTTTACAAAAAATTGTCATCTTATCATCTGACAAGTATACTTAACTAAGTGACAAGTAGACTAAACTAACTGACAAGTCGACTTATTTAGCTAATTATGACGACTTAACTAAGTGACAAGTGGGGGCAGATATATGCCACCATAATATGGGATATTGACTCCTCTCAGTGGTAAATTACACATTTTTTCTGGAAAACAAAAGTTAACGGATTATAACAGTCACTCGCCAGTCATTATGTTCGTGTCTTTCTGAGCTGGTAAGACTTTTCAGATAATATTAGACTATGGTGAATGATATTTTATTTTTTGAAAGAGTGTATAATTAGAAGTTACTGTAGATACATGTATAATAAAGGATATTCTAATATCCATTAGGACTTCACTAAATCCTATAGGATAAAGCTATATAATCCTATAGGATATAAAAATTCCATAAAGGCTACATTATTCATATAGGATAATTTCTTTTCCGAGAAGGATGTGTTTAGTTCCATTGAACTTGTTAGTCTTAATTCGTTTTTGACGAGCATTGTCGTTAAAGTAAAGTGGTAAATCGGTACTTACGCGCGGGTCATATTTATGTCACATTAACATGTTCTCCTCCTCAATATATACCTCTAATAGTTATCAATGTTAAAAACTGACTTTAAATTGATCCACTGTTATATTAGTAAGGAGGCTAAAATAAATGTACACGTAAAAGATGTAAATAATTTATTTTCCCTAAATTATTTCATAAGAAAAGGGGGAGGGAACTTAAGATCAAGCGGTTGCTTATTTGATATAAAATATAAACTTCCTTTTATAGTAAATGTTCACTGGTAACTTAATACTGTCATTAAAAGACATCCGAACAAGAAGGGATGTTCAGATCACCGAACCCGGAGGGCAAGGCTATTTAAACAGCCTTTTTTGTGATGAGGTCTTTTATTGTCAATATGAACTTATCATTGAACTTTAACTGACTGACAATCCGTCAAAAAATAAGGAGATGTGGTATGGTTGTCAATGATGTAGATAAACAGTACTTAGTATAAAAATAAGGAGATGTGGTATGATTGTCAATGAGACAGATAAACAGTACTTAGTATAAAAATAAGGAGATGTGGTATGATTGTCAATGAGACAGATACACGGTACTTACAAAAGTAAAAAAATAAGGAGATGTGGTATGATTGTCAATGAGACAGATACACAGAACTTAGTATAAAAATAAGGAGATGTGGTATGATTGTCAATAAGACAGATACACAGTACTAAGTACAAAAATAAGGAGATGTGGTATGATTGTCAATGTGACAGATAAACAGTACTTAGTGTAAAAATAAAGAGATGTGGTATGATTGTCAATGAGGCAGATGCACAGCACTTATTATAAAAATAAGGAGATGTGGTATGATTGCCAATGAGACAGATATATAAGCATTACTTAGTATAAAAATAGAGAGATGTGGTATGATTGTCAATGTGACAGATACACAGTACTTAGTGTAAAAATAAAGAAATGTGGTATGATTGTCAATGTGACAGATAAACAGTACTTAGTGTAAAAATAAAGAGATGTGGTATGATTGTCAATGAGGCAGATGCACAGCACTTATTATTAAAATAAGGAGATGTGGTATGATTGCCAATGAGACAGATATATAAGCATTACTTAGTATAAAAATAGAGAGATGTTGTATGATTGTCAATGAGACAAATAAACAGTACTTAGCATAAAAATAAGGAGAAGTATTATGATTGTCAATGAGACAGATACACAGTACTTACAATAGTAAAAAAATAAGGAGATGTGGTATGATTGTCAATGAGACAGATATAAAGTACTCAGTATAAAAATAAGGAGATGTGGTATGATTGTCAATGTGACAGATAAACAGTACTTAGTGTAAAAATAAAGAGATGTGGTATGATTGTCAATGAGACAGATGAACAGTACTTAGTATAAAAATAGGGAGATGTGGTATATTTGTCAATAAGACAGATAAACAGTAATTAGTATAAAAAAAAGGAGATGTGATATGATTGCCAATGAGACAGATACACAGTACTAAGTGTAAAAATAAGGAGAAATATTATGATTGTCAATGAGACAGATAAACATTACTTAGTATAAAAATAAGGAGATGTGGTATGATTGTCAATAAGACAGATACACAGTACTTACAATAGTAAAAAAATAAGGAGATGTGGTATGATTGTCAATGAGACAGATATAAAGTACTCAGTATAAAAATAAGGAGATGTGGTATGATTATCAATGTGACAGATAAACAGTACTTAGTGTAAAAATAAAGAGATGTGGTATGATTGTCAATGAGACAGATGAACAGTACTTAGTATAAAAATAGGGAGATGTGGTATATTTGTCAATAAGACAGATAAACAGTAATTAGTATAAAAATAAGGAGATGTGATATGATTGCCAATGAGACAGATTAACAGTACTAATCATGAAAATAAGGAGTTGTGGTATGATTGTCAATGAGACAGATATACAGTACTTAGTATAAAAATAGGGAGATGTGGTATGATTGTCAATAAGACAGATAAACAGTAATTAGTATAAAAATAAGGAGATGTGGCATGATTGTCAATGAGACAGATAAACAGTACTTACAATAGTAAAAAAATAAGGAGATGAGGTATGATTGTCAATGAGACAGATAAACAGTACTTACAATAGTAAAAAATAAGATGTGGTATGATTTTCAATGAGACAGATAAACAGTACTTACAATAGTAAAACTAGAGGCTCTAAAGAGCCTGTGTCGCTCACCTTGGTCTATGTTCATATTAAACAAAGGACACAAATGGATTCATGACAAAATTGTATTTTGGTGATGGTGATGTGTTTGAAGTTCTTACTTTACTGAACGATTTTGCTTCTTACAATTATATCTATAATGAACTTTGCCCATTAGTAACAGAGAACTATATTTGGTAAAAATTTACATAAATTTACCAAATTAATGAAAATTGTTAAAAATTGACTATAAAGGGCAATAACTCCTTAAGGGGTCAATTGACCATTTAGGTCATGTTGACTTATTTGTAGATCTTACTTTGCTGAACATTATTGCTGTTTACAGTTTATCGCTATCTATAATAGTATTCAAGAATACCAAAAACAGCAAAATTTCTTTAAAAATTACCAATTGGAGGGCAGCAACCCAACAACCAGTTGTCCAATTCATCTGAAAAAGGGCAGATAGATATTGACTTGATTAACAATTTAACTTCTTGTCAGATTTGCTCTAAATGCTTTGGTTTCATAGTTATAAACCCAAAACTGCATTTTACCCCTATGTTCTATTTTTAGCCGTGGCAGCCATCTTGGTTGAATGGCCAGGTCATCGGACACATTTTTCAACCTAGATACACCAAAGATGATTGTGGCCTAGTAGTTTCAGTGGAGATTTTTGTAAAAGATTACTTAGATTTACGAAAAATGGTTAAAAATTGACTATAAAGGGCAATAACTCCTAAAGGGGTCAACTGACATTTCGGTCATGTTGATTTATTTGTAAATCTAACTTTGCTGAACATTATTGATGTTTACAGTTAATCTCTATCTATAATAATATTCAAGATAATAACCAAAAACAGCAAAATTTCCTCAAAATTACCAATTCAGGGGCAGCAACCCAACAACCTATTGACCGATTCATCTGAAAATTTCAGGGCAGATAGATCTTGACCTGATAAACATTTTTATCCCATGTCAAATTTCCTCAAAATGCTTTGGTTTTTGAGTAATAAGCCAAAAACTGAATTTTACCCCTATGTTCTATTTTTAGCCGTGGCGGCCATCTTGGTTGGTTGACCAGGTCATGCCACACATTTTTTAAACTAGATACCCCAAAGATGATTGTGGCCAAGTTTGGATTAATTTGGCCCAGTAGTTTCAGAGAAGAAGATTTTTGTAAAAGATTACTTTAATTTACGAAAAATGGTTAAAAATTGACTATAAAGGGGGCAATAACTCCTAAACTGGTCAACTGACCATTTTGGTCATGTTGACTTATTTGTAGATCTTACTTTGCTGAACATTATTGCTGTTTACAGTTTATCTTTATCTATAATAATATTCAAGATAATAACCAAAAACAGCAAAATTTCCTCAAAATTACCAATTCAGGGGCAGCAACCCAACAACCTATTGACCGATTCATCTGAAAATTTCAGGGCAGATAGATCTTGACCTGATAAACATTTTAACCCCATGTCAGATTTGCTCTAAATGCTTTGGTTTTTGAGTTATAAGCCAAAAACTGCATTTTACCCCTATGTTCTATTTTTAGCCGTGGCGGCCATCTTGGTTGGTTGACCGGGTCAAGCCACACATTTTTTAAACTAGATACCCCACTGATGATTGTGGCCAAGTTTGGTTTGATTTGGCCCAGTAGTTTCAGAGGAGAAGATTTTTGTAAAAGCTAACGCCGGACGACGGACGACGGACGCCGGACGCAAAGTGATGAGAAAAGCTCACTTGGCCCTTTGGGCCAGGTGAGCTAAAAATAAGGAGATGAGGTATGATTGTCAATGAGACAGATATACAGTACTTAGTATAAAAATAAGGAGATGTGGTATGATTGTCAATGAGACAGATAAACAGTACTTAGTATACAAATAAGGAGATGTGGTATGATTGTCAATGAGACAGATAAACAGTACTTAGTGTAAAAATAAAAAGATGTGGTACGATTTTCATGAGACAGATAAACAGTACTTAGTATAAAAATAAGGAGATGTGGTATGATTGTCAATGAGACAGATAAACAGTACTTAGTATACAAATAAGGAGATGTGGTATGATTGTCAATGAGACAGATAAACAGTACTTAGTATACAAATAAGGAGATGGGTATGATTGTCAATGAGACAGATAAACAGTACTTAGTGTAAAAATAAGGAGATGTGGTATGATTGTCAATGAGACAGATAAACAGTTCTTAGTGTAAAAATAAGGAGATGTGGTATGATTGTCAATGAGACAGATAAACAGTACTTGGTGTAAAAATAAGGAGATGTGGTATGATTGCCAATGAGACAGATAAACATTACTTATTATACAAATAGGAGATGTAGTATGATTGTCAATGAGACAGATAAACAGTACTTAGTATACAAATAAGGAGATGTGGTATGATTGTCAATGAGACAGATAAACAGTACTTAGTATACAAATAAGGAGATGTAGTATGATTGTCAATGAGACAGATAAACAGTACTTAGTATACAAATAATATTTGTATACTAAGTACTGTTTATCTGTCTCATTGACAATCATACCACATCTCCTTATCATAAGGAAATGTGGTATGATTGTCAATGAGACAGATAAACAGTACTTAGTGTAAAAATAAGGAGATGTGGTATGAATGTCAATGAGACAGATAAACAGTACTTAGTGTAAAAATAAGGAGATGTGGTATGATTGCCAATGAGACAGATAAACAGTACTTAGTATAAAAATAAGGAGATGTGGTATGATTGTCAATGAGACAGATAAACAGTACTTAGTGTAAAAATAAGGAGATGTGGTATGATTGTCAATGAGATAGATACACAGTACTTAGTGTAAAAATAAGGAGATGTGGTACGATTTTCATGAGACAGATAAACAGTACTTAGTAAAAAAATAAGGAAATGTGATATGATTGTCAATGAGACAGATAAACAGTACTTAGTGTAAAAATAAGGAGATGTGGTATGATTGTCAATGAGACAGATAAACAGTACTTAGTGTAAAAATAAGGAAATGTGGTATGATTGTCAATGACACAGATAAACAGTACTTAGTGTAAAAATAAGGAGATGTGGTATGATTGTCAATGAGACAGATAAACAGTACTTATTGTAAAAATAAGGAGATGTGGTATGATTGTCAATGAGACAGATAAACAGTACTTAGTGTAAAAATAAGGAGATGTGGTATGATTGTCAATGAGACAGATAAACAGTACTTAGTATACAAATAAAGAGATGTGGTATGATTGTCAATGAGACAGATAAACAGTACTTAGTGTAAAAATAAGGAGATGTGGTATGATTGTCAATGGGACAGATAAACAGTACTAAGTGTAAAAATAAGGAGATGTGGTATGATTGTCAATATAACAGATAAACATTACTTAGTATAAAAATAAGGAGATGTGGTATGATTGTCAATGAGACAGATAAAGAGTACTTATTGTAAAAATAAGGAGATGTGGTATGATTGTCAATGAGACAGATAAACAGTACTAGTGTAAAAAAAAGGAGATGTGATACGATTTTCATGAGATAGATAAACAGTACTTAGTATAAAAATAAGAAGTTGTGGTATGATTGTCAATGTGACAGATACAGAGTACTTAGTGTAAAAATAAGGAGATGTGGTATGATTGTCAATCAGACAGATACACGGTACTTAGTGTAAAAATAAGGAGATGTGGTATGATTGTCAATGAGACAGATAAACAGTACTTAGTGTAAAAATAAGGAGACGAGGTATGGTTTTCATGAGACAGATAAACATTACTTAGTATAAAAAGAGAGAGATGTGGTACGATTGTCATGAGATAGATAAACAGTACTTAGTATAAAAATAAGGAGATGTGGTATGATTGTCAATGTGCCAGATACACGGTACTTAGTATAAAAATAAGGAGATGTGGTATGATTGTCAATGAGACAGATACACGGTACTTAGTATAAAAATAAGGAGATGTGGTATGATTGTCAATGAGACAGATACACAGTACTTAGTATAAAAATAAGGAGTTGTGGTATGATTGTCAATGTGACAGATAAACAGTACTTAGTATAAAAATAGGGAGATGTGGTATGATTGTCAATGAGACAGATAAACAGTACTTAATGTAAAAATAAGGAGATGTGGTATGATTGCCAGCGAGACAGATAAACAGTACTTAGTATAAAAATAGGGAGATGTGGCATGATTGTCAATGAGACAGATAAACAGTACTTAGTGTAAAAATAAGGAGATGTGGTATGATTATCAATGTGACAGATAAACAGTACTTAGTATAAAAATGAGAGATGTGGTATGATTGTCAATGTGACAGATACACAGTACTTAGTGTAAAAATAAGGAGATGTGGTATGATTGTCAATGAGACACATACACGGTACTTAGTATAAAAATAAGGAGTTATAGTATGATTGTCAATGTGACAGATTAACAGTACTAATCATGAAAATAAGGAGTTGTGGTATGATTGTCAATAAGACAGATACACAGTACTTAGTATAAAAAATAGGGAGATGTGGTATGATTGTCAATGAGACAGATACACGGTACTTAGTATAAAAATAAAGAGTTGTGGTATGATTGTCAATGTGACAGATAAACAGTAATTAGTATAAAAATAAGGAGTTGTGGTATGATTGTCAACGAGACAGATACACGGTACTTAGTATAAAAATAAGGAGTTGTGGTATGATTGCCAATGAGACAGATTAACAGTACTAATCATGAAAATAAGGAGTTGTGGTATGATTGTCAATAAGACAGATAAACAGTACTTACTAATAGTATACAATTAGGGAGATGTGGTATGATTGTCAATGAGACAGATACACGGTACTTAGTATAAAAATAAGGAGTTGTGGTATGATTGTCAATGTGACAGATAAACAGTAATTAGTATAACAATAAGGAGTTGTGGTATGATTGTCAATGAGACAGATACACGGTACTTAGTATAAAAATAGGGAGATGTGGTATGATTGTCAATGAGACAGATAAACAGTACTTAGTATAAAAATAGGGAGATGTGGTATGATTGTCAATGAGACAGATACACGGTACTTAGTATAAAAAGAAGGAGTTGTGGTATGATTGTCAATGTGACAGATAAACAGTAATTAGTATAAAAATAAGGAGTTGTGGTATGATTGTCAATGAGACAGATACACGGTACTTAGTATAAAAATAAGGAGTTGTGGTATGATTGTCAATGAGACAGATACACGGTACTTAGTATAAAAATAAGGAGTTGTGGTATGATTGCCAATGAGACAGATTAACAGTACTAATCATGAAAATAAGGAGTTGTGGTATGATTGTCAATAAGACAGATAAACAGTACTTAGTATAAAAATAGGGAGATGTGGTATGATTGTCAATGAGACAGATACACGGTACTTAGTATAAAAATAAGGAGTTGTGGTATGATTGTCAACAAGACAGATAAACAGTAATTAGTGTAAAAATAAGGAGATGTGGTATGATTGCCTATGAGACAGATAACAGTACTAATTATGAAAATAAGGAGTTGTGGTATGATTGCCAATGAGACAGATATCCATCAGAGTTCAAATGAAATGACTGTAAGCAATTATAGGCAACCTTACGGCCTTCAAAATTGAGACAAACCCATACCGTATAGTCGGCTATTAAAGGCCTAGACATACGAAAAATATGAAACAATTCAAACGAGCATAGTTACAGCCTAATTTATAACAAAACCATTTACGAAAAACAAATTAAAAAACATGAACAATCGACAACCACTGAACTACAGGCTCTTGCCTTGGGATAGGCACATACAGAATGTGGCGGAGTTTTACATGTTTGTGAGCACTCAGCCCTGCCCTTATCTGATATATACAAATAACAGTACTAATTGTTTGTGAGCACTCAGCCCTCCCCTTATCTAATATATACAAATAACAGTACTAATTGTTTGTGAGCACTCAGCCCTCCCCTTATCTAATATATACAAATAACAGTACTAATTGTTTGTGAGCGCTCAGCCCTCCCCTTATCTAATATATACAAATAACAGTACTAATTGTTTGTGAGCGCTCAGCCCTCCCCTTATCTAATATATACAAATAACAGTACTAATTGTTTGTGAGCGCTCAGCCCTCCCCTTATCTAATATATACAAATAACAGTACTAATTGTTTGTGAGCGCTCAGCCCTCCCCTTATCTGATATATACAAATAACAGTACTAATTGTATCGGACGATGACATGATTCAATCAGTCAAGTGTTTACCTTCAATCCAACACCGTGTGATTTATATTTTTGAACTTGGAACTTTTCAAAATAACGATTTTTTATTTTATTAATGAGTTAGTTAAAATCCTAAACAGAACTAATTTACAACTGTCACATTCTCTTTACGTTAAACATATTCGAACAATTGTTTGAGGGGGGGGGGGGGTGTCGTAGGATGTCTATTGCAGAAAAAAATCTCAGTTCCTTTCCAACATACTATGCTTTCCATTGGCCGCCACGTACATTTTCCGTTCTTCCTCCATGTCGTCTAATCTTGCAGAACCTACCTATTATATTAATTGTTAATATTTTCTGGTCCTGAATATGTATGAAATATTGCCATTGTGGGTTAAGCAAGAAACAATAAATTAAGCCTGGTCGGTCTATCAATTGGATTATTTGTTAATTTGTTTTGGTCCTAAATATGCATGTAACAGTTGCAACTGGACGTTAATCAATTAATCAATATATCCGAGTGTGATTAATATACTTATTACTGCCAGAAAGAGGTTAAAAGAGAGGCGAAAGATATCAGAAGGACATTTAAACTCATAAGTCGAAAGTAAACTGACAACGCCATAGATAAAAAAAGAAAAAAAGACCTAAAGACAAATAATAGTATACAAAACACAACATAGAAAACTAAAGACTAAGCAACACGAACCTCACCAAAAACTGGGGGCGATGTCAGGTGCTGCAGAAGGGTAAGCAGATCCTGCTCCACATGTGCAATTTGTTAAGTTAGTAAAGTTTGAATGAGGTGTTTTTCATCATTTTCTGCAATATCCTTTCGCTTCGAAAGCTATTTCCTTTTACGTCTGTACAATTGTTCATTATTTTTTTTCCTATGAAACTTTAGTAAATCAATACTTTGGGATAAACTCGATAATTGTAAAAAAGGCAAAAGCGAGTCAGATGTTAGGAGAAGAATATGCCTTTATAGGAATAAACTAAATATAATCACCTAGAGTATGACAAGATCTGAAAATATGTCAACATGACTGCTTTCATAATTCGCTTCCATATAACAGTTATTGCCCCTGAATGACGATTATTTTTGTCGGTTTCAACTTCTCTCCATCTATTTTGGCTGGATATGATACATTCCAACCCCTGTTCAAATTACTTTTTAAAGTTAGGTAAAGGTAAACGTCAAACATTGTTCAACGAAAATCCGACAACACTATTAACATATATTGAGACCACTAAACGGCCCTTCGATGATAGAAAAGTGCCAATATGTATATTTTAAATGAACAGACTACTTGTATATGAATTTAATCAGGACTGTTGTACTATAACCTTTCCAGATTGTTAAGTCATCTATCTAGTGTACTGAGTTGTATGTTAGACTGGGCAAAGAAAAAAATGAGTAAGGAAAAGCTGAAATTTACGTTTAACAAGCAGAATGAAATGCAAAATGGAACGTGGTTGTATGTCTTCTTGCTGATGATCACGTTACTGGGCTTCAATCACCTGTGAGCAGTTTCACAAAAAATTGTTAGTAAACTAAATTGTTCATGACTTACGATCAACTTAAGGTGGAAGATTTTTTTGTGAAACTGATTACAGATAATAAATCAGCTCCATTTCGGTCGTTGTACGCTGCTATACCCTTTCATTTTTATATTAGCATGTGACAACTGTAAATCCGAAACAAAGTCGCCATTTTATTGAGTTGTATCAATTTAGGGAGCTACCATTTGATTTCTAGGGGGGAAAAGGGGGGGGGGGCGTGCGCTAGGATGAAATTTGAAAAAAAGGCAGTACAGGAGTTTTGAGTAAAAAAAAGGCAGGATGAGCAACTTGGCAAAAGAAAAAGGCAGGATGACAATTTATGTAAAAAAAAGTCAGAAAAAAAAGGCAGAACCGAATAGAGTTAAAAATAAAAAGGCAGGACTGAGATTACAATTAAAAAAAAACGCAGGACAAATTTTTTCATCCTAAGGGTCGTGTCTATGCCATTTTTTCATCCTATTGTTTGGTTCACTGGTTCTAATGGTCGTGTCTATGTCATTTTTCCATCCTATTGTTGGGTTCACTGGTTCTAAGGGTCGTGTCTATGCCATTTTTTCATCCTATAATTGGGTTCACTGGTTCTAAGGGTCGTGCCTATGCCAATTTTTCATCCTATTGTTGGGTTCACTAGTGCTAAGGATCGTGTCTGTGCCATTTTTCCATCCTATTGTTGGGTTCACTGGTTCTAAGGGTCGTGTCTATGCCATTTTTCCACCCTATTGTTGGGTTCACTGGTTCTAAGGGTCTTGTCTATGCCATTTTTCCATCCTATTGTTGGGTTCACTAGTTCTAAGGGTCGTGTCTATGCCAATTTTCCATCCTATTGTTGGGTTCACTAGTTCTAAGGGTCGTGTCTATGCCAATTTTTCATCCTATTGTTGGGTTCACTGGTTCTAAGGGTCGTTTCTATGCTATTTTTTCATCCTATTGTTGGGTTCACTGGTTCTAAGGGTCGTGTCTATGCCATTTTTCCATCCTATTGTTGGGTTCACTGGTTCTAAGGGTCGTGTCTATACCATTTTTTCATCCTATTGTTGGGTTCACTAGTTATAAGTGTCGTGTCTCTGCCATTTTCCCATCCTATAGTTGGGTTCACTGGTTCTAAGGGTCGTGTCTATGCCATTTTTCCATCCTATTGTGGTTCTAAGGGTCGTGTCTATGCCATTTTTCCATCCTATTGTGGTTCTAAGGGTCGTGTCTATACCATTTTTTTTATCCTATTGTTGGGTTCACTGGTTCTAAGGGTCGTGTCTATGCCATTTTTTCATCCTATTGTTGGGTTCACTGGTTCTAAGGGTCGTGTCTATACCATTTTTTTTATCCTATTGTTGGGTTCACTAGTTCTAAGGGTCGTGTCTATGCCAATTTTCCATCCTATTGTTGGGTTCACTAGTTCTAAGGGTCGTGTCTCTGCCATTTTTCCATCCTATTGTTGGGTTCACTAGTTCTAAGGGTCGTGTCTATGCCATTTTTCCATCCTATTGTTGGGTTCACTAGTTCTAAGGGTCGTGTCTATGCCAATTTTCCATCCTATTGTTGGGTTCACTAGTTCTAAGGATCGTGTCTGTGCCATTTTTCCATCCTATTGTTGGGTTCACTGGTTCTATGGGTCGTGTCTATGCCAATTTTTCATCCTATTGTTGGGTTCACTGGTTCTAAGGGTCGTTTCTATGCTATTTTTTCATCCTATTGTTGGGTTCACTGGTTCTAAGGGTCGTGTCTATGCCATTTTCCCATCCTATTGTTGGGTTCACTGGTTCTAAGGGTCGTGTCTATACCATTTTTTCATCCTATTGTTGGGTTCACTAGTTATAAGTGTCGTGTCTCTGCCATTTTTCCATCCTATTGTTGGGTTCACTGGTTCTAAGGGTCGTGTCTATGCCATTTTTTATCCTATTGTGGTTCTAAGGGTCGTGTCTATACCATTTTTCCATCCTATTGTTGGGTTTACTGGTTCTAAGGGTCGTGTCTATGCCAGTTTTTCATCCTATAGTTGGGTTCACTAGTTCTAAGGGTCGTGTCTATACCATTTTTCCATCCTATTGTTGGGTTCACTGGTTCTAAGGGTCGTGTCTATACCATTTTTTTATCCTATTGTTGGGTTCACTGGTTCTAAGGGTCGTGTCGAATTGATCATAACCGATTAACTTTTAGTAAATAAAATTAAACAAAAACTTAAAGACCGACACCGGATTAATAACTTCGGGGTACAATAAGTAAACAAACGAGACCCGTAATGAAATGAGATCGTCCTAGGTCAGTCTATGGAGAGTGCAAATCGAGAAAATTGTTGCTCATGAGGAGTTGCGATAATTTCTAATATGAAATTGTAAATTTGCAGACATTCCATGAGGAAAAAAAGATGTTTTTTGCAATAAAAAAAAGTCAATAATCAAATATATAAAAACGTTCAGTCCAAAATTAATTCACGCGACACACGGAAGAGTTTCATGTATTACCATTAATCAATATAAATCGATTATTATCAGTCTTTTGAGATCGTTTTAAAGGAAAAAATTCAAAAGGACCAGTTAAACGAGCAACAAGGTACAAATTTTTTTTATGGAAATATAAACTGTTAATGTATCATTTAAATATAAGCGAAAATTAAGTCTTGAAAATTAAACATATGCTCAATATCTAAGTAAAAGTGAAAGTTAATGTCCTTGTAAAACTTGTACTGCTACGTTTTTCTCTTGTAGATAAAAAATTAAATGCTATTTATTTTATTGTAAATGCAATATTTTTTTAATGTAGCTAATTGAGGTATGTTTTTATTGTAACTGTCATTTCGTGTTATATAAAGTAACAGTCTTAGCCTACTGCTAACTGTCAGCATGAACCTTTGAAACATCTTTCGAAATTCTTAATCGTTCTTCAGACATATTTGTATTAGATAAAAGTTATATGGCAGATATTTTTCACTTGTTCCGTTGATTGTTTACTTTCGTCAGTTTTTATGGACTTCCCCTTTTTGAATTTGCCTTGGAGTTACTTCCCCTTTGTGAATTTGCCTTGGAGTTACTTCCCCTTTGTGAATTTGCCTTGGAGTTACTTCCCCTTTGAGAATTTGACTTGGAGTTACTTCCCCTTTTTGAATTTGCATTGGAATTGTTATTATACTTTTTTTTATATATGAGGGATAGTATCAAGTCATATTGTATAGACCGACCCGAATTGTTATTATATTTTTTTATATATGAGGGATAGTATCAAGTCATATTGTATAGACCGACCCGAATTGTTATTATACTTTTTTTATATATGAGGGATAGTATCAAGTCATATTGTATAGACCGACCCGAATTGTTATTATACTTTTTTTTATATATGAGGGATAGTATCAAGTCATATTGTATAGGCCGACCCGAATTGTTATTATACTTTTTTATATATGAGGGATAGTATCAAGTCATATTGTATAGACCGACCCGAATTTGCCTTGGAATTGTTATTATACTTTTTTTTATATATGAGGGATAGTATCAAGTCATACTGTATAGACCGACCCGAATTGTTATTATACTTTTTTTATATGAGGGATAGTATCAAGTCATATTGTATAGACCGACCAGAATTGTTATTATACTTTTTTTTATATATGAGGGATAGTATCAAGTCATATTGTATAGACCGACCCGAATTGTTATTATACTTTTTTTATATATGAGGGATAGTATCAAGTCATATTGTATAGACCGACCCGAATTGTTATTATACTTTTTTTATATATGAGGGATAGTATCAAGTCATATTGTATAGACCGACCCGAACTGTTATTATACATTTTTTTTATATATGAGGGATAGTATCAAGTCATATTGTATAGACCGACCCGAATTGTTATTATACTTTTTTTATATATGAGGGATAGTATCAAGTCATATTGTATAGACCGACCCGAATTGTTGTTATACTTTTTTTATATATGAGGGATAGTATCAAGTCATATTGTATAGACCGACCCGAATTGTTATTATACTTTTTTATATATGAGGGATAGTATCAAGTCATATTGTATAGACCGACCCGAATTTGACTTGGAATTGTTGTTATACTTTTTTATATATGAGGGATAGTATCAAGTCTTATCACATATTTGTTATGAATACATTAGGTTTTGCATATGCAATAACCTCAAAATTGCCCGGGGCTAAAAAGACATATCCATATTGTGCCCTGTTCCTAATGATGTGACGTCATTGCATCCTTAACAACACGTTTGTGATAATTTGCTTAATATTTTACTGTTATGTATCATAAAATTGATATAATTTACGGTTTTTTCTCTTTTCTGCAGACCTTAAATATGTGATAAAAAGATTATAACATGTCTTTTCCATATTGGCCGGGTATCATCCTCGACCCATATCGGCCCTCGGCTAAAGCCTCGAGGCCGATATGGGAGTCTCGGGATGATACCAAGGCCAATATGGCAAAGGGCATGTTATAATCTATACATATTGTATAGACCGACCCGAATTGTTATTATACTTTTTTATATATGAGGGATAGTATCAAGTCATATTGTATAGACCGACCCGAATTGTTATTATACTTTTTTATATATGAGGGATAATATCAAGTCTTATCACATATTTGTTATGAATACATTAGGTTTTGCATATGCAATAACCTCAAAATTGCCCGGGGCTAAAAAGACATATCCATATTGTGCCCTGTTCCTAATTATGTGACGTCATTGCATCCTTAACAACACGTTTGTGATAATTTGCTTAATATTTTACCTTTTATGTATCATGAAATTGATATAATTTAAATTTTTTTCTCTTTTCTGCAGACCTTAAATATGTGATAAAAAGATTATAACATGTCTTTTCCATATTGGCCCGGGTATCATCCCTCGACCCATATCGGCCCTCGGCTAAAGCCTCGAGGCCGATATGGGAGTCTCGGGATGATACCAAGGCCAATATGGCAAAGGGCATGTTATAATCTATACATATTGTATAGACCGACCCGAATTGTTATTATACTTTTTTATATATGAGGGATAGTATCAAGTCATATTGTATAGACCGACCCGAATTGTTATTATACTTTTTTTTATATATGAGGGACAGTATCAATCATATTGTATAGACCGACGAATTGTTATTATACTTTTTATATATGAGGGATAGTATCAAGTCATATTGTAAGACGACCCATTGTTATTATACTTTTTATATATATGGATAGTATCAGTCTATTGTATAGACCGACCCGAATTTGCCTTGGAATTGTTATATACTTTTTTATATATGAGGGATAGTATCAAGTTAATTTTATAGACCGACCCGAATTGCCTTGGAATTGTTATTATACTTTTTTATATATGAGGGATAGTATCAAGTCATACTGTGTAGACGACCCCGAATTGTTATTATACATTTATATATGAGGGATAGTATCAAGTCATATTGTATAGACCGACCCGAATTGTTATTATATTTTTTTTATATATGAGGGATAGTATCAAGTCATATTGTATAGACCGACCCGAATTGTTATTATACTTTTTTTTATATATAGGGATAGTATCAAGTCATATTGTATAGACCGACCCGAATTGTTATTATACTTTTTATATATGAGGGATAGTATCAAGTCATATTGTATAGACCGACCCGAATTGTTGTTATACTTTTTTTATATATGAGGATAGTATCAAGTCATATTGTATAGACGACCGACCGAATTGTTATTATACTTTTTCATATATGAGGGATAATATCAAGTCATATTGTATAGACCGACCCGAATTGTTATTATTACTTTTTTATATATGAAGAATAGTATCAAGTCATACTGTTATAGACCGACCCGAATTGTATTATACTTTTTTTTATATATGAGGGATAGTATCAAGTCATATTGTATAGACCGACCCGAATTGTTATTATACTTTTTTATATATGAGGGATAGTATCAAGTCATATTGTATAGACCGACCCGAATTGTTATTATACTTTTTTTATATATGAGGGATAGTATCAAGTCATATTGTATAGACCGACCCGAATTGTTATTATACTTTTTTTTATATATGAGGGATAGTATCAAGTCATATTGTATAGACCGACCCGAATTGTTTTATACTTTTTTTATATATGAGGGATAGTATCAAGTCATATTGTATAGACCGACCCGAATTGTTATTATACTTTTTCATATATGAGGGATAGTATCAAGTCATATTGGATAGACCGACCCGAATTGTTATTATATTTTTTTTGTATATATGAGGATAGTATCAAGTCATATTGTATAGACCGACCCGAAATTTTCGTTTTTAAATTTTGTCATCGACATATAAGTACATTGTATAGACCGACCCGAATTGACTTGGAATGTTGTATACTTTTTTTTTATATGAGGGATAGTATCAAGTCATATTGTATAGACCGACCCGAATTGTTATTATACTTTTTTTATATATGAGGGATAGTATCAAGTCATATTGTACAGACCGACCCGAATTGTTATTATACTTTTTTTTATATATGAGGGATAGTATCAAGTCATATTGTATAGACCGACCCGAATTGTTATTATACTTTTTTATATATGAGGGATAGTATCAAGTCAGATTGTATAGACCGACCCGAATTGTTATTATACTTTTTTTATATATGAGGGATAGTATCAAGTCATATTGGATAGACCGACCCGAATTGTTATTAACTTTTTTATATATGAGGGATAGTATCAAGTCATATTGTATAGACCGACCCGAATTGATTGAATGTGTATACCTTTTTATATTGAGTGTAGTCATCAAGTCATTGTATAGACCGACCCGAATTGATTAATTTATACTTTTTTATATATGAGGGATAATATCAAGTCATATTGTATAGACCGACCCGAATTGTTATTATACTTTTTTTTTATATATGAGGGATAGTATCAAGTCATATTGTATAGACCGACCCGAATTGTTATTATACTTTTTTTTTATATATGAGGGATAGTATCAAGTCATATTGTATAGACCGACCCGAATTGTTATTATACTTTTTTATATATGAGGGATAGTATCAAGTCATATTGTATAGACCGACCCGAATTGTTATTATACTTTTTTTATATATGAGGGATAGTATCAAGTCATATTGGATAGACCGACCCGAATTGTTATTATATTTTTTTTGTATATATGAGGGATAGTATCAAGTCATATTGTATAGACCGACCCGAATTTTCGTTCCAATTGGTGTCATCGACATTAAGACATTGTATAGACCGACCCGAATTTGACTTGGAATTGTTGTTATACTTTTTTTTATATATGAGGGATAGTATCAAGTCATACTGTATAGACCGACCCGAATTGTTATTATACTTTTTTATATATGAGGGATAATATCAAGTCATATTGTATAGACCGACCCGAATTGTTATTATACTTTTTTTTTATATATCAGGGATAGTATCAAGTCATATTGTGTAGACCGACCCGAATTTGCCTTGGAATTGTTATTATACTTTTTTATATATGAGGGATAGTATCAAGTCATACTGTATAGACCGACCCGAATTGTTATAATACTTTTTTATATATGAGGGATAGTATCAAGTCATATTGTATAGACCGACCCGAATTGTTATTATACTTTTTTTTATATATGAGGGATAGTATCAAGTCATATTGTATAGACCGACCCAAATTTGACTTGGAATTGTTGTTATACTTTTTTTATATATGAGGGATAGTATCAAGTCATATTGTATAGACCGACCCGAATTGTTATTATACTTTTTTATATAGGGATAATATCAAGTCATATTGTATAGACCGACCCGAATTGTTATTATACTTTTTTTTTATATATGAGGGATAGTATCAAGTCATATTGTATAGACCGACCCGAATTGTTATTATACTTTTTTTATATATGAGGGATAGTATCAAGTCATATTGTATAGACCGACCCGAATTGTTATTATACTTTTTTATATATGAGGGATAGTATCAAGTCATATTGTATAGACCGACCCGAATTGTTATTATACTTTTTTATATATGAGGGATAGTATCAAGTCATATTGGATAGACCGACCCGAATTGTTATTATATTTTTTTTGTATATATGAGGGATAGTATCAAGTCATATTGTATAGACCGACCCGAATTTTCGTTCCAATTGGTGTCATCGACATTAAGACATTGTATAGACCGACCCGAATTTGACTTGGAATTGTTGTTATACTTTTTTTTATATATGAGGGATAGTATCAAGTCATATTGTATAGACCGACCCGAATTGTTATTATACTTTTTTATATATGAGGGATAATATCAAGTCATATTGTATAGACCGACCCGAATTGTTATTATACTTTTTTTTTTATATATGAGGGATAGTATCAAGTCATATTGTATAGACCGACCCGAATTTGCCTTGGAATTGTTATTATACTTTTTTATATATGAGGGATAGTATCATGTCATACTGTATAGACCGACCCGAATTGTTATAATACTTTTTTATATATGAGGGATAGTATCAAGTCATATTGTATAGACCGACCCGAATTGTTATTATACTTTTTTTTGATATATGAGGGATAGTATCAAGTCATATTGTATAGACCGACCCGAATTTGCCTTGGAATTGTTATTATACTTTTTTATATATGGGCAAAGTAAAAAAAAAATGGTTCCTTGCATATATAACAATATTTATCAGCCATGCTGATAATTTGATTGTATTATTTGATTTCAAATGATGTGGCCTGATGTGTAGAATATTCCTGCAAAATTTCTTTGGAAAATCTCAAGTATTAAAAAAGTTATGTTAAAAAAAGACGCCAAAATTGTCAGGAGTGCAACACTTTTTTGTGACATTTTGAAAAAATACTTTTTTTTCAAGACACAGCAAATTGTTTTATGGAGTGATATGCCATAAATTCTTATTTTTTTGAAAACTGTTATATCTTAGCAATGAATTTAGCTCAAAATGAAGATTTTCCATTGAACCATATTGATACAGATGTGTTTTGAAAAAAAATTGTGCCATGTCAGGAGTGCAACACAAAAATTAGTATTACTAAGGAATAGAATGAATTTTGAACAAATGACTCACACCTTAACATAAACAAAGGTCAATACTGTGAAACAAATATGTCCTTTCTAGAATAAATAGTTTATTTACCTGATTATTGATATAAATAATGTGTCAGAGTCAAGTAAATAAGGCCTCCCTATGAGTGTCAGGAGTGCAACTTTGAAGTTTAAAGACTCACACTTAAAAAATGCAAAAGCAAATATATGGTTCTGCTTTATTTTTCAAAAGATACTATACTAGATACAAGATTGCACCAAAAGAGAAGTCTGATAGACAAGGAACTTTTCTTTTAGAACCATTTCTTTGATGTCAGGAGTGCAACACTTTTAAAATACCATTTTCTTGGACTTACATTTTAAGATAAGTTCACCTATTAGTGACTTATATGCATCTGAACATGTTTTCTAACTATTTAGGTTACATGTTTGAGGTTTAATGCATTCTTAAAGGTAGGTTTCAAAGCAGGACTTAGATCCAAGAATTGTTTTTTGTCACAGACAAACATATTTTTATGCTAAATATTCATATAATTTTCAAATTATGGAAGGTAATTGTCTTAAACTTTGTCATTTGATTAGGAAATAACCATATTTCATTTTACAAGTTTTAGAATGATTTCATGTAACACTTATTAAATTATTATAATTGATATAAAAAACTATTAATTGTGTTGCACTCCTGACATGGATTTACCATAACAAACCATTTATCACATTTTGAGTTCAATTTTAAGACCCAACCTTTCAATGAATGAAAGATTAGAAAGATGGTTGTGAAACTAAGCTTTAGAGTAACATCAGACAGTCTTTTAGTGCATACAAAGTCAACAACAACTTCAACTTTGAGGAGTAGAAAATTGAGAAAAACAATGAATTAAGATCCTAATCTGAAGGTTAATCTAGACAAATATAAACAAAGAAAGAATAAAGAAAACAAAACAATGTAACACTTAATTCAAAAGACTTTGACCAGAATTAAAACACATATGAGAAAGGGAAAACAAAACAGAGAAAGTGGTAACAAAAGAGAAGAAGAAACTTGACACAAGCTGAAAAAGTTGCAAACCAACAGAAAATTGTCCAGTCATGTAGCAAAAGTACAAATGGACTAACAATACCTAAAAAAATCAGAAAGATAAGTCAAAGAAAAAGACATTATCTGCCTGACCATTCCAAATCTTGTGCTAAAACAATTGAGCACATCATATCCACAGCTTCACCAAGGTGGTTGTCAGAGTTAATGAGAACTGATGGCAGCTGAGTACAAGAAATTGATGAGTTTTAAAATGTTGAAGTATAATCAAAGATGAGGAACCCCTTAAATATCTGAAAACTGTTGAAAAGAAAATGACATTTTCAAAGAGTTCCTTTTAAGTTCTAAGTCTAAGTTTTTTAGGTATCCTCTATTCTTTTTGAAAATGCCCGTTTCTTTTCAAGTTTCCAAATCTAATAAGGATCTCTCAACTTTGTTTCCACTTCAGCACCCATCAACTTCTAACACACTTCCATCAGTACTTTAGTTCTTTCTAACTACCTTGGTTTAGCTGTTGCTATGATGTATTCAATTGTTTTATAGGGCAAGATTTGTGTTTGTCAGGACGAATTTTTCCTAAACTAAGTCTTCTCTTTCTGTTTCTCTAGATGGTGTATCTTAACCTGTACTTTTACTTATCAACTGGATATTTTTCTGTGGGTTTGGATTTTTTTTGGATTGTGTAAATTTATTTTTCTCTTCTGTTGCCAATCTCTCTATTTTTTCTTCCATTTATTATAACTATGTTTTTTGATTTCAGGTTAAAGTCTTTGTATTTGAATTAAGTTTTACATTTCTTGTGCTTTCTTTGGTTATATTATAATGATAGTGTGTCCTTGAGGTGGAGCTTCTTTCAGATTTTTTTCTCAATTTTCTGCTCATCAAAGTTATAGTCGATGTTGACTTTGATGGTGTGTTTTGGTCCCTTAGTCTGTCTGATTTATTTTCAAGTAAGTTTAGTAAGTTTAGTTTCATGAACTATCTTTCCCATCTTTTATTTATTTTAAGGTTGGATAAGCAAGATGAACTCAAAATTTGAGAATATTTCTAAGATAAAAAATATTGAATATATATATGCAAACACTTTTTGTTGGGGTAAATTCTTGTCAGGAGTTCATAAAAATTAACTGTTTGTTATTACAGTTATAATAATTTAATTAGTATTTCATGAAACCATTATAAAAGTTTTGAAACTGAAATATGGTTATTTCTCTTAAAAATGCACAGTTTATGAGAATCAGCTTCCTAAATTATATAAAAAATCAAGAATTTTTGATTAGGACAAATATACTTAAAACTAATAAATCTATAAATCCTGCTTTGAAATTTTAAAAGAACATGTTTGTTATACAGGATTGCTATTTGTTTATATTTAGGTGTGAGCCATTTAAGCAAAATTCATCTTTTCCTCAGTAACATTATTTTTTGTGTTGCACTCCTGACATGGCACAACTCTTTTTCAAAACACATTTGTATCAAAAAGGTTCAATAGATAAGCTTCATTCTGATCTGAAATCATCCCTAAGACATACTAGTTCTAATATACATAAGAATCTACGGCACATGTCATCATATTACAAGTTGCTGTGTCTTTCAAATAAAACATTTTTTTTCAAATGTCAAGAAAAAGTGTTGCACTCCTGACAATTTTGGCATTTTTTTTTAATGTAATTTGTCTAATGCTCGAAATTTTACAAAGATATTTAGCAGGATTTATCTACACATCAAGCCACAACACTCAGCCCATTTTGACATTGCAATCACTGTTATTTAAAAAAATAGTAGCGAAATGTGATGAGATGTGAATTTATTTATACAATAAGTGATGCTGTATGATATAGCTAATAAAAATATTGTTTAAATGAAAATAAAATGTCAAATCTGAAAGGCACAAATGTATATAAACACTTAATCTAGAAATCATGGTATGTTTTAATAATGGATAAACTATTTTGTTATGATATATATTGAATGTCAGGAGTGCAACAAGATAGGGTAAAATAAAGTACCTTATATAGGTAATAATTTAAAAAAACAATAAGAGTTCAGAAAAATTTTGAAGATTGCAGATCTCTTTTTAAGCTGTCAAACAACAATTCTGATGGATATTTAATGGAATTTAGTTCATAGTTTGGTAACTTACCTTCAATTGTATAAGAATATGTTAGAAAATTCAATTTAAATATGGTCTGAAGTGCATAAGATGCATAAGGTAAAACAGAAATTACATTCAAATGACAGATTTAGGTCCTTATAAACCATCAATGATTACAAAAATTAAAAAAATCATGAGCATTTTGTTCTAGTTTCTGTATTTTAGTTTGGTGTATAATATGTCAGGAGTGCAACAAAAACAGGGGAAATTGGATGTATTTTCTGTTAGATACATCTTTTTTCTTAAAAGATTTATCTATCATTTTTTTTGTCATTGAATTTAAAAAAGGGTTAATTTTGATAAGATGAAGGTTGTTTATCAACTAATTAATGAAGTATTTTTTAATTAAAACTTTTTTAATCAACTTTAAATGAATTGATACAAAAAATAGCCAAAAACATTCAAAAAAATTATAATCAAAGATGAGATTATTAATTTTTGCATTAAAAGTAATGTTTGGATTTCTGCAATCAAATGGGAAATGGGGTGAAAAAAATATTAATATTTGATAGAATTTGTTTGAAATCATATTCCCAAAAGGTATACTTGATTTATTTTTTTTCAATTGGTTTATGTCAATAAAGTTACAGAACTTTTTTGTTTCTTTATACTTTTTAATATCCTTTTGGATTTATTAACTTAAATGTATATGTATCAAGATACTGTAAAAGAAAATGGACTAAAACTATGTTGAAATTTGACTAAAAAAATAAATTTGGACCATTTTTTTTTACTTTGCCCATATGAGGGATAGTATCAAGTCATACTGTATAGACCGACCCGAATTGTTATAATACTTTTTTATATATGAGGGATAGTATCAAGTCATATTGTATAGACCGACCCGAATTGTTATTATACTTTTTTATATATGAGGGATAGTATCAAGTCATATTGTATAGACCGACCCGAATTTGACTTGGAATTGTTGTTATACTTTTTTTTATATATGAGGGATAGTATCAAGTCATATTGTATAGACCGACCCGAATTGTTATTATACTTTTTTATATATGAGGGATAATATCAAGTCATATTGTATAGACCGACCCGAATTGTTATTATACTTTTTTTTTTTATATATGAGGGATAGTATCAAGTCATATTGTATAGACCGACCCGAATTGTTATTATACTTTCTTTTTTATATATGAGGGATAGTATCAAGTCATATTGTATAGACCGACCCGAATTGTTATTATACTTTTTTATATATGAGGGATAGTATCAAGTCATATTGTATAGACCGACCCGAATTGTTATTATACTTTTTTATATATGAGGGATAGTATCAAGTCATATTGGATAGACCGACCCGAATTGTTATTATATTTTTTTTGTATATATGAGGGATAGTATCAAGTCATATTGTATAGACCGACCCGAATTTTCGTTCCAATTTGTGTCATCGACATTAAGACATTGTATAGACCGACCCGAATTTGACTTGGAATTGTTGTTATACTTTTTTTTATATATGAGGGATAGTATCAAGTCATATTGTATAGACCGACCCGAATTGTTATTATACTTTTTTATATATGAGGGATAATATCAAGTCATATTGTATAGACCGACCCGAATTGTTATTATACTTTTTTTTTATATATGAGGGATAGTATCAAGTCATATTGTATAGACCGACCCGAATTTGCCTTGAATTGTTATTATACTTTTTTTATATATGAGGGATAGTATCAAGTCATACTGTATAGACCGACCCGAATTGTTATATATACTTTTTTATATATGAGGGATAGTATCAAGTCATATTGTATAGACCGACCCGAATTGTTATTATACTTTTTTTTTATATATGAGGGATAGTATCAAGTCATATTGTATAGACCGACCCGAATTGTTATTATATTTTTTTTTTATTATGAGGGATAGTATCAAGTCATATTGTATAGACCGACCCGAATTGTTATTATACTTTTTTATGTATGAGGGATATATCAAGTCATATTGATAGACCGACCCGAATTGTTATTATACTTTTTTTTTATATATGAGGGATAGTATCAAGTCATATTGTATAGACCGACCCGATTTCTATTAACCTTTTTTATTATTAGGATAAATATCAAGTCATATTTATAGACCGACCCGAATTGTTATTATACTTTTTTATATATGAGGGATAGTATCAAGTCATATTGTATAGACCGACCATTCTGAATTGTTATTATACTTTTTTTATATATGAGGGATAGTATCAAGTCATATTGTATAGACCGACCCGAATTGTCTTAATTGGTATACTTTTTTTTATATATGAGGGATAGTATCAAGTCATATTGTATAGACCGACCCGAATTGTTATTATACTTTTTATATATGAGGGATAATATCAAGTCATATTGTATAGACCGACCCGAATTGTTTATATACTTTTTTTTTATATATGAGGATAATATCAAGTCATATTGTATAGACCGATCCGAATTGTTTATATACTTTTTTTATATATGAGGGATAGTATCAAGTCATACTGTATAGACCGACCCGAATTGTTATAATACTTTTTTATATATGAGGGATAGTATCAAGTCATATTGTATAGACCGACCCGAATTGTTATTATACTTTTTTTTATATATGAGGGATAGTATCAAGTCATATTGTATAGACCGACCCAAATTTGACTTGGAATTGTTGTTATACTTTTTTTATATATGAGGGATAGTATCAAGTCATATTGTATAGACCGACCCGAATTGTTATTATACTTTTTTATATAGGGATAATATCAAGTCATATTGTATAGACCGACCCGAATTGTTATTATACTTTTTTTTTATATATGAGGGATAGTATCAAGTCATATTGTATAGACCGACCCGAATTGTTATTATACTTTTTTTATATATGAGGGATAGTATCAAGTCATATTGTATAGACCGACCCGAATTGTTATTATACTTTTTTATATATGAGGGATAGTATCAAGTCATATTGTATAGACCGACCCGAATTGTTATTATACTTTTTTATATATGAGGGATAGTATCAAGTCATATTGGATAGACCGACCCGAATTGTTATTATATTTTTTTTGTATATATGAGGGATAGTATCAAGTCATATTGTATAGACCGACCCGAATTTTCGTTCCAATTGGTGTCATCGACATTAAGACATTGTATAGACCGACCCGAATTTGACTTGGAATTGTTGTTATACTTTTTTTTATATATGAGGGATAGTATCAAGTCATATTGTATAGACCGACCCGAATTGTTATTATACTTTTTTATATATGAGGGATAATATCAAGTCATATTGTATAGACCGACCCGAATTGTTATTATACTTTTTTTTTATATATGAGGGATAGTATCAAGTCATATTGTATAGACCGACCCGAATTTGCCTTGGAATTGTTATTATACTTTTTTATATATGAGGGATAGTATCATGTCATACTGTATAGACCGACCCGAATTGTTATAATACTTTTTTATATATGAGGGATAGTATCAAGTCATATTGTATAGACCGACCCGAATTGTTATTATACTTTTTTTTTATATATGAGGGATAGTATCAAGTCATATTGTATAGACCGACCCGAATTTGCCTTGGAATTGTTATTATACTTTTTTATATATGGGCAAAGTAAAAAAAAAATGGTTCCTTGCATATATAACAATATTTATCAGCCATGCTGATAATTTGATTGTATTATTTGATTTCAAATGATGTGGCCTGATGTGTAGAATATTCCTGCAAAATTTCTTTGGAAAATCTCAAGTATTAAAAAAGTTATGTTAAAAAAAGACGCCAAAATTGTCAGGAGTGCAACACTTTTTTGTGACATTTTGAAAAAATACTTTTTTTTCAAGACACAGCAAATTGTTTTATGGAGTGATATGCCATAAATTCTTATTTTTTTGAAAACTGTTATATCTTAGCAATGAATTTAGCTCAAAATGAAGATTTTCCATTGAACCATATTGATACAGATGTGTTTTGAAAAAAAATTGTGCCATGTCAGGAGTGCAACACAAAAATTAGTATTACTAAGGAATAGAATGAATTTTGAACAAATGACTCACACCTTAACATAAACAAAGGTCAATACTGTGAAACAAATATGTCCTTTCTAGAATAAATAGTTTATTTACCTGATTATTGATATAAATAATGTGTCAGAGTCAAGTAAATAAGGCCTCCCTATGAGTGTCAGGAGTGCAACTTTGAAGTTTAAAGACTCACACTTAAAAAATGCAAAAGCAAATATATGGTTCTGCTTTATTTTTCAAAAGATACTATACTAGATACAAGATTGCACCAAAAGAGAAGTCTGATAGACAAGGAACTTTTCTTTTAGAACCATTTCTTTGATGTCAGGAGTGCAACACTTTTAAAATACCATTTTCTTGGACTTACATTTTAAGATAAGTTCACCTATTAGTGACTTATATGCATCTGAACATGTTTTCTAACTATTTAGGTTACATGTTTGAGGTTTAATGCATTCTTAAAGGTAGGTTTCAAAGCAGGACTTAGATCCAAGAATTGTTTTTTGTCACAGACAAACATATTTTTATGCTAAATATTCATATAATTTTCAAATTATGGAAGGTAATTGTCTTAAACTTTGTCATTTGATTAGGAAATAACCATATTTCATTTTACAAGTTTTAGAATGATTTCATGTAACACTTATTAAATTATTATAATTGATATAAAAAACTATTAATTGTGTTGCACTCCTGACATGGATTTACCATAACAAACCATTTATCACATTTTGAGTTCAATTTTAAGACCCAACCTTTCAATGAATGAAAGATTAGAAAGATGGTTGTGAAACTAAGCTTTAGAGTAACATCAGACAGTCTTTTAGTGCATACAACAACTTCAACTTTGAGGAGTAGAAAATTGAGAAAAACAATGAATTAAGATCCTAATCTGAAGGTTAATCTAGACAAATATAAACAAAGAAAGAATAAAGAAAACAAAACAATGTAACACTTAATTCAAAAGACTTTGACCAGAATTAAAACACATATGAGAAAGGGAAAACAAAACAGAGAAAGTGGTAACAAAAGAGAAGAAGAAACTTGACACAAGCTGAAAAAGTTGCAAACCAACAGAAAATTGTCCAGTCATGTAGCAAAAGTACAAATGGACTAACAATACCTAAAAAAATCAGAAAGATAAGTCAAAGAAAAAGACATTATCTGCCTGACCATTCCAAATCTTGTGCTAAAACAATTGAGCACATCATATCCACAGCTTCACCAAGGTGGTTGTCAGAGTTAATGAGAACTGATGGCAGCTGAGTACAAGAAATTGATGAGTTTTAAAATGTTGAAGTATAATCAAAGATGAGGAACCCCTTAAATATCTGAAAACTGTTGAAAAGAAAATGACATTTTCAAAGAGTTCCTTTTAAGTTCTAAGTCTAAGTTTTTTAGGTATCCTCTATTCTTTTTGAAAATGCCCGTTTCTTTTCAAGTTTCCAAATCTAATAAGGATCTCTCAACTTTGTTTCCACTTCAGCACCCATCAACTTCTAACACACTTCCATCAGTACTTTAGTTCTTTCTAACTACCTTGGTTTAGCTGTTGCTATGATGTATTCAATTGTTTTATAGGGCAAGATTTGTGTTTGTCAGGACGAATTTTTCCTAAACTAAGTCTTCTCTTTCTGTTTCTCTAGATGGTGTATCTTAACCTGTACTTTTACTTATCAACTGGATATTTTTCTGTGGGTTTGGATTTTTTTTGGATTGTGTAAATTTATTTTTCTCTTCTGTTGCCAATCTCTCTATTTTTTCTTCCATTTATTATAACTATGTTTTTTGATTTCAGGTTAAAGTCTTTGTATTTGAATTAAGTTTTACATTTCTTGTGCTTTCTTTGGTTATATTATAATGATAGTGTGTCCTTGAGGTGGAGCTTCTTTCAGATTTTTTTCTCAATTTTCTGCTCATCAAAGTTATAGTCGATGTTGACTTTGATGGTGTGTTTTGGTCCCTTAGTCTGTCTGATTTATTTTCAAGTAAGTTTAGTAAGTTTAGTTTCATGAACTATCTTTCCCATCTTTTATTTATTTTAAGGTTGGATAAGCAAGATGAACTCAAAATTTGAGAATATTTCTAAGATAAAAAATATTGAATATATATATGCAAACACTTTTTGTTGGGGTAAATTCTTGTCAGGAGTTCATAAAAATTAACTGTTTGTTATTACAGTTATAATAATTTAATTAGTATTTCATGAAACCATTATAAAAGTTTTGAAACTGAAATATGGTTATTTCTCTTAAAAATGCACAGTTTATGAGAATCAGCTTCCTAAATTATATAAAAAATCAAGAATTTTTGATTAGGACAAATATACTTAAAACTAATAAATCTATAAATCCTGCTTTGAAATTTTAAAAGAACATGTTTGTTATACAGGATTGCTATTTGTTTATATTTAGGTGTGAGCCATTTAAGCAAAATTCATCTTTTCCTCAGTAACATTATTTTTTGTGTTGCACTCCTGACATGGCACAACTCTTTTTTCAAAACACATTTGTATCAAAAAGGTTCAATAGATAAGCTTCATTCTGATCTGAAATCATCCCTAAGACATACTAGTTCTAATATACATAAGAATCTACGGCACATGTCATCATATTACAAGTTGCTGTGTCTTTCAAATAAAACATTTTTTTTCAAATGTCAAGAAAAAGTGTTGCACTCCTGACAATTTTGGCATTTTTTTTTAATGTAATTTGTCTAATGCTCGAAATTTTACAAAGATATTTAGCAGGATTTATCTACACATCAAGCCACAACACTCAGCCCATTTTGACATTGCAATCACTGTTATTTAAAAAAATAGTAGCGAAATGTGATGAGATGTGAATTTATTTATACAATAAGTGATGCTGTATGATATAGCTAATAAAAATATTGTTTAAATGAAAATAAAATGTCAAATCTGAAAGGCACAAATGTATATAAACACTTAATCTAGAAATCATGGTATGTTTTAATAATGGATAAACTATTTTGTTATGATATATATTGAATGTCAGGAGTGCAACAAGATAGGGTAAAATAAAGTACCTTATATAGGTAATAATTTAAAAAAACAATAAGAGTTCAGAAAAATTTTGAAGATTGCAGATCTCTTTTTAAGCTGTCAAACAACAATTCTGATGGATATTTAATGGAATTTAGTTCATAGTTTGGTAACTTACCTTCAATTGTATAAGAATATGTTAGAAAATTCAATTTAAATATGGTCTGAAGTGCATAAGATGCATAAGGTAAAACAGAAATTACATTCAAATGACAGATTTAGGTCCTTATAAACCATCAATGATTACAAAAATTAAAAAAATCATGAGCATTTTGTTCTAGTTTCTGTATTTTAGTTTGGTGTATAATATGTCAGGAGTGCAACAAAAACAGGGGAAATTGGATGTATTTTCTGTTAGATACATCTTTTTTCTTAAAAGATTTATCTATCATTTTTTTTTGTCATTGAATTTAAAAAAGGGTTAATTTTGATAAGATGAAGGTTGTTTATCAACTAATTAATGAAGTATTTTTTAATTAAAACTTTTTTAATCAACTTTAAATGAATTGATACAAAAAATAGCCAAAAACATTCAAAAAAATTATAATCAAAGATGAGATTATTAATTTTTGCATTAAAAGTAATGTTTGGATTTCTGCAATCAAATGGGAAATGGGGTGAAAAAAATATTAATATTTGATAGAATTTGTTTGAAATCATATTCCCAAAAGGTATACTTGATTTATTTTTTTTCAATTGGTTTATGTCAATAAAGTTACAGAACTTTTTTGTTTCTTTATACTTTTTAATATCCTTTTGGATTTATTAACTTAAATGTATATGTATCAAGATACTGTAAAAGAAAATGGACTAAAACTATGTTGAAATTTGACTAAAAAAATAAATTTGGACCATTTTTTTTTACTTTGCCCATATGAGGGATAGTATCAAGTCATACTGTATAGACCGACCCGAATTGTTATTATACTTTTTTATATATGAGGGATAGTATCAAGTCATATTGTATAGACCGACCCGAATTGTTATTATACTTTTTTATATATGAGGGATAGTATCAAGTCATATTGTATAGACCGACCCGAATTTGATTGAATTGTTTTAACTTTTTTTTATATATGAGGGATAGTATCAAGTCATATTGTATAGACCGACCCGAATTGTTATTATACTTTTTTATCATATATTTAGGATCGAATCAATTTATTGTATTACCTAATTGTATATATTTTGTTTATTATGAGGGACCGATCAATTTGTATAACACTTGTTATTAACTTTACTTATCATATTGATAGTACAATCAATTGTTATAACAATTTTATTATAGTTTATCAATATATGATAGATCAATCCATATTGTTAGACCTGAATTGTATTTACTTTTTTATATATGAGGATAGTATCAAGTCATATTGGATAGACCGACCCGAATGTTATTATATTTTTTTTGATATATGGGGATAGTATCAAGTCATATGTATAGACCGACCCGAATTTCGTTTTTATTCTTTAATTATGGGCATTGTATAAGCACAATTATTGAATTGTGTAGACCTTTTTTTTATATATATTTTATATATATGGTATAAACACCCAATTGTTAATACCTTTTATTATGAATATTATTTCAGTTCATATTGTAGGAGACCAATTTTTATAACTTTTTTTTTATATAGGGATAGTATTCAGTCATATGAGAACTCGATTTGCCGAATTGTTATTATACTTTTTTATATATGAGGGATAGTATCAAGTCATACTGTATAGACCGACCCGAATTGTTATAATACTTTTTTATATATAGGGATAGTATAAGTCATATTGTATGGACCGACCCGAATTGTTATTATACTTTTTTTTTTTATATGAGGGATAGTATCAAGTCATATTGTATAGACCGACCCGAATTGTTATTATACTTTTTTTTTTATGTATGAGGGATAGTATCAAGTCATATTGTATAGACCGACCGAATTGTTATTATACTTTTTTATGTATGAGGGATAGTATCAAGTCAGATTGCATAGACCGACCCGAATTGTTATTATACTTTTTTTTATATATGAGGGATAGTATCAAGTCATATTGTATAGACCGACCCGACTTCTCTGTAACCTTTGTACTTGCATGGTTTTATGAGAATAAACTATCTAAACTATCTATAGACCGACCCGAATTGTTATTATACTTTTTTATATATGAGGGATAGTATCAAGTCATATTGTATAGACCGACCCGAATTTGACTTGGAATTGTTGTTATACTTTTTTTTATTATGAGGGATAGTATCAAGTCATATTGTATAGACCGACCCGAATTGTTATTATACTTTTTTATATATGAGGGATAATATCAAGTCATATTGTATAGACCGACCCGAATTGTTATTATACTTTTTTTTTTATATATGAGGGATAATATCAAGTCATATTGTATAGACCGATCCGAATTGTTATTATACTTTTTTATATATGAGGGATAGTATCAAGTAATATTGTATAGACCGACCCGAATTGTTATTATACTTTTTTATATATGAGGGATAGTATCAAGTCATATTGTATAGACCGACCCGAATTGTTATTATATTTTTTTGTATATATGAGGATAGTATCAAGTCATATTGTATAGACCGACCCGAATTGTTATTATACTTTTTTATATATGAGGGATAATATCAAGTCATATTGTATAGACCGACCCGAATTGTTATTATACTTTTTTTTTATATTTGAGGGATAGTATCAAGTCATATTGTATAGACCGACCCGAATTGTTATTATACTTTTTTTTATATATGAGGGATAGTATCAAGTCATATTGTATAGACCGACCCGAATTGTTATTATACTTTTTTATATATGAGGGATAGTATCAAGTCATATTGTATAGACCGACCCGAATTGTTATTATACTTTTTTATATATGAGGGATAGTATCAAGTCATATTGGATAGACCGACCCGAATTGTTGTTATATTTTTTTTGTATATATGAGGGATAGTATCAAGTCATATTGTATAGACCGACCCGAATTTTCGTTCCAATTGGTGTCATCGACATTAAGACATTGTATAGACCGACCCGAATTTGACTTGGAATTGTTGTTATACTTTTTTTATATATGAGGGATAGTATCAAGTCATATTGTATAGACCGACCCGAATTGTTATTATACTTTTTTATATATGAGGGATAATATCAAGTCATATTGTATAGACCGACCCGAATTGTTATTACACTTTTTTTTTTATATATGAGGGATAGTATCAAGTCATATTGCATAGACCGACCCGAATTGTTATTATACTTTTTTATATAGAGGGATAGTATCAAGTCATATTGTATAGACCGACCCGAATTGTTATTATACTTTTTTATATATGAGGATAGTATCAAGTCATATTGGATAGACCGACCGAATTGTTATTATACTTTTTGTATATATGAGGGATAGTATCAAGTCATGTTGTATAGACCGACCCGAATTTTCGTTCTAATTGGTGTCATCGACATTAATTTTCTATATGAACACGTCCAAAAATGCATTTCCGATATCCTTACTACATGTAAACATATGACCTGGATGGAGAGTTGTCTCATTGGCACTTATACCACGTCTTTCTATATCTATGTATAAATGGTGCTTAAATCATAAACACAATTCTAAATACATGTATGTTATTGGCATACTTTTTTAACATGTTTAATTGCGTAACATGTTTAGATTGAAAAGAGTGTTTAGGATTGTGTTTAGGGGCATGCATATCTTGGAAGTTAGTGTTTTAAAAGTCCTAAACACTTTTAATTCTAAAACATAAAGTATTTATATTCAAGACATGTTTTCATTTTATGTGTTTACCATGTGCAAAAATTTGTGACATTTCCAATCTTTTTATATTGAACAGTAGACAATTAACGATAACTCTAAACTCCTTCCGATAGATGTCGTTGCAATTACAAATCTTGTTAAAAATTAATATACCGTCTTCACGGAAGTTACAAATTACATTACTGAAGTTATTGGTCGATAAAAGGGCTATAAAAGCGAAACATTGTCGAGATTATAAATCAAAGAACGAAGGAGTTATGAAGATTGAGAAAAAAATAAAAATTTATTAATTGAATGACGCTTTTTAGACAAATTGCCATAAAACGTATCTCACGTGTTGTTTACGAGGCATCTGGTTTAATTTTATGACGGGAGGGTAATATCGTAACCTGACGGGAGACTGCATGGCGACACAGATCTCGGTTTGATGTTCATAGAAAAAAAAAACTTGGCTTATTGCAGTTTAACCATCCTTGGTAACGACAATACAATGTAATATATTTACTTATTTGTCGTTTTTTTTCGAAATAAAACTGGCAAAATTTAGCTGCTTTCTGTATAAACAAAAAACACCAGGATTCAAAAGTTTGCCACGGTCTAGCTTTCTGACAATAGGCATATTTTATTTTTTATCTATCTATCCATATTATAAATTGGCTAGAGGTATAGGGGAGGGTTGAGATCTCACAAAATATGTTTAACCCCGCCGTATTTTTGC